>OX030952.1:39443477-40043477 GCA_943735915.1 Pherbina coryleti | reverse complement strand
ATGAACATAAATTATTTGTGCATTTATTCAAATACCTTTTAAGGCTGTTTTTTAGAAAATAAAAATGAACACAAATAATGAATAAAAATTTCAATCGCTGCAGTCTTCGCACGAGTAGTTTTCTGGAGGCATCTCGAAATTTCTTGTTGTGCGCTGAGCACCTACAAAAACAATAGAAAAATGTAAGAAAACACCAAATGCAATATGCTTACAAGGAAGAACATGGAAACACAAATGAAAACGACCCATTTTGAAGCCTTTCTCTACAATATTTATAATGTCGACGTTCACTTCTGTCGGTCGTGCAGATGTTATATTTCCTTCTGTGGTTATATTTTCTGCAAACAGAATCGCAGGATCTCTTTTTGGGGTTTTTTGTTTAAATGTTCGTCCCATTTCTAGTAAAACATGTGCGATTACCGTCAGAAATAAATAACAATCACTTCTTATCACGTTTTGGCCTTCAGTTACACTCTAGAAACAATTACGATGCAAAAAAATGGGGGTCGGTTTCGGACCACAACTTTCCGGTCGGTTTCAGACCAACCCGACTTTTTTCACATATCGGCTAGCCATTCAATTATGGCAATAGAGGCGATCTAATTTTAATAACGTGCCCTGATCCAAGGCCATAACCAATCAAAATAACTTACCTCTCGCTTTTTCTGCAAATAAATAAACACTTTTAACTCAACTTCCATGCAGCACGAAAATTAATTTCACATTTGCCAACTGTGGTCAAAAAACAATAGAACGCGAAAACTTTGGAACAAAATAACAAGTAATGATGGCTGTCTACGACCAAATTGTCTGCGTCATTATAGCGTTCCACTGCCTCTGCTGGCAATTATGCCGTCACTGCCATTGCTGATAAACATGGTGGGGGTCGCTATGGTACCACCGGTCGGTATGGGACCACTCTCCCCTACATATAGTCAAATTTTCATTTGACCATAATAAATAAAATAACCATAATAAATAAATAATAAATTAAGTACCATAAATAAATAAAAAAACAGAATAAGCCGAGACCGGTTTCTATTTCTGGCATAAAAATTATATATGAATGACCCAAGAAAGCCCAAGATCAGTAGGGCCCAAGAAATTTTAAGCGCGGGCCAACGCTTAAAAAACATTTACAATGCAATAAAATCACATGTCATGAAGTACACTGCCAGTGCACTGCAACAAAAATTAATTTCTATTACAATAACAATGCTTGCATGAAAAATTACTCGACACACAAGTAACGGAATAATCAGCTTCAGCATCGACATCATCGAGTGTGCATTTTTTATTTTGGCTTTGCATGCATTTGTTTTTGTAAAGTTTGCTGGAAAATGTGCTGAACACTGAACGAGTGCGGATTGTTATGTTGTTTTTTGCAAGTATTCTTCGATTTTGGCTCATCGCAAAGACAAAATTAAGATAGAAACAAATTTGTATGAAGGGCCGCGCGGGCCATACGGGCAACTACTTGGGCACGTTTGCTATAGATGCTACAAAAAAGTACAATGTTGATGAAATGGTTTCATGTCTAAAATACATATTCAAAAATTGTCGGACTGACTGCGTGTTTTAGTCAATTGATGAAGCTATGGCAAATTTTAAGGGCAGATCTTCCTTGAAGCAATACAACCCGATGAAACCTATAAAACGAGACATTAAGGTTTGGGAACGATTCTATAACTGCACAGCTGTGATTTGGACATATAAACTGGAAGAAAAACATTTCTGTACTCTTGAAGAAATAGTCGTAAAAAACTGTGTTCCACGATCTCAAATCCTTCACCCGTTATATGTTGTGATCCGTTTTTTACAACCTTCACCTTATCGCAGACTTTGGATTTTGCAATTATGAAAAATAAGAAATTCTTACCAAATCTGGATGGTCCAAAATTCCAAAAGAGGTGACTACGTTTCTAAATTTAACAATAGTGGTAGTATGATTTATAAATCGCAAGATACAAAGGAGGTTTTATTTATTTCATATCATAAGATATCAATTTTCATATCTTTATGATCCTGACAGAAAATCTGGAAAATGGCGGACAAAAGCTTCTTATGGTTTGTGTATCTAATGCTGGCATACATAAGTACCATTAATTGGTTTTCTCGTTGAATTGGCAGAGCAACTTCTTGCATATGGTAAAGAGAGAGCAACAATTCAACGTCGTAGCACAAATGGGTGCCCTTCCCAGTGATCAAAAATACTTTCAGGATTAGGAGTGGAACATCTTCCTGTTGAGGGAAGCACACGTCGCCATTGTAGAAGCTGAAATAAATAAATACAGGATTGAAGTTTAAAAATTATACGATTAGAATTCCAAAAACCTTCATTTGTTTTTGCCTTATTATGTTACTATTGGGACGTTTATGTCTCTTTAACTGATAGGACATCCCTGCCTCAGGATATTTTCCTAGTATTGAAAGGGTTAAATGCATAGACTGAACAAATAAATGTATTTTGAATTTTCAGAGGACTTAGTCACAGTTCTTTTAAACTGCAAAAGATAAGTTTAAAAGGGCAATTTGTATGGTTGTTTGCAAAGAGTTGTTAAAATGCAAAGCATTGGGTTTCAGATGTAAACTGCGAAATGTACGATTTTTCGTTCCGTTTGTTTCGTTACTTCCACTCTGCGGATTAAAGGGTTAATCTCATTAGTTTACACATTAAGCACTCACATTGTATTTTTGTTTGTAATATTTTAACAAAGTGCTTAATTTTGCACTGTTTTTGCTCTGTTGTTAATTGATAACAATTAAAACCTGATAATTTTGTGCAATAAAGATGATTTGCACAGATTTGCCAAAATAAGTTTGAACTTTTAAACAAGTACTCAACCGATAAATTTATAAAGTTGGTAAATGAAAAAATATTATTTCAGTAAAGGGGTTATTTAACTCAGCAATTCGGTTTTTTTTTATCTTTTTTATCTTAAAACACGTTTAAACTATATAAAAACGATATTTCATAGAATTCACCTATAAGTGGAAAAAGTTTGCTGGCCAATTTCTATCTTTAACAAGTTCATTGTCTTTTAAACCGATAAATACCCTTCGTTAAATAGTTCAATAGCTAAAAAGGTGGAAATTTCGACGAATTTTTTTCTAGAATGAAGATGTTTAGGGCTCATCCAGGATTCGCTGGAATTTTACAAATATCCACCAAGTAAAGGTTTAAAATCTTCACTGGACAATGCTTCAAAATAGCAAAATAGTAAGTAAGCTTCTAAATAGCTTAAGAAAGCTTTTTCGTAACTGCGCAAATAGTTCTGCAATAAATAGTTATCGATAATTTGAAAATTTTTAAATCTAAAATATTTCAAAGATAAACAAAAGAAATTCTAGAGAACTTCTTATACTTATAACTAAAGAAGATTATGTAGTATAAGTTTATTTTCAAAAAGTTTCCTGTTTTTCTTTGTGTGCAAAACAATTAATGAAAAAAGGATTTTTCAATTTTAAGCTTTTTATATAAATATAATTAATAATAAGCATTTTTAAAAAAATCCTAAAAGTGCTTAATTTGTATTCAATCAGAAAAAAAAGTATTCTACATTTTTTGTTGAATAATTGTGGGTTAATGAAAATGTTGATACATTTTAAAACATATTAAAATCACAAAATAACGATAAAAACGCGTAAGTTTTTAAACTTGCCGAAGTCTTACGATATCCAAGAATCATTAATTTTAACTCAAGAACTTGAAAATGCACTACCAGATGTAAACTTTTGTTTTCTATAGAACTGTGTACTTTTTTTTAAGATTTCTAAAACGTACCGTTGTCACTCCAAAATGGTTTGTTGTTGAGAGATATTTTTAAATAATTAAAAATATAAGAATATAAATAAGATAAAAAATTATTAGTTTAAATTTATTAGTTTTAATTATTAGTTAGAGTTTTGAAACGTAGGAGAGGATGCCCACCTACACTCAGAAAAAAGTCTCTCGGAATATGATAAAAAAGGCATCATATTTGGAGAAAAATGGCTCCAGAAAATGCTTTACTCTAAATGTGGTACCAAAAATTCCCTAAAATTGGTAAAAAGCTTCCATTAAAAAGAGAAATATAAGAAAAATATATCGTTCTTAGAGAAAGGATTTGTTTTTATTGAAGAAAATATTTCGCATAGTGAATTGTTTATTTACAATAGAGAAAACTTTTCATTTTCTAGAAATTTTTATCTATAAATGAGAATTTTTTAGTGCGAGAAAAATACTTATTGTTATTAGAGACTTGAAATATTTTCATTTCCGACAAGTGAAGAAATATTTCTTCGAATATGTGAAAATTTATTCTAATTGAAGGAAATTTTATTTGAAAAAGAGAAAATTGCTATTATCAAAAATAGAGATTTCTTTATAACAAAAAGATAGGGGTTTTTTTCTAAGTGTATTGAACACGTTTTGTTTGGAGAACATAACTTTGGTTTAAGCTAAAATTTTTTAGAGTTCTTAGTTTCGTTTGAAAGCTGAGTTCAATACAAACAACAAGAATTAGACGGAATTTAAAATTTACGAAAAATACAATTTTGGCAGCCGATCTAGCAAAAGTCTCGAAAATCCTGAAAAATCGGCCCAGATCCTGAACACCTACCTAAAATAAACTGTACACATTCGAAAATAAAGTAAAAACACTACACTGAAAAAAAACATTAGCTTAAAATAGAACACAGTGTGTTCAAAAAATGTGTTCATATGTTTTTCAAAAGTTTAAAACACATTTGCTCTGACTTTGACGGAATTTGTTGCAAGTTTTTAAACACAAAATTCGTCAAATTAATAACAATTGTTGTCAATTTTAAAACATTTTTTTTTCAGTGTAGTTTTTGAGCGATTATGAAAAGTTTATTCTTTTAATGGTTCACAGTGACTCACTTAACTTTAAACAATAGAGTGGTTTAGGGTTGATTTTAACTTCTTTGATGGCTGCAGCCATCGCACAAGAGTTATATTTTTTCTGCTTTTCACTTTCTTTTTCGGCGACGGCATTCGGCAAATTTTATCAATTAAAGGCAAAAGAAAAACTTTAAAATGATTCCAAACACTATTTGCAATCATATAACATAAGGTCTGTTTCCGTGCTCTCGAATTCTTGGTAACTTGAAGTTACTTGAAAGTGTTTCCGTACACATTTTTCCAGCATGAGAGAGAAGAAAAACAAGCAAAATGTCACTCTCTATTACTCCAACTTTACTTGAAAAATTTCTTCAAGCACAAATCTCGAGATTCGAACAGCTGATTGTCAAAGGGTCAAATTGGTTAGAAAATGAATAAAAATAAAGTAAAAATATGAAAAATAAACGCAAACTAAAGCCAAAGCTTCCTAGAGAACAATTCACGTGCAACTATTTGAATTTTCCATTCTTTTAAATAAACGAAAAAAGCAAATTAAATTTATATTTAATTACAATTGTCAAAGAACAGCTGTTGTGCTTGAACTTTAGTTGAAGACGTTTCCGTACGTTTTGGCAAATTTTCTCATTTTGACAGATAATCAAATTTTTTTTTTTTTTTTTTTATTTCAAGTCAATGAACAGTGGTTCTTACAGACTATGATAATTAATATAGTAATCTATTCAATAATAGTAATACATATTTAGCAAAAGTATTTATAAAATAATTAAAAAAATAAAGTTTAATAATAGTTATTTAGTACATTCTTTAACGATTCTTTCGAATTAGAAAAATCGATATTGCAATAAAGCATACAGTTATTGAACTCTAACATTGCTCTATACATAGGTGAATTAATGGCATAGTTGGTTCTGCATACTCCTAGATAAAACACATCAAAATGACGTAAAGTTCGACAAGGAACATTAAAATTTATAAACTCAGATAGTTTTGGGCAATCAATCGTTCCGACTATAATATCAAAAATAAACAACAGAGATAAAATGGTCCTTCTATTCTGAAGAGTTTTCAAATTTGTGCGACTACAACGATCATTGTAAGAAGGAACTGGATTTCTTGGATAATTTATTTTAAAAACAAATCTAGTAAAAGCTATCTGAATTCGTTCTAGGCGTAATGTATGAGATGCATAGAAAGGGTTCCATATAAATGAAGCATATTCCAGCTTCGAACGAACAATAGATGTATACAGTAATTTTAATGTGAAAGGGTCCTTAAAATTAGAACCATGCAAGAAGTGAATAAGCTTTTGGAATAATGTAATTAAGATGACAAATGAAAGTGAATTTTGAATCAAAAACCACACCTAGATCTTTAATTTCATGAACACATTTCAAAGGAAAATTATCTAAATAGTAGGTCGTTTTTAATGGACATGATGATTTAGTAAAAGTAGTAAACAAACATTTGTCGTGATTAAGATGCAGACCATTTTTCGAACACCAGACATTTAAAGAATTTAAATCTGATTGCAGTAAGGAGACATCTGACAAATTATTTACTTTCCGAAATATTTTTAAATCATCCGCATATAAAAGACACTGTGAATTTATTATTTTTGATTAAATATCATTAATAAATAATATGAACAGTGGCGGACCCAAGATGCTTCCCTGAGGAACACCCGAGGAAACTGTAAATGGTCTTGAAATTTTATTTTCAATACAGACATGACATACCCTGTTACTAAGATATGAACCAAACCATTTCAACAAATTTGAGTGAAACCCAATTTTCGCTAATTTTTTTAATAAAATGTCATGAGAGACTTTGTCGAAGGCTTTCGAAAAGTCTGTGTAGATAGAATCAACCTGATATCCCTGTTGGAAAGCCGATATACAATATTCGGAAAAAATTGTAAGGTTCGTTACTGTTGAACGACCAGGTACAAAACCATGTTGTGATGGAGAAATAGAGCATTTTACAGCAAAATATACTTTTCTTTTTATTATAGATTCAAAAAGTTTTGATACCGACGTTAGCTTGGATATTGGTCTATAGTTTTCAATATTATTTTTGTTTCCAGTTTTGAAAACAGGGGATATAAATGACACTTTCCAGCCAGGAAGAAAAACCCCCGTAGATAAAGTCTTATTAAAGATAAGTTGAAGAGGTTTTTCCAGGGATTTACAACAGTTTTTTAGTAGGATACCCGAAAGACCATTCGAAACAGATTTAGTTGAAGTTTTAATATTCATGATTCCTTCCATTACATCATCCTCAGAGATATAAACCGCTCCAAAATCAACTAATGGAGTAATATCTGAAGTAATATCACTAGAACAAACAATTGGAGGTTCAAAATTAGACTCCAAAAAGTCAGCAAAAAGATTTGCAGTTTCAAGAGCGTTTTTAGAGACTTTGTTCCGGTAAAACATGCTAGCTGGAATATCAGAGCGCATCTTTTTCGATTTTATATAACTCCAAAATGCTTTAGGATTAGACTTAATGTTCGTTTCAAATTTCTGAATATACTGATTATAAAGGTATTTATTTAAAAAATTGAACTCCCTCATATAAAGCCTGTATTTATTAAAGAAGTCTATATTGTTAGCCGCAGCCCATTTTTTATAAAATTTATTCCGTAGGTTTTTTAATTTCAAAAAGCCAGGAGTGTACCAAGGCAGTTTAAAACTTTTTTTAATGTGTTTTTTAGGAACATGCTCACAACATATGTATATCCGATATAATTGATTTAAAGATCAAAAAACTCTCTAGAGCATTAATAGAAACTAACTTATTAAACCAATCTATGCCATTGAAAATATTATTCAAAAGATTAAAATCACAAGCATTAAAATTAAAATCATTTGTGAATTTAGTCTCACAACGAAGAAAATTATAGAATTCAAATTCAATAGATAAAGGAGAGTGATGTACACTGGAAGGAGATATAGGAAAACCTGATTCAGCAATAGCAAAGTTAATACTTTTACTTATAAATACAAGATCCAAAATTTTGTTTAGTTTATTATGAAAACGATTAATTGATTTAAATTGAAATCTCCAATTATACATGAATGATGATTCTTGTTCTCATTTTGTACAAGATCCATAATGTTTTCGACATGGGCTTTATAAAGTTCAAAAGCACTATTCGGCGGAATATATGAAACACACACATGTATCTTTTCAGATAAGCCATGCACGGCGACACACAGTTGATCCAACAGAGAGTCTGTGTTTTTTAATTTAACCAATGATGATTGGTAAGAAGAGCTTACTGCAATTAGTACGCCACCCCCTAGCTTGCATCCAGTTTTCTCGAAATCCCTATCTTTACGAAAGACGCAGAAAAGATTTGGATCAAAAAATTCTTCAACAGAAAAGTTTGAATTCAGCCAAGTTTCAGTTATTACAAATACATCGTATTCCATTTGAGCAGTAGCTAAGTATATTGAATTAGATTTAGTTCGCATACCCGAAACATTTTGGTAGTATATTTTTAGATTATTTTTGTTTCTATTTATAGGTTTTGATGTTGAAACCTTGCTCTTTGAAAAAATTTAAAAGAGCTAACTTTCAGCACAACATCAGCAGGCCACAGCGACGCATTAAAAACTTTATTATAGTGCGAGCTAGAAACTCCCAATTTAAAACTAACTCTCTTAATTGAGCCAATCGGAGCTTCTTTTTTCATCAATTTAAAACAACGCAGATTCTGCATTTCAACATTTGAATGTTTAACAACATCGATCAATATATTCTCTTCAGAGACCGATGGCAAAAAAGGTGAAACATGTAGCCAACGCTTATTATCAGCAACAGCAAGCTCGGAGGTCAAGCAATTACCAACAATTGTGTTTGGATTTTTAATTTTCATCAAATAATTCAAAGTATTCTCTATTACTCAAACTTTACTTGAACTTTACTTGAAACGAGTATGGAAATAGACCTATAAATGACAATTTTATGATTGCACTATGTCAGAAAATCTGTTCAGTAGGTGGGCCTCCGTTTTGTTCAGTAGGTGGGCACTGACGCCATATGACATGATGCAAAATATTTTTTTGCCATTTCAGAATATTGTTCAAATGCTCGTAAAATAAATATTAAACTATGAATTCCACTCATAAACACCTTATTTTATCGATAAAAACACTTGAAAGTTCACTAGACTTCGAACACACTTCAGTTCGAATATTTTATTTCTTAACGGCCGTGGGGCTAAAGCAGCACGCGCGTGCAACTCAATGATATAACAAAAGTGAACATTCAATGAGATGTTACTGCGACACTTTACATATTGGAGCTGTCACCTATACAGGCGTCAGAACTGACAGTGTTCAGTACGTGGTCCTGTTCAGCAGGTGGGCATCCTCCTCTCATTTTATATCAGAAAAGATTAAAAAATTAATTAAAAAATGATATATTTAGTTCACTGGGATAAATTTAAGAAATTCTTCTTACATATAATAAAGTAAATATTTTGATGCATTTAGTTGTTTAGTGTTTTGTTAACGAACTTAATTCTTTTTTTTTTTATAAATTAGACTGAAAGTAATTCTCATGCAAACTTTTAATTAAAGTTTAGCGTTGCAAAGTTTAGCTTTTGTTTTTGCTATTCTCAGAAACTGGCTCGGTTATCATGAGTTCAAACTTTCCAAGGCAAGAGTTCATTGAATATTTATTTATTTCATAGTATCTACGTTGCTTACTTTTCCCAGACGTAAGCAAAATTTATTGGCATAGAACTATATCCAAAGTCCAAACAAATGAGATTTACAGTCGTCGCTCGATAAATGACACAACGTGTTTGTTTACCTCAACAAAATGTAATACAACGCTAACAAAACTGTTGTTTCTTTTTTATTGAGAGCATGTCAAAACTGTAACTAAGCATGGTTCATTTTTATGTGCATGGTTCCAAAATTGAAGAAATTCAAACAAAATTGCACAAAAAATTGAATGATCTTCAGAATTTCTGTGAAACATGGAAACTCAATATTAGCTTCTCAAAATGTGGAGTAATCTTGTTTCGTACCCCAGAAACCACGATCTTCGTAAAAATTGGAAAAATCTGAAAATCACGTACGCAAACGGGTTTTAAATACAAAACAAATTAAATGTACGTTACTTGGGTGTTTATTTAGATAAATTTTTGGATTTTAATGAACATACTAGCCTTTTCCCGGCGCGCGTTGCTGCACACTGCAACTATATGGGAACATAATAGGTGGATTCAAAACTTTTCTTAGACTCATAGTTTGACACCACTGTCATTCTCCACTGCCCGTTACAGTTTCCCAGCAGCAGGAGATCACCAAATAGTAACTCTATTTTAAGTTTGTATGTAAGAACTGCTTTACTTTCAAAGCTATTCGATAATACAAATTTTAACTGTATGGGCGGAGCCACACCCCCTTATAATACCCATCCTATTTTTCTAGTAGATCAGTTTTAGTACAGTTGCCGACAGTGAGCAAACAAACTAAATTATCAAAATGTAGCCAAATCGACAAAAACCGTAGGAAATATAGAATTTTTATTGATTTGTGGGCGGTATAAGGGGGTGTGACAGAAATTTAAACAATCTCGTACTTGAAAAAAATGTACTGCCAAAATTTCAGCTCTATCGGCTCAGTAATTTTCGTAAAAAATAATTGGCTCAGTAAGCTCTATCGGCTCAGTTTCCAGCCATCACACAGACAGCGTTTTGCTTTTTGTATATATAGATTATTGGCTATAACTTTTGATTGGTAAGAGATACTAAGATCATTTTTTCTAAAAAATTTAATTTTTAAGCTTGTATATTTTTCAAAAATATAAGAACACAATATTGGAAAAAAAAATTTTGTTCGAAAAAATCAAGGGCCTTGTTTTTTTAATCACAAAAATGGTTTTTAATTTTTGCGTAAAATTGAAATAACGTTTGCTTGTAAATATATTATAGTTTTTAAATAGAGTTGAAAATTTGCGAATTTGAATTTAAATTATTTTTATGACAAAAACAAATTTTGAGCCTTTTTTTGAGGAAAACTTCAATATTTCAGACCTTTTTTGAAAAAAATATTTTAAATATATATGTTCAACTAACAATATTTTTGCAATAAGGTTTTCATAGTATTTTGATGAAGCTTTAAGACAAAAAACAATTTAATAGAATATATAAAAAAGCAGCGGAGATATTTGAATCGAAAGTCACAAAATTAAATTTCTGATTGTTTTTTCTCATTTTTGAGCAACGATGTTGCATTAAACATATCGTTGTAGTAAAATTTTTCATAGTTTTCAAGATATGTTCATGTTTTTGATGTCAAAATAACGGAAATTTTTTAATTTTACTAAATTTAAGAAATATTTTATATTTTGTAAATATTTGCATACATGTAACCTAAGAAAACAGCTAAAAATATGTGCTTTTGTAAAAAATTTCTCCTACTACAGCACCATCTGGTGTCCAAGGTGGTTCAAAGAAGATATTGTCAAAAAACTTATCGTACCTAAAAACTACGGTGTACCTACCAATTTTTATTCTAATCGCATGAGCGGTTTGTGAGTTTTAGGTGGTTTTGCAAAAAAATTGTACTACAGCGCACTCTGGTGTTCAAGATAGGTCAGAAAAGATAGCAGCAAAACACTCAACGTACATGAAAACCACTGTATACCACTTTTCATTCTAATCGCATAAGTGGTTTGTGAGTTTTAGGCAGTTTTGTAAAAAATTTGTACTACAGCGCCCTCTGGTGTTCAAGGTGGATCAAAATTGATAGCCCACGAACACGGACCGTACCAAAAAACTTCTCTTCACAAATTTTCATGCTTATCGGATGAATAGTTTAGGAGTCTATTGCATAGTTACAAACATAAGCTCCTTTTTTATATATATAGATAGATAGATAGATTAACATAGTACTAGAAAAAGCAACAGCAGCCTTTATGTCACTAAAAAAGCTCTTCTTCTTACGACATTTAAGAAGTGATGTGAAAATCGTTTGCTATCAAGCATTTGTACGACCAATAATAACATACGCGTGTCCTATATGGTGGAATATTAGTCCGTCATACCTAGAAAAAATTCGCTTATTCGAGAGAAGATGCCTAAGATCATGTGTATCGAAGCTCACATCCAAATTATATGCATTATACCTCAAATAGAAATCTCCTTAATGCATCCGGATTATCAAGAATTGATAACGTCATACTAGAACTAACACGTAATCATTTCGCGCGAATTATGGTGTTGAATTAAAACGAGAATGTTTTCATTTCATTTTGTCTTTATTCCACCACTTCGATCTTAAGACTGACTTAAAAGATATCTTATGAACTAAAAGTAGCTTCACTTAGTACGTATGTATAAACAAACATAAGTATGTTTATACACACATACATTTGTTGCTGTTTTCTACATTAGATAAAAGAATATTATTTCATGGTCGCAGTTCGGTGCATGCAAAAATGCGCCGAATCAGCGTCTTAACTTATTTTAGCAAATGTGAGGGATCTCAGGTTGCGTTGGGAACGTAACTCCTCCGCTCATAAATTGAGGACTCTCCTGAGTCCTAATAAGAGTACAAAACAAAATTGATAAGTATATATTTTTTCTGATATCATTTATAACATAAATTAATTTTTAGGGTGAGTAGAGTACTTATCAAGAATAGATTCAACATCTGGATTGATTTTTAACATTTCAATATTTTCGTTAATCATCTGTTTTTCTGTAGGTGGCCTTGGGATTTGGTTTGAGATTTTGATTTTAAGTTGTTTTTGTTTCTTACGAAGTAGAATGACTAAAGCTAATACTGCTGTTATTATAACTATTGTGGAAAACCCAATTGCATAATTTACATTTTTATGAATTTTAAGTTCTTCAATATATCTTATATTATCAGAATGTTCCAAAATTATTTTGTTAAATTTTATCTGTTCTATTTCAGTAAAGTTAACATCTTTTTCGTTGTCATAGGAATATGTTTCTTCCACTTTTTCTCTTTTATTTTGGAAGGTTTGGTTCTTAATATTTATCATACAATTGTTAAATGAAATTAGACAATTTTTACTTAAAGTAAATTTTCTATCATTACAATTTTGAAACAATTCGATTTTATCTGCATTTTTAACTACAATAGTATCATCTTTTATTTCTTCCATATGTAGTTTTTTGTTTAAAATGAATTCGCAATTTCCCGTTACAATACAGTTTTTACTTCGTTTTAAATCTTTTACAATACTATTTTCTTTATATGAATACATTACATTATTGATTTCTACAAAATATTCTTTGTTTTCCTTAATTTCATAATAATTTTCGTTTGGTATTGGTACAATGACTTTTAGATCTAAACTAATAAAATCTTCAGGTATTTTGATAGCAATTACTATTTTATTGCTATCAAGAGTCAATACGCCTAATCTGATTAATTTTAATTTGAAAAAATCGATATTATATCGGTCCATCTCTTCGGTTGATAGGATATTAGGGTGAAACATATTAAATTTTGCAGATACAATGTTATCTTGAATAATGTTTATTTGTGTTTCGATAGACTTTAATTTATGCATTTGATCAGAGTATAGTAAGTGTTGGATAATTTCGTTATTTCTAATTTTCATATCTTTGAGTGACTGTTCGATTTTTACTCTGTCAGATTCTATGGTCGTTTTCAAAAGGTCAATACTCTTATTGAAATGCTCATTAACAATTATCTGGTGATTTAAAGTACCAATAGAGTTATGGTTATTTGTATCGATAATTTTAAGGTGTTCGGTTATTTCTTCCCTATCTTCGTTGTCCATTGTACCAAAAGCCCATTTATGTATACTGCCTACAAGGTTAATTAGGCCACGTTTATTCCTAATATTATTATTTGGAGTAATTGATCTCAATTTGGCTCTAAGTAAACTTATCTCTCTTGCTATCAGGTCTCCGTTCATTAAGCCAATATTTTCTATATTTTTCTCTAGATTATTTATTATGCTTGCGATTTCTGCAGTGTCTATAATATGCAAAACCGAAATCGTATTATTAACTATCTGTACTTCTCTGAGTCGGACTATAGTGTATCCTGTGTTAGAGCTGATTTGGTTCACTTGTAGAAAGCCCTCTGCGCTCATCGTCAGGGTTAGAAGTATGGTTATCTGAAAATTTAAGTGGTCTTTTAATGTTGGTAGTATGAATGTTTTCTAAATTAGCTCTGATGAATTTTGGCTCGTTTTTATGTCTCAAACTTTTATAATTTTTAATAAAACCTTCGTTTCTTGTTTCTATATAATTTTCTCTTGTACTATTTCTTTTGTTGAGAGTATTATTTTTCATTTGTATTAATCTATCCTTAATGATTTTATGATCTACTTTATTTTCCTGAACTTCCAGTGGAGTCGTTTTAATTGTGGAATGGTAAGAAGTGTTATAAAACCTAAGGGCTTTAAGGACTTGTGTTTTTATTGGAAGTTTTTCTTCCGTGTTTAAAATCCTAATTCGTTCAGTTAGCGTATTATTTAGTCTCTCGATGTCTGAATTCCCAGTATGACTGTTGGGCTTGGTAGCATGAAAAGAAATGTTTTCATTATTCAGGAAATCTCGAATACTTTGCGAATTAAATTCGTTATCGAAAATGAACTTTTTTATCTTACCTTTTATTGCTAAAAATTGTCTCAATATCCTAATGATAGTTTGGTGATTTCTGTCTGGTAAATAGAAACTAATTGCATGTTTCGAAAATTTATCTATAAAAACTACGAAGGAGACTTTGCTATTAACATAGGTATCAACATGGATTATTTCGTTGATTGTCGAAGGTGTCTCAGTTAGACTAAACTTATTTTTAATTGGGTTCCTATCGTATTTTCCACGATTACAAATATCGCAGTTATTAATTACTTTATGGATGGTTATTTTTAATTCGGGGTTATATATTTTGTTTTTAATTCCTTCGTATGTGGGAATAATTCCGGAGTGACCTGTTTCATATTTGTGAAACAATGAAATTTGTTTTTTTAGTTCATTTTCATCGTCGATATCTTTGGCAAAATATGAGCATTTAACAAATTTAATAATTTGCCTATTTGGAAAAATTTTAATTAGCTCTTGTTGTAATATATTATAATCGTGATCGCTAAGCTGGGAATAAATTGCAATCTTGCCTTTGCTTATTAATTTCTTTGTTATATTTGCTATATTGTCGTTGTTTATGTCCTCTTTGTCAATAAAAACTCTTGTGTTTTTAAAAATTTTTTCAGACTCTTTTTCTTTTTTTTCTTGAAATATTATTTGAGTCTTAAAACGGTTTACGACTGTATTCAGGAGTGGGATGTGATCATTTGCATTTTCTTCTTGAGAATGTACTGTTTGAACTGCTAAGGAATCTTCAGACTCGTTAGCACCACTCTCTCCAGTGTTTAAATTGTTAACGTGTTCTTCGAACAAATTATTAAGTGGGAGCCCCGAATTTTCGGAGTCCAACAAATTTATTTCGTTAGTATTAATATTTATTCTACTGAGAAAATCGGCGACTTTATTGTTTTGTCCCTTAATATAATCGATATTTATGTTATATTCCCCTAACGATACTAACCATCGCTGTAAACGTGGGTTGATGTCCCTTCCTGTATTCTTTGCTTGCAACCATTTGATTGGTTGATGGTCTGTTTGTAAATCGAATTCTCTACCGAAAAGATAGGGTCTATAATATGTTGTACCCCAAACTATCGCTAGTAATTCTTTTTCGATAGTTGAGTAATTTGTCTCGTGAGTATTAAGAGTTCTAGAGGCAAAACTGATTGGATGTCCGTCTTGAGTTAAAACGGCTCCGATAGCAAAATTACTTGCATCAGTTATTAATGTGAATTTCTTGTTAAAATTGGGATATCTCAAGATAGGAGGGTTTGTTATAATATCTTTTAGTTTTTCAAAGGACACGATGAAGTTGGGATCATTAGCATTTATTTTAGAATTTTTCTTTAGGCATTTTGTGAGTGGTTGGGCGATTTTGGCATAATTTTTTACAAACCTTCTGTAAAAACCAGTAATGCCTAGGAATGACTTTATCTGCTTCTGGGTTGTAGGTAGTTTTAGTTTCTGAATTATTTCGACCTTGGCACGATTTGGTTTTACACCTTCAGGTGTTAAGATGTGACCAAGATATTCAGTTTCCTTTAGGAGAAAACTACATTTATTTACCTGAATTTTTAGGTTTGCTTCTTTCAGCTTATTTAAAATTTTTTGGATACTTAAGATATGTTCTTTCAATGACGTGCTAAAAATTAGTATGTCATCGAGGTAAACTACGCAAATTTTATTTATGTAGTCCCTCAAAATAGAATTCATCAGCCTTTGGAAAGTTGATGGTGCATTTTTTAGTCCAAACGGCATTCTGACGTATTCATAATGCCCGAATGGAGTTGAGAAAGCGGTTTTGTGCCTATCAGTAGTTTTTACTGGAATTTGGTGAAAACCCTTTGCTAAGTCTAGCGTTGTGAAATATTGGGCTTTCCCGAGTTTGTCTAGTATATTTTCTATATTTGGCATGGGAAACTTGTCGCTGGTTGTAACCTCATTTAATTTCCTATAGTCTATTACTATACGCCATTGTTTTTTTCCCGAACTATCTGCCTTTTTTGGTACTATCCAAAGGGGGCTATTGAAAGGGGAATTGCTCTCTTTAATTATGCCTTGCTCTAACATTTGCGATATTTGTCTTTCTATTTCTCTTTCGTGTACTTGGGGGTATCTATAGTTTTTGCAGTAAATTGGGGAATCGATTGTTGTATTAATTTCATGTGTTACTATATCAGTCGCTGTTAGGTGGCTTTCTTCTGTGTAAAATAAATCTGTGTACTTATTAAGTAACTTTTCAATTTCATATTTTTCTTCTTTATTTAAATGGTTCAGGTTAAATAAAGGTTCATTAGTTGCTTCTAAAGTATGTATTTCGTCTGCAATGTAAGGAAATTTTCTATTTTTGAATAACAATGTTTGATTATTAATGGTCAGAATCTCATTTTCTAAGTCAACCTTAGCATTAAGGGGTACTAGAAAATTTACTCCGATTATAGCATCGTATTTGCAACCAGTAAAATTAGCGACCTTCCAGGAGAAGGTTCCTGAGACATTAAATTCTCTAGGTATTGGTGTAATGATCCTGGTTGATATTTGAGTTAGCCCATTTATGGTCCTATACCAAAGTGTATTTGGCAAGGGTTCTTCATTAAAGGTGGTAAAAATATTTGGCTTAACGATACTAGTGTCTGACCCCGTATCAATCAAACATGTAAGTTTAGTTTTTCCTATAGTAATATCTACTAGCGGTAATTTTGGCGTGGAGGCCCTGGGGAAAAATTTACATCATTTTCTACTACATTTCCTACTTCCATGGGCTCAAGACTTGGACTTCGAGTGTTATTGCGATTACTATTTTGTGAAATTCCTGTATTTCTACTCTGGCCTGAATTATTGTAGTAAGGCTGGTGCTGTCTTAAATATTGACCAGAATTGTCAGAATGAGTTTGGGTAGTCCTTAAATTACTAGTATTGTTTGAGAAATTGCTATAATTATGCTGATTTTGACCATTTCTATAATTGAAGCGATTCTGGGCGGGCCTTGAAAATCCCGAATTCGTTCTTAAATTGTTGTTAGCTTGGTGCTGGTCAGGTCTGTTATTATTGTTATTTTGGTACTGTTTAAAACGGAAGTTTTGATTATCGCTTTGCTTTTCAGTATAGTTATTTGAATTATACTGCCGAAAGTTTTGTATTTTATTTTGAGAATAGTTAAAATTATCAGTGTGTTTTTGATTGTAATTATTATGACTACCTTTGCTATTATTAAAAATTTTATGATTTAAATCAATAGTTCTATAGTCATCTAGAAGCTTAAGTTTGTTAAATTTATCAAATATTTCTTTAATTGTTTTTTCATTGTCGATATGGGCTCGAAATTGGCCATCGATTTTTTCTAATATTAACTCGACTAGGTCTCTGTCAACGTTATTTGGACTGTATATATTTGGTTTATTTTCGTCAAATTCATATATCTCGTTTATTTCATACTTAGATTTTAAAAATACATCTAAAAGTTCTCTAAGATTTCTAACCTTTATAATTCTGCAGAAGTTGAAAATCTCTGCATAAGATTTGGTTGGCCGGAAATGTTGTTTTAGATTCCTTTTAACATCTTGCCATGATGGATTGTTTCCTAGTTGTCTTATGCAACTGCCTGCCTCTCCGAGTAACTTCTCGTTGATAACAATTTGAATTCCATATTCGTATAATTGCTGGTTGGTGCCGCATAGGTTTATTACTTGTTCCACACATTTTATAAATGCTGTCAAATGGTGTCCCTTTCCAAAAGGTTTTAGCTGCCTGAATTGTTCGATGATGTGTTTTGGGCTCCATGTAAATACTCCTTGCTGTTGTTGATTTTGTAACTGAATATTTTGCATCTCTATTTGTTGATTTTGTAGCTGCACCGTTGCTTCCTGCTGCTTCAGTACGGCTTCTAAATGTTCTATCCTTTGCTTTAATTGTTCTTCAGCTGCCATTTCTTCGTAATTAATGTTTCTATTTTCGTCGTATGATTTATCACGTTTTTTACTCATAAATGTTATTTTTAGAAGTTTCGTTTTTATATGGACTCTTTGGAGCCAAATTTTAGTTTATTTAGATCACTGAAATTTTTAGTTTATATAAAAAAAATCACTGGATTCTTAACAATCGATCACTGACTCTTGAGAGCTTAACTTAAATGTTCGAACTAGTAATCTCTTTAGAGTTACTAGAAACCCGACTGCGCCAATTATGGTGTTGAATTAAAACGAGAATGTTTTCATTTCATTTTGTCTTTATTCCACCACTTCGATCTTAAGACTGACTTAAAAGATATCTTATGAACTAAAAGTAGCTTCACTTAGTACGTATGTATAAACAAACATAAGTATGTTTATACACACATACATTTGTTGCTGTTTTCTACATTAGATAAAAGAATATTATTTCATGGTCGCAGTTCGGTGCATGCAAAAATGCGCCGAATCAGCGTCTTAACTTATTTTAGCAAATGTGAGGGATCTCAGGTTGCGTTGGGAACGTAACTCGCGAGCGGCTCTTATTGAAAATAGTTTTATTTCGGGAGCTTTGTACTCAAATGGTACTTCGAAAATACTTTAGAGAGGGGATTAATACCGCCTGAAGCTTTCTTGTATCTCGACGCCCTAGGCTATTCGCCAGACTCGTGCAACATTCCTATAATTTATCACGTAGCTAGAAAAGCAACAGATTTATTGCTCTCTCAGCAGCATCGTTAACGACACATATCACAATAGTTTTCCCAAGACCATTTTCAATATTCGGTATTATAAGAATCGATAATTTCGATACATCGAATACTGATCAATTTTTCAACTCATTGTTTGTAAATGATTCAAGTGAATCATTGAGTTTTTTGAAAATTGATCCAAGTTGGATTCAAAATGATTCAAAATGAAAAATATCGCGGGCGGAAGAAGTCGTCAAAAACACTTCTGTCGTTAACGATGCTGGTGAGAGAGCAATAAATCGTATGTCGAGATACAACGATAAAGTGACGTCATTGGAAGCGGAAAAACAGGCTCTTCTTCACGTGGTAGAAGACCATTGTAAGCTCTTTCCATGCGGTACAACAAAATCCAATATTTCTGAATGCGTGCAGCAAAAGAAAATCCATATTCACAATGATTAAAATTAAATCCTTTAAAAATCACTGTACCAAAAATATCGTATCTCATTCAAAAATGAGTCGATCCTGTTTTTTGTTTTAAATTATTAAGACCATAAAATGGGCTGCATTAATGCATTAATTAATTTTAAAAAAATGTCCTAGATCAATGCAAAGGACAAACATGAATAAAAAAAATTATATGAAAAAATTTTCAAATGTTGACTTAAAATGCATTTATTGGGACCAGACTTCATTGTACGTCAAATCTAAGTCCAGAATCAGATTATTCAGCTAGTTAAACATAGCATTAGAAAAATGTAAATACATTTCATTTAAAATTACTCTCTGAAAACCGGATTTTGGACCAGAACCGGGCCATTTTTGACAATTCTTGAACTTTTGAGAGCTCTAATTACTTAATTTGCAACCATCTTATTTTTCAGGAGGGGGGGTGGGCACGGAGGATCCCAGATACTTTAACAAAATCCATACAAATGTGACTTGCTCTATTGTATATGTACTGTATATTGTTTTTGTAAAAAATTTCCAAATACAAGTATGAAATGCACATATACTTAGGTAAAATTTTGCATATTGCTGTTGTGCAAAATTACCCAAGCACTTAGGTGAAACTTCGAAGCAAAATTAACCAAAAATTTTAATTTTTATTAAGGAAAACCTGTTCTACACTGCGCGACACTTGGTTACCCTCACCTTAATTTTCTGTCTAAAAATGTTCTTTGAAATGTTATCAAAAAAATTAATATGTGAATTTATTAAAGACATGTTGGTGAAGTATTTATCCATTGAATACCTAAAAGCATCTACTTCCATGAACGGTAAACCACATTTTCTTAAAATTTAGTTCACTGCAAGTGCGACAATTCATTACCCTCACTTTTAATAATTTCTAAAATAAAAGAAAAAATCTCAAGTTTTAATTAAAATTTTATTATTAATATTTGGTTGGTCCTCCATTGCTGCGAATAACATCGAATAGCCTATTTGAAATAGAATCATACAAATTTTTTAAGTAATCTAAAGCATTTTTTAGGTCCGATTTGCTGAAATATTGCTTTCCATTTGAGTAAATCCGTCGAGATAACCATCCTCAAACATTTTCAATTATGTTTAGATCCGGTGATAAGGCTGGTCACTCTAGAACTTGAACATTATTGACAACGAACAACTGCTTCACTTGTCTTGACGTGTGGATGGCCGCGTTGTCTTGCTGGAAAATCCAGGGCTCACCTTCAAACATTTTACTGAAGTTAATAATTTCTACTTCCAAAAGCTCAATGTAATTTACAGAAGCTTGCCGACCTTCTAACACCACTAAATCAATTTGGCCATGTATTGATATTGCGACCCATACCAAGTGAACCAACTGAAGAGTGACGGCGGGATAGAAAACACTCTGATTTCCTCAAATCGTGGATATAATACTGGAAGCCATCAGGCCCATCCAAGCAGAACTTCTTTTCATCAGAAAAAATGCGGGATTTCCATTCATTGTTCCAGTTAACATGTGTTCTCGCAAACTCTAGGTGTGCTCTTCTGTGTCGTGGAAGTAGAAAAGGTTTCCTCTTCAGTTTTTTGCGCCGTAAGTGGGGGCACTGTTTGATAGTTCGTTGAACAGTTCGAACAGAGGCTGAAGTTCCAACGCTTTCTTTAATTTGACGGGCAAATGCTGCAGAATTTGAAGCTTCCCATAAAATAGCTCGTCGTTCCCGGCTGGTAGTTGCCTTAATATCTTTATCTCGATAGTATTCATTGTTCTTCTTATATTTAGGGTATTCACAAGGTCTCATAAAGTCAAATGTCTTAAATTGAAAACATTAAAATTTACAACAAGTGTGAACAACCTCGCATAACTTATTGTGCTATTTCAACTCTCAATCAGCTGATTCAAAACAAATTTAAATAAATATTTGTTATCACAATGCCAAAAGAAAGCGAAAAAGACAAAATAATAGCCGGTTTGTGCAAAAAGCATATTTTGTACGTTATTGAATACGACACTCAATAAACATAGCTTTTAGAGTTGTAATATTTTAGTACTTTTTTATATGGAAGGCAACAACCATATTTTTAAACTAGTGTAAAATTGTATTACATTATGATAATATGACATGATAGCACACCTTGTGAACACCCTAATTATATATATAGGATAAATTGATTTAAAAAACAAAAAACAACAAAACTATAAGCAGTTATCATGTGGCACTGGAATCGGACAATAACCACATATAGTTCCCATATAAAAACAAATACAGTTTTTATAAAAAATACGATTTTTTCCATCTTAATTTTTTTTTTTTTTTTTTTTGCAAAATTGCACAAACAGACTTAATTTTCGTAGAGAGTATGCTTTGGGAAAATTAAATAGTTCAGTCAACTACAAGAGATTCCTGCTACATTACAAAAAATTGTAAATATTATCTTTGTTTATTTATTGATTTAAATATTTTCATGGAAAAAAATTACGAAATAATAAAACCACCACAGTTTATAATTTAAAAAAAAAACATTAATGATCAATGGCAATAGTTAAAACTATGTATTTAGCCTTTACAATCGCAGACGCCACTATAGTGGCGCCCTTTTTTTCTTCTTTGTTTTCGGCATTTCTTTCTAAATTTCAAGTAATATTCTGGTATTTTTGCATTTTCAGGTACAAAATATTTGAGCTTGTAATTATTTGTATTTTTTTGTTATTTCATCATGGTTTATAAATGTTATAAATAAACATATGCAAAAACGTATTTGTCATACCTTTCATTCGTTAGCGGGGAAATTCGGTGATAAATCTACCTTATCAAAGGCTGGGCATTTGATTATTTTTAGATGTACAATCAACCAATCATTTAGGGTACCCCTTTCAATTGTATTGCGAGTGATACAATAAAATATCAGATTCATTATGGAATTTGTTGAGATCCTAAGTGCTGACGAAAGTGAAGACAGTGAACAAGAAGATGTCGATGAATGTCACAATAAATCAATTTAACGAGCCCAATCAAAAAGTCATCTTTGTAATTCTTGCTTTATCAAATATAAAAGTGGCGATAAAACCCCACTGCATGAAAGATGAGCTGCCTTAGATGGTATTTGGGATAATTAAAAAAAGAAAATTCCATGAAAAATATTTTTCCACATACTGAAGTTCAAAAGATATGGTATTCGTCCAAAGATCCAGATATTCGTTCACCTTTCCAGATATTTCTTTGCCTTTTTTTTGAAAATTTGGTTGATCCATAGTCAACAAGGCTAATTTATTTGGGTCATTCACAATCATCACCCAGGTCATTTGAACAAGTGAATAAAACAGAAATATTGAAATTTTTAGGGATACATTGGGTGATGGGGGGGGGAATAATGCATGGAACACATTGGCTGCATTCAGCGTACTCAACAATTGCCAACTGAAAGAAAAAAATCGCTAAAAAGCTTTTATACTCATAAAGTTAGTAATATTTTTATGATAATAAAACAAATTAGAAAAAATTAAAAAAAAAGATTTCGACTTAGTAAGATTGGCGCCGACTTTAAAGCTTTTATGTTCATAAAGCAATTAATATACTGATGATAATAAAACAAATTAGAAAGAATGTATATAAATAACTTTTAAAATTTGACCAAGAAATTAATGGGAAAAGTTATTTAAAATTATGTTTTACTCTGTAGTGATTTTGAAGTTCGTTTTTTTTTTTTTTAAAAAAGTTTTTATTTATTCCTTTTAAAAGAATGTGAAAGATTTTATGTAATAGTATTCTTGAGGAAAATTTCAAACATGAAAATTTGTTCTTAAAAAATTTGTTTTATTAATTCCTGAAAGTATGGATATTTTCTATTTCTGTCTCTTTACAATTTTTATTAAAGTGCCACGGTCGTTTTCTAATCCCGCCCACTTTATTGATCGTACTTTATAATGATTCTACCTAGCCCTGTGCCAAATTCCAGTTCTCAAGTATCAATATTAACCGATATATAATACTTTCCTTAAAGTGCCACACCCTATGTACAATCCCGCCCAATTTTGTAATGATTCTACTTACCCACCTACCTGCATACCAAATATTAGTACCCTAGTGTCAATAGTAACTGAGATATAGTATTTTTATAATATTTCCACATCTCTTTGTTGAATAACGCCCACTTATTTACCGTTATTTGTAGTAACTGTGCCTACCCAATAAAATCGCCCATCAGACCCAAAAAAACTAAGTAGATTATCCCTTTACTATCAAAATGTAAGGGGATTACGTTCTAAAACACGTGACATATTTTTGGCGTCCCAGAATTTCTCTGAGGATATTATCGCGTTAACAGAAACATGGCTGAACGGAAGCATTATTGACTTGGAAGTGTTTGACAATAGTTTTCAAGTTTTTAGAAAGAACAGACACACTGACAATATTTCTGCTGTTGGTGGTGGTGTCCTTTTAGCTGTAAGAAATTCCTTCGTCAGTTCCTTAATTGATATTCCCTGCTCTTCTAATATCGAACTTATATGCGTTAAGGTGTTACATTGTAATTCCAATGTATATGTTATTAATGCATATGTTCCCCCAAAGAGCAGTGCAGAAGTCTATGCAAGCCTTGCGGATTGCATAGCATATATAATAAATCTACTTGACGTTAATGACGACATTTTACTGTTGGGCGATTTCAATCTGCCTGACTTAAAATGGTATTCTTCCGACGATGATACATATTTTTGTGCATCAAATTCAAAGACTCGCCAAGAGCATATATTTGTTGACAATATATGTTCTGATTTACAACAATTTAGTTGTATTTATAATAGTCTTGAAAGACTTCTTGACCTGGTCTTTACTACAGACAGCAACAATGTGATTGTTAAGAGGGCCTTCCATGCTCTGACTATTGTAGATGAATACCATCCACCATTGAGTATTTGGTATAAATCGGACAGGGAGAGCATAGTAAATTCGAGTTCAATCGATAAGGTTTATGAATTCAATTTTAAAAAAGCTGACTTTTTGAAGTTGAATCATTTACTTCATAACAAACTAAATGTTATTTTAGAGTACTTCAATGGAAATAACCTTGATGATTCCATACATTTTTTTATATGGAGCTCTTTACTGTGTTTTCTCAGTCCGTACCATATAGTCTCAAATTTGCGAAAAACTGTGCGTACCCTTGGTACACAAAGGATTTAAAAACTCTTCGCAACAACAGGAATAGGGCATGGAAGAAATATGTCTGTAGTTTAGACTCAAATGACCTGGAAACCTACAAACGTTTGTTTCTGGAATTTGAAAATAGTTCAGCTGCATTATATAATGAATATTTAGACGATATAAAGCTGAGAATAATGTCTGATCCAAAGAAGTTTTGGGGATTCATAAATACAAAGAAAAAATCCGATGGATTCCCTTCATCATTCAAAACTGTTGATGGAATTACTGACGATCCCGTCATTATTTGTGGTTTATTTGCAAATCTTTTTAAAGAATCATTTTGTTCAGATTCTTTTGATTCTGATGAGGGGTATTTTGAATATATGAATTCTACAACCAGAGTTTCTTTGGACTCTTTATCCTTTAACTCAGAGGATATTTTGAAATATATTAGTTCGATCGATGAAGATTTTAGCGCCGGACCTGACGGAATTCCTGCCGCAGTGTTAACTCAATGCGGTACAATTTTGTGTCAACCACTTTCTTTGTTATTTAATAAATCTATAAACGAAAGTTATTTTCCACTGTTTTGGAAAAAATCATCTATCCTATCTATAAAAAAGGTTGCAGGAATGATGTTATTAACTACAGGCGCATTGCTAAACTGTCATCGATTCCAAAACTTTTTGAGCGAATCGTGTATGATCGGGTGAAAATTCGCTGTCGTGAAGTCATAACAACTCGTCAGCATGGTTTTGTTAATGGCAGATCTACGGTATCTAATCTGCTCGATTTTACAACGTTTTGCTTAAATACCATTGAATCTGGTTGCCAGGTCGACTGTATCTACACTGATTTTAGCAAGGCATTTGATAAGTTACCACACAATTTAATTCTATTTAAACTTAAGTCCATTGGATTTCCACAATATTTTGTAAACTGGATTAAATCGTATTTGACAGACCGATCTTATCAAATACGATTCCGAGGGGTTTTGTCTACTGAGTTTATTGCGTTATCTGGTGTTTCTCAAGGAAGTCACCTAGGTCCACTTCTGTTTATTTTAGCCATTAATGATGTGACCCATATCATTATAAACTCTCATCTGCTTATTTATGCGGATGATATGAAAATATACAGAAAAATAAATTCTCAAGACAATTCAGCCCTACTCCAGTCCGATCTGAAATCTTTTGAAGTTTGGTGTTCTAAAAATAAAATGTTTCTTAATCCAGATAAATGCCAAACTATGACCTTTTCGCGAAAAAGGAATAATTTAGTTTTTGATTATAAAATAAAAGATACTGCTTTATGTCGTGTGGATGTCGTTAAAGATCTGGGAATATGTATGGATTCTAAGCTTTCCTTTAGCATTCATATTGATAACATTTGTAAAAAAGCATCTTCTATGCTTGGATTTATTAAACGCTGGGCCAAAGAATTTAATAGCATGATTACGACTACAACGTTGTATTATGCAATAGTGCGTCCTCACTTGGAGTACGCAAGTCAAGTTTGGTCTCCAAGTTACAATGTGCATGTTGATCGAATAGAGAGAATCCAAAAACGCTTTGTTCGGTTTGCCCTAAGGGGCTTAAGTGGATTTGACATTTTAAACCTTCCTCCTTATGAGGATCGCTTGAAACTTTTAAAAATGCAATCATTAAGTGAGCGAAGGAAGTCTGCAGATATCGTCTATTTGCACTAACTCATCACCGGTGTATTCGATTCTCCAGAACTTCTTTCTCTTATAAATTTTAACTCTAATCGTAGAAGCAGTAGAAATGCTAACAATTTCATTTACTTACCATATAGTAGAACAAATTATATGTTAACTGCTCCTTTAAACCTATTGTGTAATTGCATGGTTTGGTTTTTAATTGTGTAATTGCATGGTTTTTGCATGGTTAGTCGTGATGTCTTGTGTTGTCCTTGAGCCCAACCATATTTTGGTGGGTAAATTTTTTCTCACATAAGCTTATTTTGAGCCACTTGTATTGATATCGTTGATAATTTCAAAGATATTGGGATTGTGACTTTAAATGTGTTGATGATGAGAATGTGTGAAAAAGCTGTAGTAGCTAAACTCGATTGTTATTGCATGTGTACCCATGTACTAAATTTAAGTACCCTAGTGTCAATATTCGATAAACAGAGTTTTTCTAATATTGCCACACCCCATTGGCGAATATTGCCCACTTTATTGACCGTAATCTTATATATTAATACGCAAACATCGAATGTTGTCGTACACTTTTTCAATATTTATTTTAGAATAAGGACAATGAAACGTATATCATTCGAAAGGTACTGCACCATAGATGTGCCGAATTATGTTAGATTTTAAATTGATGACCTTTGACCCGAAATATTAACGTTGAAAGTTTATACTAATTTTAGTTAGGGATCTCAGAACTGGGAAGAGGTAGAATGAAGAATGAGGTATCGGATGAAAGGTCTGGCTGCACAATATGATTGAATATAAGATTGGTGACCTTTGACCTCAAATATCAGCGGAAAAAGAGCATTTATTAAATAAAAGCAAAACTATAAGAGATGGAAAAACATGATACACGAGGGAAAGTTAGACATTCATAAGATGTGCAAAAAAAAATTTAATATTTTTCACCATCGTTTACGGTTACCCTACAATAAGCACTTTTTCATGTAACAAGTGTCAATATATATTGTGATGGTAGAATTGCTTACAAATAGTAAATTTTGAAAAATTTCCGTTATTTTGACATCAAAATTATTGTGATAACTATAGATGTTTTCAGTACAACGTTTTTTGTATGGAAATTCGTTGATTGAGAAAAATAACGGTATGCGAAAACTTTTTTGCTAATATTTTCCACGAATAGTATGTTATTAAATTTCCCGTTATTATGACAACAAAAGTATTGCAATATTTCGAAACCTGTAGATTTTTTCCATGCAATGCATTTCTTAAAGCAATGTCATTGCCTCAGAATGAGAAAAAAACAATTGATATTTCAAATTTTGATTTTGCATGCAAATATTTCAGCCATTTTTCAATCGATTTTCCCTAAATTTTCTTTGTCTGAAAGCTTAATTAAATTACTTTTGAGAAATAAGAAAAGATTTACCGTTATCTCACTAATTCAATTTCTTATGCTGTTTTCAAAAACACTCTAAAATATTCAATTTTTGCTTTAAAATTAGACCAGACATTCTTTTTTTGTAATTTTTTTTTTTTTTTTTTTCTATTTTCTTCTCTCACACTCTTTCATATAATATATCATTTATTTGCAAAAATTGCTTCATTTTGACACATAATTTAATTAAGTGTTCCTATCATCGAAAATCATGAGCTTACACCCCCTATGTTTTTTTTTGATAAAAATTACATTTTTCAAAATGTTATTTTTGTATTTTTTACAAAGTTCTACAGCTTAAAAAATATTTTCTGTGAAAAAATTTTTCAAATATTTCTATTCACTCCAAAGTTATATAAATAAATCTTTTTAAGCCATTTCCTTATCTACTTAATATATTGCATATATTATTATTATATCTTATATATTAATATGGAAACATCGAATGTTGTCGTACTTCTTTTTAATATTTGTAATAGAGAAATGGATATGAAATTTATATAATTCAAAAAGTATTGTGCCTCAGATGTGCCGAAAAATAAAAATAACAAACAAATTAAATATATTATGTGATAATTGTATTTCAAACTAAAATTATGCATTCTCATACCCTTGGTTGTAGTTTGTAGTTCCACATTATTTTGCCAAATAAGAATTGGAGTTGTGTGGTATTGTTGGTACCGTTTCTCTCTCTTCGATAGCCTCATGACAAAAATAGACAAAATATTCATGCAGTCATGAGACCATGGAGTGACCCATTACATGATTCAAAATGCATCAATCATTCAATGGAGTTGCATAGAATTATTACTTGAAGTGTATTGCGGCACGATTAATATGAAAAACAAAAATTAAGTTTTTTTACTTACGACAGAAAAAAAAAATTTGACGTCTTCAGGTAGCGTAAAATGTTGTTGTATGGAGTATTAAGCCTTCATTTAAACTTGGAGAAGTTGAGGTATTCCGTCACATGATAAATACAAAAATAAAAAATGGCGTCCTAAGGCCTCTCAAGGAACCCCTTAAAGTAACCTTAGTGCTACAAATACTATAGCAAAAGCAAAAATAAGCAAAAAAAGGAAAAGCATCGAGGATAGGATTTGTTTAAGCATTAGGGCAATAAATAGACAAGGGATAAAACCAAGGATTTAGACAAAGATTGGGACCAGGAATACGATTATAGATAAGATAACGAGTATGACAAAAATTTGAACACAGATTAAGTAGAGAATTGGACAAGGATTAGAATAAGAATTGGAAATATAACTTGACAAGGACTAAGACAACGGTAAGGGCAAAGATAGAGACATACCTAATACAATATTTGGGACAAGATTGGGAAAAGTATAAGGACAAAAAAGGAATAGAACAAGGATTTCAGCACACTAAGAATACAACTTAGGACACAGACTTAGAAAGGAAATGGATTAGGAAAAGATTTAAATAATAATAAGGTCAGAAATTTGGACATGGACTAAAACGAAAGTTTGTTTAGGAAGAAGGACAATTTTTAGAACAAACATAAGAATAAGGATAAGAATGAAGTCAAGTTTGGGAACAAATGAACAAACGTTAATATTAACGGATGTGTCCACGACACAGTCAACTTATTTTTTACTTTTCCAAGCGTTTTTCAATAAAATTAAAAAGAACACAAGAAAAAAATCGATTTTGATGTGGTCGAATTTCGACCAAAGGTAATACTAGTTATTAATAAATCTGCTTTTCCATGTACTAAATTTCAATACTCTAGTGTCAACATTATTCTATATAGAGAGTTTCTCTAATATTGCCACACCCCATTGGTAAATAACGCCCACTTTCTTGACCGTAATATTTAATAACTCTGCCTTCCCGTGTACTAAATTTCAGTACCCTAGTGTCAACATTATTCGATATAAAGTGTGTTTCTAATATTGCCACACCCCTTTGTCAAATAACGCCCACTTTATAGACCGTACCCCTACCCTACCCCTGTATTTTTACTGTAAATTTCAGTACCCTAGTGTCAATATTAACTGAAATACAGTGTTTTTTCTAATAGTCTAACTTTTTTAAAAAAGGACCTCCGCGTTCATAGTTTCTATCTGTTGACAAAAAATTACGGAAATCGGGCAAATGCTTAAGGAGTTATCGATGTACATACATTTAAAAAAAAAAAACAGAAATCAACGAAATTGAGAACCTCCTCCTTTTTGAAGTCGGTTACAAATAAAGATCAAGTTCGAAAATGAGCCATATCGGATGAAAACCGATGCGATCTCTGCAGACATTGGCAAACCTCAGATAGTAAATAATGCCAAATAGAGCTTCTTGGAACTTGCACATTAGCCGTTCGGAGTCGGCATAAAACTAGTAGGTCCAGTTTTCGATCAATTGTGTACAAACATTTAATAACAGGCACAACACAATTTGATCCAAAGTTCGGTTAAAGTCCTTTAAAAGGGCTGAAATGGTCAGTTCATATGTTGGGAATGACTTGCCAAGATGACTGAACTAATGAATGATCCCCATATTTTTGTATATGTATGTACATTACTTCACTTGTTTTGGAGATATTTATGATATGAATTCGAATGTTGTAAATCATGAAAATCACGCGAAAAAATTAAAATACAACTGTTAATAAATTTCAAATAATATTGAAATGCCTAAATTTATCCCTAATCTGATGTTATTAATTATCTGTCGATCTTTGAATCATTTACAAAAAATTTCAGAAAAAAAATTTTACTTTTGGCAACTAAAATCACACCGTCTTGCGCAATTATGACTTTCTCTATTCCACTCAATTCCACTTAACAAATATTGATATTCTTTAATGAAATGTCAGCACCATGTGCGAAAATTAAAATTGTATCGTCTAGCTGTATATGTTTATACATAGTTCATATTTGCTTAATGAATATCAAAGACAAATAATTGTTTTGTTTTTCCTTTGTTTTTTTTTTTGTTTATGCTATATACCTTCTATTATCGAATTCCACGCGACGTTAATAAAAGTGCGCGCATTTATCACGAGATCTTAGCGATAACGAGCATGTGACAAATAGAAGAATTTGCCTTTTCATTTAAATATACTAAATACAACAAAAAAACAAAAACCAACAAAAAAAGCAAATTTTACCCAATATTATAAAATAAAATTTCATATTTATATCTTGAACATATATGTACTTAAATGAACCACTTTCAATCTACACAAATTTGTATTTACGATTCTAATCAATTTAAATTTCTTTTCAGAGTAATTAAGCTGCAATGGAAGTGTAAGTGTGTCAATTCAATACCTACAAATATTTATATAAATTATTTATTTAAAGCTTAAACGTCTGTGAACAAATCATCTTACGGACTATAAAGTATTAGAAATGGGAAATGGTAAAAAATTGTTTAATTTTGATTGATAATTTTGATTGATGATTTTGATTGATTGATTGGTGACTGAATAATTGTTACATTTTCAAGACTTATAGAGATCGAAAAGTAGAAAAATTAGCAAGTTATTTACAGACTGGAGGAATCCAAGTGTATATAACAGCGACCAGAGCACAAATTCTCTATTTTTTCGGGATTGCACGACTGCAAAAAAAAACTAATTAGGAATTAATTTCTTTAGCTCGGTCGAAGTGAAAATACCCCGAAAGCCCTGTTAAATATATTTTGTAATATCCAAAATAATGGAGGATCTGACTTGATGAAGTCAGCTTGCACGAGGAATAGGAGTGGTTTTCGTTTAATTCATAAAATTTCAAACTCGTTGTACATTTCAAATATCAAAGCTAAAGAGTAAAAAATCAAATCGATACATAATATTTTGTGGAATTTTATAAATCGAGTTTTCGCTCGATTTTGAAAAAAAATTAAACTTTAGTTATAGCTTCTTGGCAAAATTTGTAGATTTTAGATTAAATTTTGTGGAAATTTTAGAGATTTTACCATATTGATAATTTTGAAAGTAACTATTACATGGAGGGTAGAAGTCGCACAGTGCACTTTTTGGGCACTTTATTTTGGTAAAATCTGTAACTTTGGAACGGTTGAAGAGTTTTTAATACCGGCTTTTTTAAGTTACCTAAAATTGATTACGTTATACAGCCGTTAAATAAAAATTTTTGGGGTTACTTGGCAGGGTGGTTCAGGTGCAGTTTTTTTTTGCAATTAAAAGGTTAAATACCTAGCCTAAATTTACACTTCTTGTAAGATTTAATACATTTCTATAAAAAGAAATAGTGATCTTTTTAAATATTGGTCAATAAAAATACAAGTTTTGCCTTAGGATATACACAGATAAAAATTGTATTTATTTAAGAATTTTTGGCCTCATAGTACTTTTATTTGAAAAGCTTTTTGCGATTTTTTTTAGTTTTCAATTAAAAGATCTTTGATATCGTCTAGATTAGGGGTGGGCACAATTCTTGCCCGTGCTGCGACTGCGGGCAAGCAGCGGGCAAGCAGCGTGCGAAATCAATTGCAAGATGAATTTGGAGGTGAATCGGATTGCGGAACGGAAAATCCTCTCTGTAATCCTCTCAGAATATGCAATCACAAGAGCGCACTTGAGATTGCGTTAGTGCAGAAAAATGTGTATTAATCTCACGTACAGAACGATCAAAGCTTCAGTGTTCAAGCGAACGTCAAGCAGGCAATATCTGCGCTGGTCTGTTCTTTGAATACATGACGAAAAATTGTACACTGTACAAAATTTCATGCATGGAATATTTTTTATGATTCTGCATCAAACTGTATAATTTTTTCATTGCAGTAGTTTTTTGTTTATAAATTTTTTTTTAAAATACGACTAATTATAAATAATCGACCATGAAGTCAGATTTAATTTTTTTATTTTTTGTTAAAATCATCCAAGATCTATAACAATTTCTTTGTTTCAAAAAATCAAATCTAACATTCTATGACATTTTTTGTTCTTTTTTTTTATTTTCATTTATCATTTTTCCATGAACCCATCGCCGTCTCATAATAAAAATTTGTGCACTTTTAGCCGAGATATACAAACCAAAAAAATTTAGAATGGATTGTTTTTAGCTTTTTACATGTCCGTTTGCTTATCTGTATTTCACTTTATCCATCTGTCAGTGTGTTTAATTTTTATAAACCGTCCACTACACATTTATTTCATTTCGCAGTATAAATAAAAGCAAAGAAAAAAATCACAAATATCTATAAGATTTCTGCAGAAACCACTTTAGCACTACTTTGTTTTCAGTGTGCTTTATAGAAACCGTAAGAGCGAGAGCATGATGATGTGAAAAGTAAGTGTTGCATATCTTACATATTAAGAGGATTGCTTATTAAAAGGGAGTTTTTTTTTTAAATTACTACCAGCAGCTATAAAATCGCTTTGCAAAAACAATTTCTTGGCATATTTATAATTGTTTCGCAAGAGCATGCAACCATTATAATTCTACATCTGCCTCCTAACATATTTTTAACTAATATTTTGTTAGAACTGAATCGCATAATAAATTTATACTTTTATTTAGCGCGTAACTACTTAAAAGCAAGTGTAGGACACAAGACGTTATCGAGATATGATTGAATTCAACATGATTGAATTCAATTAAATTCAAAATATTAAATAGTAAAATTATAAAACGGCCTTTTTTTTATATAAATTTGTTTTATATACAAATCATGCAACATTGATTATGAACTGCTCTGAACGCAATGAGCACAATTATGATTTTTGCAAAGCGTACTCAAATACTAGGGTTGCCAAGTCACTGTTTTTTGTTTCTTAAAACAAATTCTATAATTTTTAATTAAAGATTTTTATTTGTAACGAATAATGTGCACAAAAAAAAAAAAAAATAATGCACAATTTTATTCTATTATTCATTAAATTAATATTATATATGAAATGTATGAAACATTTACCTATAGACTGTTACTATTAAGAAAAAATTTAAATTAATATTTGATATTTTTTTATCACCTTTTTCTGTGGATGTTTACAATGCTCCAATAGACCTTCAGTTGGAACTGATTGATCTTCAGTCCTCGTCTCGTTTAATCCTCGAATTTAAAAATACCTTAAATAAATAGTGCTTAATTTTAAAAAAAAGGATGAAATTATTTTTACATTTTAACGATCTTATTCGGGGAAATGACAGTTGTACATTGTGGACAGTTAAAAATTTGTATATTTATTACTTTTACCTCAAAACAAATGACTCTAAAACATATTTTGAAAGATATCTTTATTTATAAGATGTACCTTACTATCCAGGTCAATTTCCAAAATTTGGACCAATTTTTCTTTCGCAAACATATTGATTGTGGAAACATCAATTCTATACAATTTTGCTAAATATTTATTAAATTTATATAAAAGTATTTAAGATATGGCAACCCTGTAGATATCACTATCTATATAACGCTCTTCTTACGCTCTATCTCATTATATTTTCGCATGTCCCTCGTTTCCTTTACCAACGAATTTTTGAAGCAATGCTGTCGCCCGTGCAGCAAGCAGCGGGCAACCAAAATGCCCGTACGGGCAAAATGCCCATACGGGCAACTTTGCCCACCCCTAGTCTAGATCATGGTGTAATTAACAAGGTGATCGTGACGTTTACTGATTTCCCTTCGGTTGTCAAAAAATGTTGAGAAAGTAAGAAAAAAAGAGACAAGCTGCGGAAAAGTGTCAAATCGCTTGCACTCAATAAAAAATTGTAATAGATTGTTTTGCAACTTTTGCTTGAAATTTACGAACAGCTGTTTTTGACAAACGTGGGTAAAATTTTTTTGAGATAAGCTAAAAATTCACGATCACCTTGTTAATTACACCATGGTCTAGATTATCTTCAGAAACGAGTCTGTAGTTTTTGTAGTCTTTGTTTTTCGCTTCTTGAGCTTCCTCCGATAGCTCACCAATTGGAAAAAAGTAGTATTTTATTATATCCCTTCCATGGCAGTATTTTTTTGGAGAGTTGCGTTGCTACAGCGAATTTTCTACATCGATTAGATACCGAGAAGTAATGGCAACCAACATTTTTTAAAAGCACTGCATTGATTCTTGTAATTGCTGCAGTCACTTCACTATCTTCGAAAAACGTCTTAAAGTCTTGCAATCGTCACTATTTTAAAAGCCTAGGGAAATCACTACGCAGTTCGCTTTCCTCTGGGAACTCATTTTGCATTCTTTTCTTCTCGGCCGCAATGATGGTTTTTCTTTTTTCGGGTTTTTCTTTGGCACTAAGCCTGTCAAATTCTTTGCTATTGTGTTTGAAGTCTTGAAACTTTATTTCATACGCTATCTTTAAGCAATGTTCCATAATACGGATTCTTACATGAAGTACCGAAAGCCCCAGTTCATACATTTTTTTGATATCATTATAAACCTCACTATGGACTTTGTTGAACTGCTTTTGCGTAGCATGTCAAATATAACACGATCTGGGTGATTTGTTTTCTACACAAAACTGAACAAGATTGTAATATAAATGTTATAACTTTTTTCAACATGATATTCATACCTGATATTGCCTGCTTAACTTTTCCATCCATCATTGTTATTTTTTAATCGTGGTAAATTTGAACAATTTTTCTTTTTTGCAATATAATTCCATGTGTTTTAAGTTGTTTATATCTTTCTCATATAATTATAATTTTCTATTATAAGCTTAGTTGTTTCTTTGGAGAATACTCATATTCTATAGGGCGACAATACTGAACGGAAGATGGGCGATAATTTTTCCAGAACTATATATTTTGTGGATTTTTGGAAGTTGCTGCTGTATCTACTATAAATCTGAGGGGTAGCATTGAAATCATGAACAAAAACTTTGGTAATTTGTTAAGAGAGTAAATAGCAAGACATCTTCGTCAATCCCAACTCTTTTGAAAGATGACCAAATCTTCACTGCCCAACAAAGCGACCCTTTTGGGTGCATTTTTTTCACAGAACTCCACAATCCCGGTTAGCAATTAGCTACTGCTTCTTTTTGGAAATGCACTTTCTACATTGCAAGATATGTATTTTCGAACGAGATCAGTTAAAACGGTCCTTGCAAATCTCAACAACAACAAATCCTCTGATCCTGTTGGCATACCACCAATTGTACTTAAAAAGTGTGATTCTACATCGGCTTGGCCTTTGCGCAATATTTTCAACATCTCCTACAGGACAGGAGTATTCCCTGGGTATGGCATTCCTCAGAGAGAAATGGAAGAAATGCGTGAAATGAAATTTATTCGGTGAGAGTGGAGTTGTTGCTCTGGGTATTTCAAAGACATTTAATCGAGTGTGGCATAAAACGATTGTGTATAAACTAATCGTATATGGTATCAGTAGTAAATTTGCTCGATGGATTTCGTGCTTTCTTAATGGCAGATCTATCCTTGTCGTTGTTGACGGCGTTTCGTTCAGAGAGCTCACCATCAATGCAGCAGTACCGCAGGGTTCAGTCCTATCTCCAATTTTGTTTCCGATTTTTATCAAGGACCTTCTGTCGTTGACTGAGTGGGGTCGTGCTAATAGAGTTGAGTTTAATGCAAGCAAGACTCAGTGCTATCAGATAACCCACAAACGAATGAATTGCCCCTTAGCTCCCCTTAAAATTAACGATGTGGTTCTTGTGGAGTCAGATGCTCTTGACGTTGTGGACATATCGATCCGATCTGATCCTCGCTGGAATGATCATATTTTTGATGTGTCAAAAGAAGCGGCTAAGTGCTTAGATTTCTTAAAAGGATGCAAAAGACATTTAACCCCATCTGATCTCCGCATGATCTACACTTTACACATCAGGCCGAAAATGGAATACAATTCGCACATTTGGGCAGGTGCTTCAAGATCATATTTGGAGCTTCTGAATCGAATTCAACGGTGTGCGATATATTTGATTAAAAACAAGAATAAATAACTGGCCATTTCAGCCCTTGAAAGGACTTTAACCTAGCTTCTTATGATCAATTGTGTTGTGCGTGTATTAAGTTTGTACACAATTGACCGAGAACCAGACTTACAGGTTTAACGTCGACTCCGAACGGCGATGAACGGAATGTTCTTGTTCTCAAGGCATTTTGATTACTCTCTGAGGTTTGCCATTGTCTGCAGCGAGGTGGCGGCCGTACAGAAAAATTATTTTAATTCAAATAATTTTCTGTCGCTTCTGGGGTTTGAACTCGGGTCTCCAGGTTCGTTGATATAGCGGCCACGCATTTTAACCAACTATGCCTTGGACGCCACACGGACGCGATATATTTGATAGGGGATGAAAATAGTTCATCTTCTCTCAACTCTCTCGGGCAGTGTCGCAATGGTGCGTTAGCCTTTTAAAAGGTGCCTTAGCCTTTTATATAGGTATTACCATGGGATATACAAGACCTGACGCCACCAGATCAATTTCCCAGGTTCACTCGGTCAGTACTCCAAGCCAATCCCTATACCATTGCCTTGATGCTTAATAGAACATCGCATTACAAAGATAATTCGTTCTTCGGTCGCACAGTAAGATTGTGAAATAGCGTAAGATTGTGAGCGTGTTCCCCGATGGCTTCGAACTGCGTAGGTTCAAACAAAAATTCACAGACACTACTCAATCTTCCCACCCTTCAACTAAACTATCACCTTCTTCCTAATCAACTCAATGCTAACGCATTTATAGGGACCATCCCCTGAGCGTTACGTACTTCGTCTCTATCGTCATCACATTTCAAAACAAGCAGTTTTGAACGAAGATTTTACGATATTTACCGAAATTCAGTGTCTAATAAAACTGAAGTATATCCTAACTGTAGTATGATAGAATATAGAAATAAATATGCACTACACCTATGCATATTCTGTTTTGATTTTTTTTTTTTTTTTTATTTATTGGCTTAATATCTGCCGACATCAATTTATCCCGTCTTGTTTCGTCGTCAAGATATGGCGTTCTTCCCAATTTTTTAAGGTAATCATATCGACCGACCTCTCTACCTGTGCGTCACGAGTTCGAGACCCCCTTATCGTTTTCGAGATATGGCGCTTTTTCAATTTTTAAATTTTAAATTATATTATAGACTCACCTGAGAAAAAGAGATAAAAAAATGCATAAATATAATATAATATATAATACATATAATATTTTCCAGATGCTAAAAAATAATGAACATATAAAAACATGTCTATTTATATCATTTGCAGCAGAGTTGCAATTAAATTCTCAATAGCGACATTCACTCCTTTGTTTCGTCCATTATTGGTGGCAACAAAGAGTGGCTTGTAAAACCACATCTCAATGAACGTCCAGATGTTGCGGCAGTCGTCCGGATATTTTATGTTTAGCACATGAAAAACTTTGAAGCACATATCGATGGCATCTATGAAAAACACAAGGAAATTCTTTAATGAGTAATATCTGTTAAATTTGTTTAAATTATATATGATATGTATAATAATCTCGAATATGGAAATAAATAAATCTAATCAAAATCCAATCAAACCTGGCATGCTACTGGCGATGTACTTAATTTCATCGAAGAAGACAAATATATGTTTTGGCTTTAAAACGTCTTCACCAATTAATGCTTGTAGAGTGAAAAAAGATAGAGACACAAAGATTGTAGTTTAGGCATATAATAGAACAAATAAACACATTAAAATTGATTTCAATTCATGATGTGAATAAATGTTTAAAATATTACCAATAATGGGTTGAAATGAACCCTGCTTTGCATTGGCGCATTCATTCCAAGTATCTACTGATGCCGAGTGATGGAAAAATGTTGAAATCGAATCTTCGATGCTACGCTTTGTTTTTGTTCTCATGCCGTTTATAAATTCCGTTGTTTTCATTGTAGTGGGTTTTAGGATTTCATGGATTACATGAAACATAATGGTTGCTTTTGCAGCTGCGAATAAATAAATAAATTAGTGTGATAAGTTTAGAGTTTTTCTATTTGAATAACTTACATTCGTTCATATTCTCATCATATCTGTCTAACATTTCTCTACATTTTTCATTTTTTAAAACTTTATCTTTTAAATAATCGATGAAGCAAGCAAGGAATTCATCCATTTTGAGAAAAATGTCATTCATCTCTTTGTACATAAAAGTGAAATCAATGTCGATCTATAAAATAAAAACAATTTAGGTGATAGGAAAAAAGAGGGCATATATGCAATATACCTACATAAACGTATCCCAGCGGTTCAGTATAATGTTTCCATTTTGCGTAAACGTCCAGTGAATTTGTAGCTTTATTCATGATGAAATCAATGCGGTTTTGCGCTGTTTGTAGCCACAGACTCTTAATTTCATCAGTAGTTAAACTGGGGTCGTTGTTCAACTTTGAAATCGCTTTCTGCAATTCTTCATCGTTGATGTCACAAATGCGCGATTTTTTGTTATCTCTATCGCATGATGGTGATGCCGATCTTTTTTCGGTGACATTTTTTGCTTTCTTGATGAAGCGTTGTTTATAATTATATTTGGTAATTAAGCGACCATTCGTTGCTTTGTGGTAAGCACTTTCAATTTCTTGGGGAAATGTCATTTTGATTTCTTCGGCCAATAGTCGACACGTGTTAACACACAATTTTATGTCGTGGAATAAAAAGTAATTAATAATCATATCGCATAAATTTGCTCGCTCAACCTCGCTCAGTTTATTGTCCTGATTAGCAAGTAGCTCTTTGGCCACTTTACCCCCCCAATCGAAAATCGTAGTCAGCTTAATCTTACCACCATCATCATTTGATTCATTTTTCTTATCAGTATTGAGTGACCGATGATCTGGGACCACAGTACTTAATTCATTAATAGTATATGTTGTATGTTCATATTGGTTGTTGTGCGGTGTAACGGGAATAGTTCTCCAAATTTTCCAATGATGCAAAAAATGAGCTTGTATGCCTTCGCCAAAACCGTTGCGCAAAAGTAAAAGTTTGGCTTGGCTTAATTCCATGATACCGAGCACATCGATAAACAATTGTTGCGCTATAAATGAAGAATGTATGAGAAATACAGGGCGACATATCATTTTATAAGCCATACATAGATATATGGTTATGCTTGTATGCTTATATAATTTACCTGCAAACCACTCAAATAACTGCAACATTCCCCAAGACGCAAGGAGTTCTTTTAAATGGGAAACTGATTCATCAGTTTGATTTGACGAAAGGCAATCGATTTGAGGTGGAATTTTGAAATTGTGTGGAAAAACTTGTGGAGGCATCAATATTATAGATTTTTGGTATTTGTCCAGTAGTGCCATTAAATGCTGATTATCAATCGGTTCCAATCACGTCGACCTCTCAGAAAACAAACAAGTTTGGATGATCTGTGCTTCGAAATAAAGAGTGTTTGCAAATGCGAGGAAAATGTAATTGAATGAATTTGAATAGAGAATTTTGCAGAAAAACTATAATTACATATCTAAAAAAAAAAACAAAAAAACACCCCAAAAGGAAAGGAGTGTTATATACTATATATGTACGAAGGTTGCCTTTTTAGTCTTGAGATATGGCAACACTAATGTGAATATGTCTAATTTGACATTGTCATCGTAAAGTTTAACATTTTAAATGGTGAACGTACTCATAACGTTTTGTCATACGAGTGGTATTTGCGTTGGTTGCATATACTTGGAACATTCATCTTGGCAAAAAAATGGAATTAAATCGCGAACATTTTCGTGCGATGATTTTTCGACGACTTTCAATGTGGATTAAACCAACAGCAGTGTGGCGATAAACTCGCTTCGACTTTTGGTGATGAAGCCACCATCTCAAGTCACCGTGTTTCGCTGGTTTTCCGAATTCAATCGTGGTCACACTTCGCTACTGGACAAATTGAAGGTCGTCCAAAATCGGCTGTTGTCCCAAAAACATCGATGCTGTGTGTGAACTCATATTGCAAGAACGTCATGTGACCTACCGTGAGATTGAGGCATCTTTGGGGATTAGTGGAAGCAGCATATAGGTAGGTGGAAGCAGTCGAGTAGGTACACTAAGGGAAAAAAATATTAAATTTATCCAAAAACTTTTTTAATTTATCCAAAAAGCGAGTCATTTTTGCACCAATAACGCATTTGAATAAATCGACTACGTAAATATTTAAAATTTATTTGAATACTTTTTTAATTAAATTAAATATTTAAATATTTAAACAGAATTAATAAAAAAATATATTGAAATTATGCACGAATTTTTTAAAATATCTTTCAAATATTTACTATTATCTATTATTACTATTAAATAAACTATCGCATTTAAAGAAAATTTAAATAAAAATATTGAATTTAAAAAAAACATATTTAAATTGAATATGTTATTAATGGTTTTATAGCATTATTTTCTTCATATTACGTCCATCAAATGTCATTTGCCTGTATTATTTATTCTGTTTCACAATTCTATATTTGACTGTTATACTATTTTTGACAGTTGGTAAAATATTAGGGCACCAAAAGTCAAAAATAGCATAAACTAGAGGAAGAAAAAGTGACAGAAAATTATAAGCAAAATATGTAGGTAAATGACAACCGGTACAAGATATTTGTGAGTTAATATCAAGTTGTCACTCCACCCTACATCATTTAATTTCATTGCCAAACATGCATACTATATTACTCTGGCAACAATAACTAAATGAGAACTATAAGAACTGCAAATGCAAGAAATAAACTGCAAATGCAAGAAATAAACTGCAGGAACAGAGTGCGATGCTGTTGCTGCTTGTCGGAGTATGTGTGTACGTGTGCGATGCTGTTGCTGCTTGCTTGCATGGAATATGTGTGTACGTGTGTGGTATAAATAAAATTCAAATACGGGAAAAAAATGAGTTGTAAGGAAAATATTTGATTTATCCACGTAAATATTTAATTAAAATTGATACTCAGGCGTGGATAATGTTAATATGCATTATTTCCCTTAGTGTAGCGTGCTCGACTGCTACCCCATAGGTCCTGGGTTCTATTCACGGCCAGGACATGGTCCTACGCTTTAAAACCTTTCTGAATTTTCTATCCTCATTTCTAATCAACTGAATCTGAAAATTCATCAATATTTATGACTTGAAGTTGTGTTTGATGGTAGAGAAGTTTGTGGATGAGTTTGCCTTATAACTTGAATTAACTGAGGTAAAGGCATAACACTTGCCTCTGATTGAAATTCACATGTTTCTTTGGCTTTCCACCACGTTTAGAACATCGTACACATGTTTCACTTGATTGCCCTTTCCTTCCCACTAATCTATCAACCCATTTCGAACCAAGGCAGACTTGACTGAATAGGTATTCCACCTGAAATCCTTGGTTCAAGTTTAAAAAAAAAAATTTCAATACAAGCTATTCGCGCACGAAGTACTTCGAAGCAAATGGTCGCCAATTTTTTCGGAATAACTGGACATGTCGCCACCGTTTCATTAGAGAAACGTAGAACGGTCAATTGTAAAAAGTACACCACCATTTGTTGGACAGAAGTGTTTAGAAAAATCAGGGAAACCAATCGCAGAAGACGAATCATTCTCCACCACGACAATGCAAGCTCACGACAATGTGTGAGAACACATCAGCTCAAACAAAAACTTTTTGAGCATTAAAAACATCGAATTAATGGGTAATCCGCTATACAGTCCTGACTTGACACCCAATGATTTCTTTTTATTCGCGCACATTAAGTTTTTCTACGTCTAAAGAAGCGATTGATGTGTTCAAATCACATGTTTTGGAGCTATCTCAATCGGAGTGGAAAAAGTGCTTTGAATATTTTGAAAAGCAATAAAGTCATTTCCGATAATGAATATTTGTTTTTATTTGTCTATCTTAAGACTTAAAAGTCGATCCTCGTATAAGTAGAAAAAGCATTAGTAATATTACTTAGTGCGGAAAACATCAATTAACATAGAAGAATTGTAGTCTCTTCGCATACGATGGAAATTAATCGGTGGACCGTTGAATTTGTCGACACATAAAATGTTTACATCTGATGCATCACAATGACCGTTATCGGGTGAAACTGAGTATGACAGATAGTGATCCAAATATACACTAGTCAGAAAAAGTTTGCGTACACAGCCGAACATTACTTTAAATGGTACACAATTCAATTATCTTTGTTCCAAAAAGATATTTATTTATTGACATTACTTGACATGTAACTAATCATTTAATTCTAATTTCAAAACGAAAAATCTGGCAACACCGGTTTTATCTATTGTTATCTGTTGAAGGTCCCTTCCACAACGCAGAACATTTGTGGAACATTTAAAAAAGGGAAAATTTTGAAGCTTTACATAGATATTTTTCGTAATTTTTTTATTTTGTTATCATTACAAGTTCTTGCTTAGTTTTAATTATTTTAAAAAGTTACCGAAAGTTTTAAATGATGAGTTCCAGAAGAAAAGAAACTAGTTCAGGTAAAAGAAAAATTTTTAAAAAAGGAAAAACATATCGCGAAATAGGAAAAACAGCGAAAAGAGCACATTCTTCAATTCAGAGAGGGATTAAAAGCTTCAAATCGAGCGGTGGATTCACACCAAAACCGGGTTCTGGACGCCATCTGGTTAACTTAGCCACTCGAGAAAAACATTACATTATTCAATGCGTGCGTCAAAATCCGAAAATAATAACAGCATCGAGAATTGTGCAGAAAGTTCAAGAAAGGTGCCAGAAAACCATTTGTAGCAACACCGTGTGGATGATTCTAAAAAACAAAAAAATAACTATCGTAGTCGTATCCCCCGTAGGAAGTCATACAGTACACTGAGAAAATTAAACGCCTTAAAATCAAAGAAAAAAAGCTTTTAAAAGACTGTAACCAAAATATCTTTGCTACAAGGAAAAGATCGTTGCACTAATGATTTAATCTTTAACTAAGCAACTGCTGCATCTTTGAAACAAAAGATTAAAGTTCTTTGAAGCTAAATCATTCAAAAAATATTTGCCACAAAGATAAATTATTTACTATAACGATTTAATTCTTTGTTAACAATAATTTGTTAACAAAGAAAAAAGTACGCAAAATCAACAAATTTTCTTTGTTTTCTTGAAGCTAAGCATCGGTGTTTCAAAGACAAAGTCTTTAACTTTAAAGAATCTTTTCTACAAAATCATATTTTTCTTAAAAATACACACGCTTATAGTTCGCAGTTACTTTGTTGGCAATATGTACTATATAAGGCAATTGATGTATTAATATGTATAAGTTGTAATTAGCACTAGAATAAATCGTATGGGTTAATGGTTAAGGGTCAAGGGGAGGGGGTGCGAAGGAGAATGGAGAAGGGGTGAGTAATAGAAAGAAAAGGCGGACATACAAAGATAGTATTAAGGAAATCGACTTTTTTAAAGACGTACATCTTTGTCACAAAAATTGAAGTCTTTGATATAAAGTATATTTTTCATGGGAATTTAACAATCTTTGTGCCTTTTGCGTAAGGATGTTTTATCTTTGGGCACAATCTAACCAATAAAACTCTTTGTGGCAAAGTGTATTTTCTTTGGTTTTATGATTTTTTCCTGAGTGTAGAGACTCACAAAAGTAGAAACTCGCAAAAGTTAAAATATACGGAAAAGTTAACTAGGCTTCTATCACCACAGGAAACTCTAAAAAGTTAACTTTTGTGTCATCTTTTCTGAGTTCTTGTTTTATCACCCTTTTGTTTGTTTTTATATATGGAGAATAAGCTGTACAAATTGACCAACATAAAAGAAACTGTCCAATTAGTAGCTCTAAAAGCGAAGGCGAAAGATATCTTTACAGAAATCTACCCAAATAAAATAGCGAATGCTTTTATGACAAGTCACGGTTGGTTTTTGAAATTCAAGCGCCAGTCTTAAGGCATGTGGAGAGATTCTATTTAGCAAGATTTAAGCACATAATATGTTTTAAGATACGACGCTTTTTTCATATTTCATGTATATTTATTCATATACTTATAAATATAATTTTATTATTTATTTAATATAGTTAATTATAATAATGAATTATTATAACTAAGGAGATAATACAAGCAACTAGCTGCCAGGGCTTACGGCCTATATAATATAATTTTAAATTTCACTATTGTCCTTAAAAAGTTAATAATTCACTAAAATTGACAGGCCCAAAAACAAACGGGTTAACTTTTGTGAGTCTCTACTGTTTATGAAATTTTCGGTAAAAAGTAAGAAATCTTTTGCAGGCATTTATTTAAAAATTCGTTAAAAATAGCAATTGTTAGAATCCCAAGCTAAAATTTTGTACAAACCTTAAGAATTGATGTATTATAACAACACTATGTTCAAAAGGTGAAAAATTGACTGCGATCACTAAGAAAAATGTTACACAAAACTTCAGATTAAAAAATTTTAAAAAAAATTCATAAAAAGAGTCCAATAAGAGTAAACCACAAAAAAGACTCATTCAAGATCTTTAAGATAGATGTATCTCGGATTTTTTTCTGTACGACTTACGGTTTCGAAGTTACAGCTGTTTGAATACATACAAATACTAATTGTATTTTTTAAGATATTTTGCAATTTTTACAGTGTATATCTTTTAAAAAGAAATAAAAATTAAAAAGATACAGTAGTTTCGACTATGTCGTAACACAAGACGTAGAATTATTCAATTCGCTTTTGATGACATCTTTTTTAAAAATATTTATTCCATACACCTGAGGACCTTTAAGAGAGTGCCGGAGAGGGTTAATATGTATCACCAACCCCCATTACTTTTGCAAAAGGAACATTTTTGCCTTTGACACCTTTTCCCTCCGACTACTCCTTAGGGGCGCTCCCATACAAATTTTATGCTTTTGTCGATAAAACCGGAAACTGTCCATAAATAGGTAGAAAACTTAAACAAGCAAACAAAATTTGTTCAATGCTATCAAGTTCAACAACCCATGTGTCAAAATTTCACTGTCGATAATATGCCCGGATATTTAATTGGCTGCGTTTGACATTTCAATAACAGATTCTGTTAAAAAAGCATGCCCCTCAAAATTACTCAGTATTACTGGGCTACGCGAGTCTGTTAAAAACAACATGCCCCCAAAAGTATGCTTTTTTTTAATTATAAGATTTATGTCTTCACGCTAGATGGCGCTGTCTTCGCCGTCGAAAAAACCGGAAGCCGTCGATAAATAGGTAGCAAGTTTAAGCAAACAAAAACATCAAATGTTGGCTTTATATTTCATGTAATTGTGTAAAATTGATATAAGTTAGACAGTTCTTACATGAATTTTTGTCGCATTGAGGATCAAGCAGACCAACAAGTGCTAAGATCAACATTGTACGATTAGTACTTTAGGCCCACCAAAGGCTCAAAAAGTAAGGTAAATACCGACACCTGATCACTATCAACCACCCTACTTACCTCCGAGAACGACGTATTCTACGTCAAAAAACAAAGTATGCAGATATAATACGTTTCAGGAGAACTATCCAGAGTTTAAAAATTTTCAAAAAAAGTGATGTCAGAAACGTGGGCGTTTTGACATGGAATCACCGATATATTAGTGTTTCGAGTTCATTGACCATTTTTGTATTTATTTTAAAACTGAGTAAAATATCAAACAGTTTTAATTAGAATTGTTAGTAGAGCCCAGACCTCGTAATTTTTATAAATTTTAACTCCTATCATTAATGAAAAAAATGCAATAAGCATATCATTTAACACTCATTTTTAATTTAGGCTCTGATTAAATCGTTTCTGGCCCGATCTAATGCCATTTTCTATTTCACCGTAAGCGAGCGAGCGTAAAATAATGTTTTACGTTAATGAAGTCATTTAAAATTAATTGGAAATCATAATGGCAAAGGCCTTCAAATAGTTACTTCGTGCATAAAATAGACTGAAAATTTGGTTGTTACATGAAACAAATTTAAGGAATGAAAAATATTCGTCACCTGCTCAGGGAGAATTATGCAAATGAATTTGGCTAATAGTATTATTGCTAGTGATTTGTTTTAGTGGCGCCATGAAACCACCCTCTTCGAGTTTCTTGAAATCCATTTTCAATATTTTTTAAAAAGTTATGAAGATGCAACTTATCTTCACTACCTACCTGTTAAATAACGGTCGTTAACGTGATTTTTGCAAGTAGTACACGATAGTATTGGTTGTATCACATTGGAAACCATGTTTTGCGAAATGTCAGCAAGGGTTGACAAGGGTTCCCTTGCGGGTTGTTGAAGAGGTTCTGACAGTGAATTTTTCATGTAGGAATCCAGCTGACGCTGGGTTGTTCGCTTATATTTTTCTCCCCAAATCAAATAAATGATTATAAATGTATAATAATATATAATACATATTAATAAAACAATAATAACTTCCTTTTTTTGTACTTCATCTTTCTTGGAATAATTAAAAACAAAATGTTACCTCCTATAAACAGTGTTGATCAAATATGTTGCGGGGGATAATTCAAGTGCAAAATGAAATTTTTATATTTTTGTTTCTTTAAATATTTTGAAATGATTTAAAAATATCGAAGCGTTTAAAAACTGGTGAAAAGAAAAAGTGTAGTGCTCTTTTGATTTAGAAGAAAACCAAAACCACCACTATACACATCGGGAAAAACTAGCTTACGATTTTTATTCAAACATTTTCATGCATATAAAAAACAAAACAGAGTTTTAAAAACAAAAATATAGTTGTTGTTGAAAGAAACTGAATAATATTTTTATGTTAAAGACAGCACTTGTCAATAGAACAAGTGTTTTTATTTTAAATTCAATTTCTTTCTATCAGAAATATTTTTTTCTATTATAAAAGCAACTCCATAAATTAGATTGACAATACTCACAGTTTCTGTATTGACAAAATTTCTTTATCGACATTTATTAACAATATTCTTGCTCAGCTAAAAACAATTTTCTTTTAAATATGCAAGACTTTTTTGGGTGTAGTGCCCATTTTGACAACTATGAGGTAAACTCACATACACAATACGTGATTGCATAAAAAACTGAAGAACAAGCATTTTTATTTGTCAAAATCAACGGAATTCACAATAGAAACGAAGTTTCCCATCTCATTATCTCTGGTACAAACTTAATAACACGCACAACACAATTGATCATAAGAAGCTAGGTCAAAGTTCTTTCAAGGGCTGTAATGGCCACTTCTATATTATTATATTGTAATATCAAAAGAACTAACAAATTCTCAACGATAAATTCATATTTTCATTTTAAAAAAGGAACTTAACAAAATTGGGGTAATTTTTTTCAATAATAGTGCAACATTTACAGCTGTTTTCTGACAACATGCTTTTTACTTTCCTGTGGTGAATAAATAAAACTTTTTCTCAGAATAATGCGATGCAAGTTTCCATTTAACACAACTTTGAACACTGACATTACGCCAACAGTGCTGCCAAATTTCGAATTTTGTGAAATTTCTTAACTTTTACAAAATGTACCAAATCAGAAAATAATTTACCTACACTGGCGAGCAAAAGTGAGTGCATGTTCAGCAAATTTCTACTTACAGTGGCATAAGTTGATAAATAATAAAGCAAATATTATAAAACTTTTAGCAAATATTCTTTATTCTATAAGGAGAAAAAATGTTAAATTCATATAATGATAACAGAACAAAAATAAAAAAATTAAATACAAAAACATAAGATAACTCAATAAACTCAGTTTTGCACGTTTCTCTGGTCCAACAATAAATTATTAATTTTAGTACGGTATCCACAATCCCTTGTTTTTTATAACACTTGCCATACGTCTCGGCATACTCTCCACCAAGTTTTCTTTAAATTCACTTGGAATATTTTCCCATTCCATCTTGACACGGTTCCAAAGCTCCTCTATATTGGTAGGCGCTCTATTGTGTTGTCCCAACCGCCTCTTCAATATAGACCACAAATTTTCTATTGGGTTGAGGTCTGGACTTTGCGAAGGCCATTTCATCGTTTTAAATTTTTGCACAGACAACCAATTTTGGACAATCTTCGCCGTGTGTTTGGGGTCTCCGTCCTGTTGGAAAGTGACTTCTTCCTCGGGATACGCGCTGTGGTCCACAAAATCGGGTAAATGGGTTTGAAGAATTTGGAGGTAGTCCTCTTTCTTCATTATTCCATTAATTCTTGAAAGCGGACCCAAATGCCACCAAGTGAAACAACCCCAAACCATCAAGCTACCTCCTCCATGTTTGACAGTTTGTTTCACATGATGCTTCTGAATAGCTTCATGAGGTCTGCTCCAGAAATATTCCTTTCCATCAGATTGGAACCGGTTGATTTTTGTTTCATCGGACCAAATTACTCGTTTCCAATCCTCTATGGTCCAATGCTCATGCTCTTTGCAAAATTTCAGACGCGCTTTTTTGTTTTTGTTGTGTTATTGTAATATTTTATATCACATTTTTTTGCAAATAGAGTAAAGAATATTTGCTGGAAGTTCAATAAAATTTGCTTTATTATTTACCATTTTATGACACTTTATGTAAAAATAAGCTCAACATGCACTCAGTTCTGCTCGAGAGTGTATGTACCAAGCGATAATAAATGTACCTGCATATGAGGTGCATTGCACACATCAAAAACAACACAGAATTAAATTAGTAGATATATAAGGGCTCGTTCATAAACTACGTTACGAATTTTTTTTTTGTTTTTTTCACGTTGACGGACAGTTGCGTCTATAGCCGTCAAGTTCAAGTTCACTATGTGACATGACGGCAATAGCCGTCCAATACGAAACGGTCGTTTTTAGACACTGCGGCTGTAGCAGCACAAATGTGCATTTACCAGCGTACAAGTCAGTGATGTGATTCTGATTTAGTAAAAAATCCCGATAACATCCCGATTTAGACCTGTTTATCCCACCAAAATGACACGAAAAACCCACAAAAAATCCCACCCAAATATTTATACAAATAACGATTTTTTATGCAATTTTTGAAAAGAAATAAGGATGCCGACCTGCTGAACAGGCCCACCTACTGCTGAAAACTGTGAGTTCTGACGTCTGTATGATGCGCCAATGTGTAAAGTGTTGCAGTAACATCTCATTGAATGTTCACTTTTGATAAATCACTGAGATGAATGCGCATGCTGCTTTAGCCCCACGGCCGTTGAGAAATAAAATATTCGAATAAAACGAAGCTGAGCAAAAATAGTTCATCTCTATTTAGTGAATTTCAGAGTGTTTCTTATCGATAAAAAAAGGTTAATATAAGTAGAATTCTATATTTAATGTTTATTTTTCACAATTCAAATAACTGGAAAAAAATATTTCACGTCATATCATGATGGCGTGCCTGGCCACCTACTGAACAAAACGTTGGTCCACCTTCCGAACAAATTTTCAGAAATCGTGTAAGTAAAAAATTGGCATTTATATGATTGAAAATAGTGTTTGAAATAAGTTAAAATAGTTTTCGTTATTGTCGTCCACGTTCAGATAAAATTTTAGAATGGCGTCGCCTAAAAAAAAATTGAAAAGAAGAACGAATATAAATTCTGATGCGATGGTTGCAGCCATCAAAGAAATTCAAATCTGTATTGTTTAAAGTTCAAAGAGTCGTTATGAACTATTGATAGAATAAACTTTTTATAAACTCTCAAAAACTATTGTTTTTACTTCATTTTCTAATTTTTGACGTAGAATACGTCGTTCTCGGAGGTAAGTAGGGTGGTTGATAGTGATCAGGTGTCGGTATTTACCTTACTTTTTGAGCCTTTGGTGGGCCTAAAGTACTAATCGTACAATGTTGATCTTAGCACTTGTTGGTCTGCTTGATCCTCAATGCGACAAAAATTCATGTTAGAACTGTCTAACTTATATCAATTTTACACAATTACATGAAATATAAAGCCAACATTTGATGTTTTTGTTTGCTTAAACTTGCTACTTATTTATCGACGGCTTCCGGTTTTTTCGACGGCGAAGACAGCGCCATCTAGCGTAAAGACATAAATCTTATAATTAAAAAAAAGCATACTTTTGGGGGCATGTTGTTTTTAACAGACTCGCGTAGCCCAGTAATACTGAGTAATTTTGAGGGGCATGCTTTTTTAACAGAATCTGTTATTGAAATGTCAAACGCAGCCAATTAAATATCCGGGCATATTATCGACAGTGAAATTTTGACACATGGGTTGTTGAACTTGATAGCATTGAACAAATTTTGTTTGCTTGTTTAAGTTTTCTACCTATTTATGGACAGTTTCCGGTTTTATCGACAAAAGCATAAAATTTGTATGGGAGCGCCCCTAAGGAGTAGTCGGAGGGAATAGGTGTCAAAGGCAAAAATGTCCCTTTTGCAAACGTAATGGGGGTTGGTAATACATATTAACCCTCTCCGGCACTCTCTTAAAGGTCATATCCTCAGGTGTATGGAATAAATATTTTTAAAAAAGATGTCATCAAAAGCGAATTGAATAATTCTACGTCTTGTGTTACGACATAGTCGAAACTACTGTATCTTTTTTCAACGATTTGTTTTAGGTTCTCAGTAGCTGGGCCGATTTTTTCAGCGATCGATTTCCAGACTTTTTCTAGATCGACTGCCTAAATTATAATTTTTGGAAATTTTAAATTTTGATTAAAATTCCTGTTAGTTATTGAACTTAGCTTCCAAATGAAACCAAGAGCTCTGAAAAATTATGTTTTAAACCAAAGGTATAGCCTCCAAGCAAAACGTGTTTGGTAGGCGCGCATCCTCCCCTACATTTTTTTAACATTATAATAATTTTATAGTTTAATAATGTAAATAATGAAGTTTTTCAATAAATATAACAAATTTTCCACAAAAAAAAAAAAAAAAATACGAAAAGTTAAACACTGCGTTTTTTACAAAAACTCTCTCAAGTGTATGAAGTAATCGTAAATTTCTTTCGTTGCATCAAAATGAAACTGAGCTTATATTTTGGTTTTTAAATGAGGATCTTATTTTCATTAATTTTAAGCCTCTTGAATATACATATCCCTTTCTTACATATTTAGAATGAATGAAACAGCAATTAAACAAAAAGTTTTAAAAGATTACAAAAAAGTGATACCAACCAGTTTTGCTAATTTACACTTTAAGAAATTATGATTCAGTAGAAAATCCCACCTAAGCATCCGAAATCCCACACGTTCTCAAATAGGCCAAATATCCCGAAATGAGCCCGAAATCCCACCAAATCACATCACTGGTACAAGTAGAAGCCTAGTGTCATGTTTTCGAAAAAAAATTTAGTATGCAAGGTTAACACATTGAGTATGCACGTGGTTGTGAACGGAGTTCACAATTTATTTGTCATTTATTTATTTTTGTTTGATCATGAACTAACATTTCGTGTAAAACTCCCAAAAATACTTTGTTGCTCACAAAAAATTGCTTATTTCAGTCATTAAACCTGTCATTTACGTTTTTAAATTTTTGCTGTTATAGCCGCCATCGTCCCATTACATAGTGTCTAGAGTCCGCTGGCGCCATGACGGTTGTAGCCGCAACCTAATTAAAGGTGCTGAATTAATCAAAATTAAGTGTATTTAAGCAGAAAGAGTAAAACTATACTTCTAATATTCTAAAAATTACAAAAACATATAGTGTCAATTTTCGAATTTCACTTGTTTCTACTGTCCGTCAACGTGTTAAATAGTAAACGCCAAGCACAGCAACCAACGGTCGAAAATATAACAGGCAAAAATAACCAACAAGTTCAGCAAGAACAAAAACTATGTAAATAAGCGAGAGAGATTGATAACATGTGCAGAAAACTTAAACAAAAAATATAAATGAAAGAAACCAAAAAGCCAGCAAAAAACAACAACAAACTTACGTTTGTCAATAGTTAACCGTCAATTCAGACGGTCAAACATTAAGATGTACGGATGACAATGTTTTAAAATTATAGGGTACTTTAAATAAGAATTTGTTGGACTTTTTTTAAAATTTTTGGTAACATTACAATTTATGAAATCCCTCACCCCCTCCGTTCCTTATCGTAGTGATTTTCAAAAGCACCCCTCCCCCTTAAATTATTAATGTAGTTTATGAACGAGCGTTAAGCGCAAGTAAATGAATAACTTAATAAAACAAGCAGATAATTCGCTAAGACTTACTTTGACACAATAACAATTGGTAATTATGCTAGCTGATTGTTTTTGAAGCTGTTTTCTCCTAGTATAAGTCTTATGACACTTCACTTCACTTTACTTTACTTGTTTTTAATTGATTATAAAAACGTATTTGATAACGCAATGTTGCTTATTTGCATATCAAGAAACGAATGACACAAAATAGCGAAATCGTATGCCGTTTAGCTAAATCGTATGCAAGCGAGACATGTACTGAGTCAATATTTTATGTATTGAATACATGTCTCGCTCTAATCGCATGAGTGCAAAGAAGTAAAATATAAGGAAGTGGTGTAATGGTACACACAAGTTGAAGTTGGTATACACAAATACATTAACATTCACACAGGACCGTATTCGATTGCATTGTAAAAGAAGGCCCAAACTATTTCTGATAAAAAAAACAAACACACAAATAGGCCGTTTCAGCCCTTGAAAGGACTTTGACTAAGCTTCTTTCTGATTAAAATCACATATTTATTAGGATAATTAAGTAATCGTTTTTTATTTGTTATCGTTACCGATTTTTTTTTTTGGCGTTGGGTTCGCCAGGAGGCGTATTTGACCCGAAAGCAAAGAAGCATATTAGTAAATAATATAAATATATGTGAATTTGCATAATAAGAATTAAGGTTAAAGCTTTCTATGTACTTTATTTTCATTTTTGACATAAAAAGCCTTCATTAATTTTAGAAATTATAAAAATTTTAAATAATTATAAATTATATTAAATTATAAATAAATGAATTTGAATAAATAAAATTTATATAAATATAGGGTGTTTTTTTTAGGGGTTTGTTTTTCGAATAGAGATAAAACACAAGAAAATTGTTTAAATGTCCATCAATTTGGCTTTATTGGAAGGATAATTTTATGCCATTAATGTTTAAATATGATTTCGGGCATGTGGCCGCCGCGGCTGGCTCGAATAAAGCCAATTCTACAGGTCCAATTTTCAACCACTTTTTCGAGCATATGGGGCCGTATGTCGGCAATAACGCCACGAATGTTGGCCTCCAAGTCCCCTAACGTTTCTGGTTTGTTGGCGTAGACAAGCGACTTCACATATCCCCAAAGAAAATAATCCAATGGTGTCAAATCACACGATCTTGGTGGCCAATTGACAGGTCCATTCCGCGAAATTATGCGCTCATCGAATGTTTCCTTCAATAAATCGATTGTGACGTGCGCTGTGTGGCATGTAGCGCCGTCTTGTTGGAACCACAACTCATCCACATTCATGCCATCCAATTCGGGAACAAAATAGTCGGTTATCATGGCTCTATACCGGTCTCCATTAACGGTAACTGACTCTCCAGCATTATTTTGGAAGAAGTATGGCCCAATGACTCCACCAGCCCATAGAGCACACCAAACAGTTAGTTTTTTTGGATGTAATGGCGTCTCAAGGATCTCATGTGGATTCTCTTCACTCCAAATGCGGCAATTTTGCTTGTTGACGTAGCCATTCAGCCAAAAATGAGCCTCATCACTGAACAAAATTTTGCGATGAAAATCAGCATCGAGATCAATCTCATTTTCGGCCCATTTGCAAGCGTTGTTCTTTTGTCAACCTGTTCATGACATTAGAGTTGCCAGATTTGACCACAAAATGCCAGTTCTATCTCTATTCGAAAAACAAACCCCTAAAAAAACACCCTATATAATACATTTTTTTATAAACTCCTTTGAAATGCATTATCTTAATTATATTTTGCCTAATTGGTTGGTATTGCTTTATTTAGGAATTTTGTTTGAATAATAGCATAGTTCTTTTTCAGCAATAATGCAAACTACTTCAACCTACTCCTGGTGCTTTCCGTTCACAGCCCACATATGGGCTGTGGACAGTTAACCTGTTAAAATACTAGCATCTGCAAAATAGTTATGAAAAACCTAGTGCTCGAATGCAAAGCTATTTTAAATCAAGCATATATGGAAATCCGAAAATTAATTAGATATTAAATCAGATTCACTGAAAACAAGAGCGCCCTAAAATGTGTGCAACTATGTAAATTGAATGCACCCCTGAAGAAGTGTTTGTACTTTGACAGTTCGATCGCTTGAAATTAACGTGAAAACAACGGGCTTAATTTAAATTTTTTCGCAAAATTCTAACTGTAAATATTAAAACTTTCACTTGTGACAACTTCTTAAACCCAATTACCTATAAATAATGTTGTTTTATTTAAGAAATCCAACTGGTGTCAGTATACTTACTAGTGAAAGGAAATCGTCCTATTCTTCAATTTCTAACTGCTTGCACAATTTTTCACCACACAATGCATTTTTAGTTAATTGCTTATATTATTTACTTTAATATTTTTATATATATATTTTAGCAAAAAACATTGCTTTTTATTAAATATTTAATATTAATAATTTGCTTCAAAATTCGAAGGTGTCAAAAACCTCTTGCCCTCTCGCTCATTCAATTCACGAAACATGCCGCAGTACACATACTCTGTGACTGAGGAGTAGGTACACCATTTCCTTATATTTTACTTCTTTGTATAAGTGAGACATGTACTGAGTCCATATTTTATGTATTGAATAAATTTGTTGCTTTAATCGATGTGTGCACGTGCTCTGTTTAAGCGAGAAATGTATGTACTGAGTAAATTTCTTGTTAAACGTTACAAGAAATATTGATTGAATACACGTTGCTTATGTTTGTTGAAGTCTGCAATGTATTCAACACATAATTCACTGTATTTAATACATTTTTCATTCATTTTATGAAGTGAATAAAGAAATATGTGTCCCATGGTATAATTAATCAGGTAGGTGTAGTGATGGGACAAGGGTAAATACCCAAATGGTAAATTGAGTATTTAAATACCCAAAATGTGGGTATAAATCAGAATAAAGAAAAATTTATATAAATTAAAAGAATTTAATTTTGTATTATGAACTATGAGCTTGGGTTTCGAACTTTTAATCTTTCTAGTTGCTTCAGCATTGTTGTTGCCATCGCTCCCACTCATTACATTGAATTGCCATAACCACGCTGATTAGCGGTTCTTATTAAGAATTGTTGTTGTGTTTAATGCAGTCACATGGTATAATAATACAAGGTAGCATTGACAGTTGCTTGGGAAAACATCTCCTGTCAAAAAAAATGCTCAAAAAAAGAGCGCTCACAATCCGCCATTGAAAACACAAACAATGTTGAAAACGTTGAAGTGAAAAAACAACAACCACAGCAGCTGCAGAAGTATTTCCACAAAAAGCTGTTTTTGACAGGAGATGTTTTCTTGTAGAAGAGAAAATAAGCAGTTGTCAATGCTACCTTGTATTATTATACCATGATGCAGTCAAAACTGCCTTATCTTAGCAAAACGCATCAAGAAATGTATAAACAAAATACACTTAAACAAAATATGTTCAAAATAAATTCGAAAATGTTCACTTTTCTCTTACTCCACGTAACAACGAGTATTTGTTATTCAAATGAGTATTTACCCGAAATTAGATAAATACCCGGGTATGAAAGTGGGTATAAATGGGTAAATACCCAGCGTTGAGTAAATACCCAGGTCCAAACCCATCTCTAGGTAGGTGTGACAGTTTTCAATCGAACATGAATTGTCAAAAATCATACAAAACAAAGCAAACAAAAAAAAAACAAACATATTCATTTGATTTTGACAATCCATGAACGATTTCGTGAGAAAATAGCCTGTTGTCAAACCTACCTGTATAATTGTATCATGTATGTGTCCAGTACACGCTGGATTTAGGCTGCGTGCAGAGTGAACGCGAGGGCCAACTTTAGAGATAATAGCGGTTTTTAGACAATACTACATGTCTATCGGACATGTAGTTCTGCAAAATAACGGCATTTTCTTGACGAGCGTTCAGACATACTACATGTTGGATAGACATCATTATTTTGCAGCGCTCAAAGCGAACACATCATTACAATGGCAAAACAATTTGTTGCTGCTCTAATTATTGAAGGAAGAGGAGGAGATGAAAAAACTAAAAAAAAGGAAAAAAAAGATGATTTGGGTTAAGAAGTGGCGAAACTAAAAGCTAATTTATTCAAATAAATTTCTTTTTTTTTGCTTTGCGTAGGTGTTCACTCCTCGACGATTTTTGCAGAATGAAAAATGCAACGAGTCCGATGAACGTGCGTTCAAACAATACTACATGTCGGATGGACCGGCAGAAAAATCAAAGTCATTTGATTTACGTACTACATGTCCGATGGACATACGCTAGTACGCTTTCACACATCGTACATGTCGTCGGACACGCAATGTCCATCGGACATGTAATATTGTCTGAAACCCCCTAATGCAGCGCAGGGCACTCCATAGCTCACTGAGCTCTCTGTGAGCGTAACTTTTCTCATGTACACAAAGCCCACAACAGAAGAGAATATAATTCAGTCGTTCGCAGACGATGATGCTGTGGGGTCTATGTCGTTTTGCGCTGCAAATTTTATGTACACTCGTGAAAAATCAACTTACCAACTTTTATTTTGTAGAATTTCATATTCGTATATATTAAGGTTTTATATAATTAATACATATTAGCTATTAAGATCTTTTTTGCATTGTTCATTCACATTCCTTATTAATTAATTTTTTAATACTAAATTTTGGAAAATTTTTAAAAACAAAAAACGAAATTTATAAACATATTTCAATGTTTGGATCAAGATATTGTTGCGAAAGTGAATTCTAAATCATGAAAGCTTTTTTAAGCAAGCAACGCAACTCACTTAGCGATCAACATTTAGAAGATTTATTTAGAAAAAATGCTGGAGTTTCGATGTTGACGTAGAATAAATAGTGAATAATACCAATGACTAAAAATAAAAACAAAATAAAAATAAAAACTTATAAATCTAGATAATTCTGGCAACTTTTTCCCTGAGTGCGCGCGATTGGAGAGCACACCAATACTAACAAGACAAAATAAAATGTGACTGTGTTAGAATGCCCAGCCCTGCCCTAATGTGATTGGAAACTTCGGCAAAAAAGGGAAAAGCTGTGTGCTAAAATGTAGTCAATACTAATGCAAATATTATAGATGTGTTAGTAAAATTTCATGGCAAACTCACCCCTCTCCCTATATTCACCGCTCTCCAGGGAAATTGAGCGCTGGTGAAAATGCAATTTTTTTCAGTGAAACCACCACCTTACACATAGGGAAAAACTAACTTACAATTTTTATTCAAACATTTTCATGCATTTACAAATCAAAACAGGGTTTTTAAAACAAAAATATAGTTTTTGTTGAAAGAAACTGAATTATATTTTTATGTCAACGACAGCACTTGCCAATAGAACAAGTGTTTTTATTTTAAATTCAATTTTTTTCTATCAGAAATATTTTTTTCTATTATAAAAGCAACTCCATAAATTAGATTGACAATACTCACATTTCTGTATTGACAAAATTTCTTTATCGACTTTTATTAACAATATTCTTGCTCAGCTAAAAACAATTTTCTTTTAAATATGCAAGACTTTTTTGGGTGTAGTGCCCATTTTGACAACTATGAGGTATGTGAGTTTATATGAGTATGTGAGTTTATACACAATACATGATTGCATAAAAAACTGAAGAACAAGCATTTTTATCTGTCAAAATTAACAGAATTCACAATAGAAACGAAGTTTCCCATCTCATTTACTATGTTTCCATGGCGAGTTAACTCGGGGTTAGGGTTTTCGTCGAGTTAAGAAAATTGCGTCGCTAACTCGATAGTGTTTCCATGCACAGCATCGAGTTGAGTCGAACTTGTCAATTTCATTTGCATTTTTGTTATTGTTTTACTAGCGAAATGGAAACTAAATGGCAGCATTCACTTTGACAGATAGAACCCAGTTAAATCTTACAAGTTTCGTGGAGTTTCGTGGATTTAACGAAACTTAACTCAACTCGCGTTTCCATAGCGAGTTAACCCCGAGTAAACCCCGAGTTAACTCGCCATGGAAACTTAGTAATTATCTCTGGCCAACTCAAGGCCGCTTTATTAAAGCGGCCTTTATTGGTTGCATTCTATAGGGGGTTTCAGACAATACTACATGTCCGATGGAGATTGCGTGTCCGATGACAAGTACGATGTGTGAAAGCTAAAACTACATGTCCATCGGACATGTAGTACGAAAATCAAATGATTTTGATTTTTCTGCCGGTCCATCCGATATGTAGTATTGTTTGAACACGCGTTCATCGGACTCGTTGCATTTTTCATTCTGCAAAAATCGTCGGGGGGTGAACAGCTACGCAAAGCAAAAAAAAATGTATTTAAATAAAATAAGCTTTTCTTTTGTCCATTCCTTAACCATAATCCTCTTTTTTTGCTTTTTTTAGTTTTTTCATCTCCTCCTCTTTCTTCAATACTTCATCAATAATTAGAGCAGCAAGAAATTGTTTTGCCATTGTAAAGATGTGTTCGCTTTGAGCGCTGCAGAATAATAATGTCTATCCAACATGTAGTATGGTCTGGCCCGAAAGTTTCGAAAAAATGTCCATATTAGACCATATTTGCACAAATTAAAAAAAAAATCTTTTCTCTGCTTTTTATAAATATTTTGCATTTTTTGGAACACATACATAAGAGATATGATATCTACAAAGTTTTTTTATGGTGGGCGTGGTTACCGCCACTGCTGAGTCGAAATTTTCCCGCAGCCTTTTCCCACTTTTTCATGAAATTAGTGCAATTTAGGTTTAATTATAATAAGAAATACAAATTAATTAAAAAAGACAGATCCTTATTTGGAGCTTTTATGCTATTCATTATTATCGGAATCCGTCAAGTCTGTATTTTTTAGTTCTACGATACACCAAAGTCTGGTTTGAAGCTACTAGCATAAAAGCTCCAAATCAGGATCTGTCTTTTTTAAAATATTTGGTTGCATACAAGACAATTAACAAAAAAATATCCATTGCTGCAAGTCAAAAATTTGGTCGGCATCTTTTGTACCTTGGCGAAGAACTTGTTGCACTCGCTTTTTTCGATGATGCGGTTTCTATTGAGAGAAAACGCTGTATGGTGACAGTATTGCAAGCTCAGAAGTTTCCATGTAATCATCCAATCCCAAACCCAAATTCTTTAAGTGAATGGACAAAAAAAGATTTAGATTGTTTTGCATCTTGTCGAACAAAAAATCTATTTCGTAGGTTTAGTTTGACATGCAATTTTTTAAAATATGATCCTGACGAGTGGAAAAAGATGAAGAATACCAGAGAGTAAGAACTTATTTTAAAGATCTGCGGAGCGTGGGGTACAACTTCCTCAAGAATTTCTCGAGCTTACAAAATCAGAAGCGCAGCTACAAAACCTACTTATTTGGCCCAAAATACTCGAAAAATATTCTCGAACTGTCAAAAAAAATACAGTACACACACTCTTACAAATTCGAACTTTTTAGAAATTAGAACCTGCCATTTCAATATTGAACGCTCTGAAATCAGAACCTGGTTCTAATTTCTGGACGTTTCTTTATTTATTAAATTCAAAAGTGATCTTTGCTCATTGATATAAACATAAATAGGGGAATTATATGAAATTTATGTTAGAAAAAAACGTTAAATATTAATAAATAAAAATTATTTTGTGTTAACATACATTTTTTCAATCAGTTTCATTATTTTCTTTTACATTTCTGTGAAAAAAGTCCAGAAATTGGAACATTTCAGAAATTAGAACCACGCGTGGAACAAAATGGTTCTAGTTTGTGAGAGTCTATTGTACTTTTAAAAAAAACTTATAATTAATTTGTATTTCTTATTATAATTTAACCCTCTAGGGGGCATACATTTTTGGTTTTTGATATTTTTCATTTATAAAAAAAAACCATAATTTCGGTTGAAAAGCCGCAATAAGACTGCTTGTAGGTATTAGCTTGTTGCGCGCCCGCCGCAGGGTAAAATGCTAGTTTTTTAATTTATTGTTAATTTTTGTAAGTACACAATGTGAATTTAATGAAATGTAATAATACACTGAAAAAAAAACGTTTTAAAATTGACGACAATTGTTGTTAATTTGACGATATTTGTTTTTAAAAAATAGCTTGCAACAAATTTCGTCAAAGTAAGAGCAAATGTATTTAAAAATTTTTAAAAACATATGAAAAAAAAGTCAAATTAACAACACATTTTGTGAACACATTGTGTTTAATTTTAAGCTAACTTTTTTTTCAGTGTACTTTTAGCATAATAAAAATGTTTTTATTCATTGTTGATTTTAATACCTAAATTGCACTAATTTCATGAAAAAGTGGGAAAAGGCTGCGGGAGAAATTTCGACGCAGCAGGGGCGGTAACCACGCCCACCATAAAAAAACTTTGTAGATATCATATTTGTTATGTATGTGTTCCAAAAAATGCAAAACATTTGTAAAAAGTAGAAAAAAGATTTTTTTTTAATTTGTGCAATTATGGTCTAATATGGACATTTTTTCAAAACTTTTGGGCCGGATTGGCACGGGTAAACGTTGTCGTAAAAACAAATTGTTTTGGTTTCGTTCTTAGAATATAAAAACGCATAAAAAACCTTTCAGCCCCTTGACATTTCCAAAAATTGGAAAATAAGGGACACTCTAATGCACATTAGATGTTAAATAAAATATTTTCTAAATAAAAATCAACAAATTTGATTTTGTTAATATTACAATAAAATACATTTTTGGGTGTATTAAGGTATAATAAACGTGTAGCAACCAAAAACAGGAGCTGTTTTAAAAATATTTTTTTAGATATAAGAAGATATTATTTTTTTTTAAATTTATACAGGTTATTGTACATAAAAAATACTCCATAAAAATATTTTTTTTATTTTTAAATACAGTTCTGGCTTTTATATAGAGGGCGCTGAAAATGGCATTGAAAAAAGACATCCAAAACGGGTCGATGGATATGGCCTTTCCCATGTATCGGAAACAAAAAAGATACAGTAGTTTCGACTATGTCGTAACACAAGACGTAGAATTATTCAATTCGCTTTTGATGACATCTTTTTTAAAAATATTTATTCCATACACCTGAGGATATGACGTTTAAGAGAGTGCCGGAGAGGGTTAATATGTATCACCAACCCCCATTACTTTTGCAAAAGGAACATTTTTGCCTTTGCTTTTGTCGATAAAACCGGAAACTGTCCATAAATAGGTAGAAAACTTAAACAAGCAAACAAAATTTGTTCAATGCTATCAAGTTCAACAACCCATGTGTCAAAATTTCACTGTCGATAATATGCCCGGATATTTAATTGGCTGCGTTTGACATTTCGATAACAGATTCTGTTAAAAAAGCATGCCCCTCAAAATTACTCAGTATTACTGGGCTACGCGAGTCTGTTAAAAACAACATGCCCCCAAAAGTATGCTTTTTTTTAATTATAAGATTTATGTCTTCACGCTAGATGGCGCTGTCTTCGCCGTCGAAAAAACCGGAAGCCGTGGATAAATAGGTAGCAAGTTTAAGCAAACAAAAACATCAAATGTTGGCTTTATATTTCATGTAATTGTGTAAAATTGATATAAGTTAGACAGTTCTAACATGAATTTTTGTCGCATTGAGGATCAAGCAGACCAACAAGTGCTAAGATCAACATTGTACGATTAGTACTTTAGGCCCACCAAAGGCTCAAAAAGTAATGTAAATACCGACACCTGATCACTATCAACCACCCTACTTAACTCCGAGAACGACGTATTCTACGTCAAAAAATCAAATGACATTTTAAAGCACAGACCTTATATTAAGCATCCCCACTACGCAAGACCCCCGGGGTTTTTTATTAATTATGGCGGAAGTTGAAGTAAAAAGTTCGAAAAATAGATACATTTTCGCGCGCTTTTTTGTTTATATAAAAAAAAACAAAAAAAAAAAAAAATAGATACTTGAATTTAGGGGGAATGCTTAAAGGACAAAATAACAAACAAAATGCAAAAAAAGAATCATTGCAATTAAACCAATAGTTTTCGAGTTATGTATCGAACCGTTTTAAAAAAACTAGTTTCGAGGAAATCGCATTTAAAGTTTTTTATTTGTTGTATGGAACTAAAACACAGGTTAACGAAAACCGTTATAACTTCTGTTTTTTTTTTAAATATCGATTTAAAAATGTGTATGTATATTAGAGTGGAACGAATTTTTAACCCATGGGCTTCATATATTTTTGAAAGTTAAAGTGTTGCGCAAAACAATAGCAACAAAACCAATGCGCTGCAACAAAATCTTGTATCTTTTTTAATATTGGGGATACACAAAAATTATTAAAGGAACCAAAGCATATATTCATACATCATATAAGAAACAAATCATATTCAAATTTTGTTTTGTTTTCTTTATTAAATTTAAAATTAATGTGACTATATTCCATTTGTCTGAGTGCAAAACAATAGCAACATAATTAATATTTGGTGTAAGACCCATTATTCTTGAATACCTCTGCACATTTGCACGGCATCGACTCTATTAAATTAGATATAGTGGTATTAGGTATTTGTTCCCACTTAAGTTTCAAGGCTTCACACAGTGCAGTTTTATTGGAAAACCTTCGACCAGAAACTCTTTTCTTCAAAATCCCAAAAAGATTTTATATGGGATTCAAGTCTGGTGATTGTGCCGGCCAATCAAGGACTTGAATCCCATTGTCTCTAATGTAATCTTTGATGAGCTTTGAAGTGTGCTTCGGGTCGTTGACGTGCTAAAACGTACACTGAAGCGGCATATTCCACTTTGCATATGGTAGCATCTTGCTTTCTAAAATGTCTTTATATACAAATTGATCCATAATACCATCGATTTTATGAAATGGTCCGACTCCATCATAGGAAAAACAAGTCCAGACCATAATACCACCGGATCATGCTTAAAATTTATTTTGCAGTTTCGGGCTTCAAGTCGTGTACTTGGGCGGCGCAATACCGTGGACATCCCATTTGAACTAATCAAGTTGAACTTTGATTCATCGCTAAACAAAACGGTTTTCCATTTTTTAACGGTCCAATTTAGGTTCTCTTTTGCAAAACTGAGTCTAAAAAACAATAAATTGCAACTCGTTGTCAAAATTTCAGACAAAATTGTTTAAATTATAACACCTCAACTTGTTTGTTTAAGTTTAGCTGCAAGCAAAGGTTTCTTTGCCGGTCTGTTACTCCTTAAATTTTCCTCAACGGCTCTTCTGCGAATAGTGTTGTGATGGATATCTAAATCAAGTGTCCGAACAGCCTGTTTGGAGGTGGCAAATGGATTTCGCTTGAACACGCCACAAATGTTCCTGTCATCACGCAGCGATGTTTTCCGCGGGCGCCCTCCTGAATATACCGTTGTTACGTCTTTTGTGATTTTACACTTTTTTATTAATCTACAAACTATTGACCGATTAATATTAAAATGCTTCGCGACAGATATTTGGGATTTTCCCATTTTATATTCGGAAATAGTTTGTTATTTTAGAGTTTTACAGTATTTAGCACGTGCCATTATAAATGGAACAGTCAATGGCACAATTAGGGCAAAAGCAAATCTAAGTTTAAATGTTTATGACTCACAAGCAACATGTGCTTTACAATAAAATAACTTTTACCGGTGTTTTTTGGAACTTCTGTTCTCTTTTTACATTTTTTAAGTTTTGTTGCTTTTGTTTTGCACTCAAACAAATTGAATGTAGTCACATTAATATTAAATTTAATAAAAAAAACAAAACCAAATTTGAACATGATTTGTTTTTTATATGATGTATGAATATGTGCTTCGGTTCCTATAATAATTTTAGTTTGCTCCCAATATTAAAAAATATACACGATTTTGTAACAGCGCACTGATTTTGTTGCTATTGTTTTGCGCAACACTGTACGAGTAAAAAAATAAATTTCTACATCTTTAGTTTTTTTCTGCGACATAACTTTTGACTGTGCCCGAGGGTTTATATATTTCATACCAGACCTAATCTTTTTTTTTTTTCTGAAATCCAAAGTTTAGTTTGAAAATTAGTTCCCAATTTTTTTATGCAAACCTCTTCATTAACGCATAAATGATAACTTGTCAAGAGTTCCCTATGAAACCATGTATGCGCTAGAAGATATTCAGGATCAAAGATCACCGAAATCGGTCCTTCGCTTATATCTCCGCTCCTCTTTGTAGCACAGAAAATATGCTCGGATCAAAATTGTAAATCAGATAATTCTCTACAAAAATGCCCTTTACAGTTTTAACATAAAACAAACAGTTTCCACGCTATGCAACTAATATGTTTGAACAACGCAAAGTAGAAATTTCATATTAACTTTGAGCAGAGCGGAGATATAAGCAAATGACCAATTTCGGTGATCTTTGAACCTGAATATCTTCTAGCGCATACATGGCAAGTTGTTATTAATTAGTAAATGAAGAGGTTTGCATCAAAAAAATTAGCTCTTAATTTTTTTGGAATTCAGAAAAAAAAGTGTGACAATGAAATAAATAAACCCTTGGGCGCAGTCAAAAGTTATGTCGCGGAAAAAACTAAAGATGCAGAAATTTATTTTTTTAAGCATAGTTTTCAAAAATATATGAAGCCCATGAAGATTTTTTACTTCCATGCATTTCGTTCCACTCTAGTAGACATGGCATTATAAGCAAACTCTTCATGTGTACGGTCCACGTGCCGTAATTATCAGGACCCAATTTTTCAATTAAATATTAAACTCCACTTAGCCTTTAACGCAAACTTATGGCACTTATTTGAGGAATATAAAATTTCTGTGCGTTATGTGTTGGGTTTTTGGCACTACTCTGCACCTTTGAAAAGTTACGTGGAGAAAAAAATAACACTTCTTGTTAGTTCAAAAGTATTTAATCGAGTGAGTAAATAAAGATAAATATAATATTCAGAGTAGTACAATTAGTTACAATAAGTAAATAGTTACAATAAGTAAATAAGTAATGTAGTGGCAATTGGGTTGCCATTGCAGTTGTATGTTAATATTTAACAATTACTAATTGCCTTATTATGTCTCTTAATTAATGTGGATTTTATTCAATGTGATATACACACAAACCAAAAATTTTATAAGTACAATAAATCTCTTGACTAAGTTTAAATTTTAAATTTAAAAAGTTGAATTTAATTTATAAAAAGTTTTCAATTAACTTAAAAAAGTTGAATTTGAAATATAATGGGATATATGGGTATTTTATTGGTTTTCCTCTTTGAGTTGGATTTTTTCATTAGTACAAACATTTGTCGAACTGTGTTAAACTCGTAGTTAATTTTATTTTTAATAATTCATTTTTATAAATTGTATATTTTTTGTTTATAGCGAAGCTGCTACACAGCCGGCCTCATGTGGGGAGCGTACAAAAAACTTTATCTCCTTCCATTGGAAGGGGCTAGTTGTATTCCTGACACCGCTCTTGTGTCTTCCGATAATGTTGAATCACAACACACCTGTAAGTTGTGTGCACTATATAGATATTATTTGTTGTAAATATTCTATGTATAAATGGCTCTATTTTATTTATTTGTTTCTTCTAGGAATATCGCTGCATGTACCTGCTTCTCGTGATGGCAATCTTTTGGGTGACGGAAGCCTTACCTCTGTATGTCACTTCCATGATTCCAATTGTAGCATTTCCAATAATGGGAATAATGGTGAGTAGGCAGTTCTATAAGTAAAAAGTTTAGTTTTAAAATTTCAAATGGTTTGACTCCATTCCTTTTGTTTTAAGAGTTCGGACCAAACTTGTAGATTATACTTCAAGGATACATTAGTGATGTTCATGGGCGGCATTATGGTGGCGCTTGCGATAGAATACTGCAATCTTCATAAGCGTTTGGCACTGCGTGTGATACAAATTGTTGGCTGCAGCCCTAGAAGGTAAGCGAAATACGATAAAAAATAAATTTCAAACTAAATTTACTTCAAATTCATACGGAAAAGATGTTAGTCTATACCAAGGTAGTCCCAGAAGTACCTGACTTGTTGAATAGATGACGGTTATTGTTTGAAAATAATGTCTATGGCACCTTATTAATCTTAAATTTAAAGTTTGAAGACGTTGTTCAGTATCGTTATGTGATATAATACTTACATTTGAAAGGGACATTATCAAAGAGGAGCTAGAATCCACTATAGGGAAGTCTGCTCCTTCGTTTACAACAATAACATATTGGATAGCAGAGTTTATACGAGCATGCACGAACTGCCAAGACGAACATTGTAATGATCGACCAAATGAGGAGACCACGTCAGAAATGGTGAAGAAAATGCACGAAATGATATTGGCTGACCGTCGACTGAAAGAGCGCGAGATATCAGACATGATAGGCATTTCAAAAAGTGCCGAACATCGCATATTGACCGAAAGTTTTGACATAGCTGTCCGCAAGATGGGTGCTGCGATTACACACAATGGAACAAAACAGCGTCGTGCGAATGTTTCAATCGAACGTTTGGCGAAGTTTCACAGCAATAAAGCAGAGTTTTTGCGTCGATTCATAGACGTGGAGGAAACATGGGTCCATCACTTCACACCTGAGACGACGGAACAGTCAAAACAATGAAATGAAAGGGGAAAATCTCCTCGAAAGAAGGTGAAGTCAGTGCTATTTGCAGGCAAGGTTATGGTGACAGTTTTTTTGGGATGCGCGTGGGATAATTTTCTTTGACTATCTTCAGGAAGGAAAAACAATCAACCGCGAGTATTATGAGAACGTATTGCAGCGTTGGATAAGTCAAGTCAAGAAGAAACGGCCGCATTTGGTGTAAAATAAAATTATTTTTTCAACAAGACAATGCACCAGTTCACACACCCGTTCTTGCGATGGTCAAAGTCAATGAGTTAAAACACTTCAACTCTTCTTTTGTTAACTTTGTTTCTTCACGAACCCTATTCGCCAGGTATAGCCCCTAGGATTATTTTTTGTTTCCAGACTTGAAAAAATGGTTCGGTGGTAAAAAATTTGCTGATGAAAAGGTGGAGTCTGCGGTTGATGGCTTTTGGGAGGATCTCGAAGATTCTCACTACAAAAACAGTGGTATCGGAGCTATTAAACATCGATTTTTTTGTGTTTTCTGCGTTAGGTTGGATACTTCTGGGACTATCCTCTTTTTGTCTTCCATAGTGATCATGTATATTTTTAAAAATACGGTATAATTTTTATCCATTTTTCTTATTACATCTTCAGATTGCACTTTGGCCTTGTTTTCGTGTGTATGTTCCTATCCATGTGGATTTCTAATGCAGCCTGCACTGCCATGATGTGTCCAATTATTCAAGCCGTGTTAGAAGAATTACAAGCGGTAAACCTACTTGCAATATTTAATTTACCATTTATTATAATTTATTCCTTTAGCAAGGACTTTGCAAGATGACCAGAGAGCCCAAGTACCAAATTGTTGGCAAGAAAAATGGTGAAGAAGAGTAAGTTAGGAATATTTGACTCCACAGCTTTATTATTTTTATAAATAAATCAATTTCAGAGCACCGTATCCATCTAAGGTGACTCTGTGTTATTTCCTCGGCATTGCGTATGCATCGTCAATGGGAGGTTGTGGTACAATTATTGGAACTGCCACTAATTTGACTTTCAAGGGTATCTATGAAAGGTATGTATTGCTTTTAACTCTAATATTTCATTGTGATCAATAATAAGTATGGATATTTTTTCAGTCGCTTTCCAACATCAACTGAAACACTGGACTTTCCTACATTCATGTTTTACTCTGTACCTTCTATGTTGATCTACACTGGCTTAATGTTCTTGTATTTGCAATGGCATTATATGGGTTTGTTCCGACCCAAGAGCAAGGAAGCGGAAGAAGTCAAACTTGGAGCGGATGGTGCTGATGTAGCAAAGAAGGTGATAGATCAGAGATACAAAGAACTCGGTCCAATGACTGCGCATGAAATTCAAGTGATGATCTTGTTTATTATTATGGTGGTCATGTACTTTACACGTAAACCCGGTATTTTCCCCGGATGGGCGGACTGGCTAAATACAAAGTAATTATAACAATTTTCCAATCATTCCTGACTCCTAAATTCTAGCTGTCAAAACGGAACGCAGATTGCACTGTGTGACAGTGAAAATAAACTTGGCACGAATTCAAATGGACACATAAGGTGTGGTAGAGCATATTATTATTACATATTTGGATTTTCAAATTTACCCTCTGAATATCTGGTATTAGGTACAAAAAAATAGAGTTTTGCTTTTTGCACATAATATATATTACAACATATCTCTTGTTTAACAAGTGAAGTTTACAAAAAAGGTAAAGTGTGTTGTAAATGAAGAAAATACCTTTACAATGATATTTCATTTATATATACATATTTTCAATATAACGTCAAAATTAAGGCCTGACTGAGCGAGGGTTGCCTTTTAAGTCTTGCGCCTAGCAATGAAAAAGCAGTGGTTAATCAGTAAAAATTCTTTTATTGTTTTTCAAAGTATTCGCCAAATTGATCAATAGATCGCACGATAAGGAATCACCTTGTCTGAAACCTCGTTTGGTATCAAATGGAGGAGTGAGGTCCTTCCCGATTTTAACTGTGCTGCTGGTGTTGCTCAGTGTCATTCTGCAAAGGCGGATGAGCTTTGCAGGAATACCAAATTCAGACATGGTGGAATATAGATGATTCCTTATAGGACTGTCGAAGGCGGCTTTGTAATCGACAAAAAGATGATGTGTGTCGATTTGTTTTTCTAGGGTCTTCTCCAAGATTTGTCGTAGCGTAAATATCTGGTCTATGGTGGATTTGCCAGGTCTGAAGCCACACTGATAAGGTCCAATCAGCTGGTTTACGATGGGCTTCAGTCTTTCACATAGTACGCTCGACAGGACCTTATATGCGATATTCAGAAGGCTTATCCCACGGTAGTTGGCGCAAATTGTGGGATCGCCTTTCTTGTGGATTGGGCAGAGCACACTGAGGTTCCAATCGTTTGGAATGCATTCTTCCGACCATATTCTGCATAGAAGCTCATGAATGCATTTAAATAGAGCTTCGCCTCCATTCTTGAAGAGCTCAGCAGGTAAGCCATCGGCTCCTGCGGCTTTGTTGTTTTTAAGCCGAGCTATAGCTTTCAAGACTTCACTATGGTCGGGCAGCGGAACTTCAACGCTGTCGTCCAAAATTGGGGATTCCGGAATATCATCTCTATTGGCGGGATTGTTGTCGTCGTCGCCATTCAGAAGCCTAGAGAAGTGTTCCCTCCACATCATCAGTGTACTCTGGATATCTGTCACTAGATTCCCATTTTCATCCTTGCAGGAAGAGGCCCCGGTCTTGAAACCATCGGCCAGGCGTCTTATTTTTTCGAAAAATTTTCGGACCTCATTCCTGTCACCATGCATCTCAATTTTCTCGCACTCACGCATTTCCGCTTCTCTTTTCTTTCGCCTGAAAATGCGTCTCTCTTCCCTCCTCTTTTCTTTGTATCGCTCCTTAGCAGCACGCGTTACAACCGACTGCAGGGTGGCTTTGTAGGCGGCGTCTTTTTCTGCAGTGGCGTCGCGACACTCTTGGTCGTGCCACTGGTTTCGGCGAGGGCGGTGATAACCAATCACCTCTTCGGCAGCTGTACGCATAGAGTGGGAAATATGATTCCACTGCGCGCATATATCGTCGATCGGAGGAGTGCTTTCTTGAAGCAGGAGTGAGAGTCGAGTAGCGAAGTCTTCGGCTGTTTGCTTTGATTGCAGCTTTTCGACGTCTAGCTTTCTCTGTGCTGGATTGCGCGCATTCTTGGTTGCGCACAGGCGTGTACGGATCTTGGCTGCGACAAGATAATGATCCGAGTCTATATTGGCACCACGGATCGTGCGTACATCTAAAACACTGGAAGAGTGCCTTCCGTCAATCAAAACGTGATCAATTTGGTTGCGCGTCTTTTGATCAGGAGACAGCCAAGTTGCTTTATGAATATCGAGATACTTGAATCCAGTGCTACTAACGACCATGTTTCGCGCTGCGGCAAAGTCAATCAGCCTCATTCCGTTATCGGAGGTATTGTCGTGGAGGCTGAACTTTCCGACTGTTGGACCAAAGATATTTTCTTTTCCCACCTTGGCGTTGAAGTCACCAAGCACGATTTTTATGTCGTGGCGGGGGCTGCGCTCATAGGCATCTTCAAGGCGCTCGTAGAAGCTGTCTTTGGTCTCATCGTCTTTGTCTTCTGTCGGAGCGTGCGCACAAATCAGGCTTATATTGAAAAATCTTGCCTTGACACGGATTATGGCAAGTCGTTCGTTCACAGGTGTGAATCGCAGAACATGATGTCGTAGTCTCTTGCCAACCACGAATCCGCATCCAAATTCGTGCTTCTCCGCATGGCCGCTGTAGTAGATATCACAGGATGCCTTGTATTTCTTGGATTGCAGTGATATCAGCCTTGTATCTTTCTAAGATATCTATCAGTTGGATAGAGGCACCATCCCAATTAAGGGTTCGGACGTTCCAGGTGCATATCCGTAAATCATTGTCAGTTTTTCGTTTGCGGTAGTCGTCATCAGATTTGGGGATCATTTTTATCTTATTTCTTTTTCGTTTCATTGAAATTTGTTTTTACGTGGTGGGCATCAAACCCAACGCACAACCCTTTAAAGGCAGGGGGAGCCCGCCGCTCAGATTAGCCGTCAAACTAACGGTTGCCAGTTTGCCGTTTCTAGAGGACACCACGCAGAGGTTTGAGTCAACTTGAGACGAGTTCGACATGGATAATGCTGGCCTCACCAGGTTGAGGCAGTCAGACACGTTGCCATGTGAAGATCGCCCCCTTGACCCTCACGCGTTGCCTTGTGAGGATCGTCCTCCCTAATCCAATAAGTCAACATTTATTTCAATCGGATAAAAGTTAATTGAGAAATAGAATTTTAACCCATTCTTACTTCTCTATAAAATAGCATTTTTTTTTGACGAAAAATTATGTCGTTCAGAATAAACAGCAAGAAAATATAATATTGGATGGATGGATGGATTTTAAACTGATTCCAAATAAATATCATTAGTTTTGTTGGATTTAAGGGGGATTATATACCCAGAGGCGGAAAAAAATGTCATATATGTGAATTTTTTTAAGGAAACCTAAGAGATATTTTTAAATTAAGGTACTTATACCTAAAAATATACACATTCAAGAGTATGTTTGATATTTTTTTATTAACAAAAATTTAATATTAAGGTGGATACAGAATGTTTTATAATCCGTCTTCGGTACTTATATAAATTTGTAAGATTTTTTTAATATATTTTGAATGGAATAATGTTCTATTTCTTTTTTTTCAATTAAATACTGATTTATTTTATTTTTTTAACATAACTGTATCTTTACATCAATTTGATACACCTCATCTATAAAAAATAAAATAAATAAATGGCCATTTCAGCCTTTGAAAGGACTTTGACCTAGCTTTTTATGATCAATTGTGTTGTGCGAGTTTGTACACAATTGAACAAGAACCGGACCTACAGGTTTAACGCCGACTCCGAACGGCGATGAACGCAATGTTCTTGTTCTCAAGAAGCTTTACATGGCATTTTGATTACTCTCTGAGGTTTGCCATTGTCTGCAGAGAGGTGGCGGCCGTGCAGAAAAATTATTTTAATTCAAATAATTTTCTGCCGCTGCTGGGGTTTAAACCCGGGTCTCCAAGGTTCATTGACATAGAGGCCACGCACTTTAACCAACTATGCCACGGACGCTACACCGCATCTAGTCGCGTTAACAAAATACAGAGCCTAACGGAAGGTTAAAAAACCCAAGACCGCAGCAATAATATGCTCTGCCATGCCTATGAAGTCCACTAAGCCTTGTTTCATTTTTTTGGATTTTCTCCCATTTCGTTACAAAGTGTTTTAAGAATTGGATGAGAAAAGTCATAAAACTAGCCTTAATTTTATATAAAATAGATTTTCAGTTTTTTCCAGCAATAATACTTTGTTTTGGTGAATTATTATTTGTTTTTATTGGATGATTTATAGAATTAGTTTGTGCATATTATTTGCTTTCTACAATTTACTCAATTTTTACTCTCCAGGGACATCCGCAATTCAATGCCAACAATACTTGTCGTGGTAATGTGCTTTATTTTGCCTGCAAACTATGCTTTCTTGAGATACTGTTCGGGAAGGGGTGAGTTAAAATAAAAGCAAAATTCAATTTGAATCTTAAGCAAGTATGTACAAAAATAAAAAAATTCTATTTATTTAAAAAGGTCCACTTCCCACATCAACAACACCATCGCTGATCACGTGGAAATTCATTCAGTCCAAAGTACCATGGGGTCTTATCTTTCTATTGGGTAAGAAAATATTACTTTAAAAATTTAATGAATAAGTTATGAATAACTTACATGTCCACTAGACCGTATCATTTTGTATGGCAGGAATGTAAACCTATTTGACCCCGTCTCAATCGTAAAAAAAAAAAAAAAAAAAATAAATAACTGGCCATTTCAGCCCTTGAAAGGACTTTGACCTAGCTTCTTATGATCAATTGTGTTGTGCGTGTTATTAAAGTTTGTACACAATTGACCGAGAACTGGACCTACATGCTTAACGCCGACTCCGAACGGCGATGAACGGAATGTTCTCGTTCTCAAGAAGCTTTACATGGCATTTTGATTACTCTCTGAGGTTTGCCATTGTCTGCAGAGAGGTGGCGGCCGTACTGAAAAATTATTTTAATTCAAATAATTTTCTGTCGCTGCTGGGGTTCGAACCTGGGTCTCCAGGTTCTTTGACATAGCGGCCACGCACTTTAACCAACTACGCCACGGACGCCACGTCTCAATCGTAGGATATTTAAAAGACATTTTCAAAAATAATGTTTGAAATTTTCTTTTTTTTTTTTGGACTACCTTGCTTCGTTTTCGAGATATGGTGCTTTTTATTATTTTATGCTGATTTGTTGGTGCACTCGGTGTGCTCACTATGATTTCCAGTTGATTTTACTTCATTGTCGTTCTTTGGTTTTATATATTATTTCATAACAAAACTCAAGTATTTTTCCAAACTAACGAAAAGCTTTCAAAACATGTAATGATTGTAAATGTTCTGTATGAAGCTGTATGAAGCTTGCTTCATACAGAACATTTTTGTTCGATGTCAAGGCTACACTGTACACTAATCAACTACTGTGAATAGAGAGTTCCTTTCCATAGAAAAACTTTCTTTTTTTTCGCTTAACTGAGTATATTTTAGCTAGTTTTGTTATAAGTTCCCAACTTTATAAGACTAATTGCAACATAAACTATTTCCATTCTTCTTACATTCTTCAGGTGGCGGATTTGCACTTGCTGAAGGAAGCAAAGTCAGTGGTATGGCTACCTTGATTGGAAACGCACTTATTGGCTTAAAGAGTTTACCACATGCCGTGCTCTTACTGGTGGTGATATTAGTTGCAGTTTTTCTGACCGCGTTCAGTTCAAATGTCGCCATTGCCAACATAATTGTACCAGTTTTAGCAGAAATGGTAAGAATACGTCATTGCTATATAATTTAACTGTTTATAAAAAAGAATATCTTTTTTCCTCACATATTTTCTCCAGTCAATTGCTATCGAAATTCATCCACTGTACCTTATTTTACCTGCTGGCTTGGCCTGCAGTATGGCTTTCCATTTGCCAGTGAGCACACCACCAAATGCACTTGTAGCAGGATATGCCAATATTCGCACCAAGGATATGGTAAGGCACTTAATTATGATCATCTTACAACAATTCCTCTCATCTTTTTATTTTCTCTCCAGGCGATAGCAGGCATCGGTCCCACCATCATCAGTATAATAACACTATTTGTGTTCTGTCAAACCTGGGGCTTGGTTGTCTACCCCAACTTGAATACTTTCCCAGATTGGGCACGTGCAACGATTGTGAATGCAACAGTTTAGACATTACAAATAAAAGAAGAACAAAAAACTAGGCAATTATGTGTGTATTGTGTAAATATCAAACGTGAAAGGATAACAGACAAATAATACTTAAATTAATGTAAAGACTTTGATGAATCCAAGTCCTATACTTAAAGTGATTTTCTTTTAACTAAATCTAATTCAATCTTAACGTCGTCTGATCCTTTCTGTTGGTCCATGCAGCAGTTTTGGTTTTTTTCTCTTTTCTAATAACTGTTTCTTGGTACACATCATTTCGATTGTTAAAAATTTCGTCATTTCCGCTCATTGCGAGACTGTTGGTAAATCACTGCATTTTGATGATTCGTGATGTTTTAATCCGTACTTAAAATTATACAAATTTAAAAACGTTAACACCAGGTATATTTTTTGTTAATACATAATATATCCTTCTGAAACTCAGAGACACTTAATTATTGCATTTAAAAGTAACAATACAAATTATACAAACCTTACTTTGCAACAAACAAATGATAACTTTTGAATTTTCAACAATTAATCAACTTGTTCTTCTTGGGAAATAGACTGAAATACAACACAATCAAAATGAAATTAAAAAACTATTGCATATTAATGTTAAGTTTAAATGTGAACAATATATATTTTAATTGTAAATTTAAAATGGACGCAAAAAATATATGATATATATATTAATAGAAAAATGTGAAGTATATTTTGTGGTTTAAATCGGCATAATTAATAGAAAGTTATTTAAAATTATCGATTTTTATATCGTCGCTGGTATGACTAACTGCCGTATCTAAGTTTTCTTAATTGTTCAGGAGAGCACTTTTCCACTTTTCGCTTAGGTGTTTTTATATGCAACCTTATCTACATAAAAAGCGGAAAATGTTGCAATCCCTTCAGCGTTATTATTTCTAAACTATCTCATAATCAATCATAATCTTCTTTTGAAAAAGCTTCATCTTATTAGGTTTCCTGACATATTGTTAAATTGGATTAAATCATATCTATCCCAACGTATACAAAGGGCTTTATATAAAAATTTTCTTTCAAAACATATTTTGGTCATATCGATGTTCCAATCAGGGTTATCATCGTGGACCGGTTTTATTTTTACTATTTATCAATGACCTTCCTTCGGTAATTAAACACGGTGATATCTTAATGTACACTGACGACGTGAAACTTTTTCTTACCTACAAATTACCTAACGAACAACATCCTTTGCAATCTGGTCTAAATAGACTAGTGGACTGCTGTAAAAATCAGTAACATTAACTTAGAAATCGTACATACTTTTGTCGATCTTGGTGTAATTATGGATCCAAAACTAAGCTTTAATCTCCACATAAATATGGTTATAAATAAGGCAAGAGGTGTCCTTGGTTTTATTAAAATATGGGCTAAAGAATTCAATTATCCCTTTACTACTAAGTTACTATATCCATCTCTCGTTAGGCCAATTCTCGAATATGCATGTGTAATATGGAATCCACAATATAATGTCCACAATATAATGTCCACCGCAATAGAATCTGTTAAAAAACAGTTTTTACTTTTCGTCACTAACGTTGGAACCCTAATATTGTCCTTCCTTCGTATGAGACCCGACTTAGACTTATTTTACTGCCTTTCCTAAGAAGCAGGAGAATAATGCTTAATGTCACCTAAGTATATAAATTACTTTGTGGTGAGATCGAATCCCAATATTTCCTCTCGTCCCATCTGTAATAGTTACTGCCCTTATTTGAACTTAATCGCCCAGTAATTTCAGAGTTTATAGCATTGCTCTGTGGCGACCGTGGCGTAGTTGATTAAAGTGCGTGGCCGCTATGTCAACGTTCGTTGGAGACCCGGGTTCAAACCCCAGCAGCGACAGAAAATTATTTGAATTAAAATAAACCTCAGAGAGTAATCAAAATGCCATGTAAAGAACAAGAACATTCTGTTCATCGCCGTTCGGAGTTGGCGTTAAACATGTAGGTCCGGTTCTCAGTCAATTGTGTACAAACTTAATAACACGCACGACACAATTGATCATAAGAAGCTAGGTCAAAGTCCTTTCAAGGGCTGAAATGGTCAGTTATTTATTTCATTTTTTGTCCCATTTTTCATTTTCTGAGCCAGTTTTTCAGTAGAAAGACCTGGGCCCTATTGCACCACCTACTTATCATTTATCACATGGGTCAATTGGATTCAAAATGCTCTTTTTTTGTCCCCGCTCTTTTAACTCTGTTTTAAGGTAAATACAAAAAGAAAAACAAAACAAATAAAAAATGAGAAAGTGATCACTAAAGAATATTTATTGACAAAACATATTTTTCAGAATATTATATTGCTCTCTCGTACTCGCTTAATACAGAAACATATGTCCCCAGTTACACTTTTTGATGAAAAACGTGAAGAAAAAGTTTAAAACAATGCAAAAATATAACAAATAATAACTGTTTTGTAATGATAGCATTTATTTCTTATGTTTTATTTTGTTGTTATTCTCAAAACATTGTCATCGCGAATTTGGATTTCGATTAATATTTAGTCCCCAAGCATTGTATTGAACGTCACTTTTTTTACACTTCTTTAGTTTTAATTTAGGAGTGGTATAGATGACAAGTAAGTTATATTAAAGAAGTGTAGAGATTAGTTCTCATGAAATTCTAAAAATTAAGACGATTAAATAATAAAGTAAATTTTTTTGTGTTTTCTCAGTTCATCATGATAAGTGTGTGTAAAAATGTATTGAACATCACGCAGAGTTTTATTAAAGCAAAAATAGTAAATCGAAAGAAGGCAAGTTTAAAAACATTGTTTCATGGGTTTTGATTAATTTCCTTGTTTTCGTATATTTGCAAAATAAATTAAGAAAAGAAAACTAAAATGTGGCAAATGTATTGAACATCACTTTTAAGATATGTCACACCATTGGCTGAAGTAATCATTTTGTATTTCGTTTTTGTATATTTAAGAGTAAAATAGCAAAATTAACGCCTGCTGAAAGAGCACGAAGATACCGGAAAAAAAATAAAGCTAGATAAGGAACGAAATGAAGAATATAAACGAAAGCAAAAAGAATGATACCTATGTTTGACTTTGACCTGATTTTTGGTTTTACTAACTGATATCGCCCATTTCACATTGAAGTGATCAGTTGCGCTGATCATCTCCGATTTGGCTCAAATATTTTTCTTGTATTAGTTTATTAATTTGAAAACCGAATTCGAAGGTATAAATTTTTAGAATAATTGTGCGCGGCCAAAATAGGGTCTTTTTTTGAGACAACGTAGCTCAATCAACTTAAGACCGATTACCGGTAATATAGTATCATTGGAAAATTTATTTCATCTTTTTTGAGGAAAAGTACAAATTTTTCAAAATATTGCAATAATTTGACTCATTCTTAATTTGTTTAAGTTTAATACCATGGCAGCAACACGTGCTATCATTTTTTTCTTTTTTATAATGTTCATTTCACGTTTTTACGTTAGGTTATTCCTTTCCAATGATATAAAATGAAGATGTGGTTTTAAAGGTTTTAGAAGTTATATTGTTAAACGTGAAGTCTTAATAAAGTTTCAATAAAAATTCAGCTAGCTATAGACTTTTTTAACTTTTTGAAAAAAAATAAGAAAAAAAAAATTTGGATGAAAATTTAATGTATAACTGAAATATGTACTTTATATTTACTTTTTGTTTTTTTTTTTTTTTTTTTTTGTAAAAGATTAAATCTGTTTTTTGTTAAACTCCCAATTTTGTTTACATTATTTGGTTAGATTGTATTGAACGTCACAAAATGTATTGAGCGTCACTCTGTTGTTTTTTCTGAAATTGCTTATTATTTAACAGTTTTTTAATATTTATTGCTGCAAGTTTACTATTTTGAAAATAACCTTTATGTTGATGTCTTTTTGGAGAAAATTTTTAATTTTTTCCCGTTAAAATTGTTAAATATGTTGGTATCATTGGTAAAAAATTATTATTTCTGTAACTGAAATTTAACTTATTAAATAACTTAACAAGCATCACAGTAAGCTTTAATTTACAACATTTTTCAAATTTTTAGTGATTTTCCCCGTATATCTGTTGTGCGACGTTCAACACAAAAATCGTATAAAAACCATAGACAAAATAATTTCTTGCAGGGCCTAAAAACAACTTCGAATTCTCCATTATTTTTCACTTAATTTGACTACTCTAACGGGAAAATTTAAAAAACTTTAAAAACAAAACATGAAAACCAATTGACCCACATAGCAAATTATCATTTTGCTGCTAAGTGTAAGTGATTTTAGTTGCAGCTAAAAAAATTTCACTCACTTATTAATTATCAATTTATCAGTTATTTGCTAAATGATAATGCTAAGTGTTTCTCAAACCAAGGAAAGAACTTAGCAAGGAATTCTTCATTAAGCAACAAAATGATAAGTTAATATTGATGCAGTAGAATTGGTTTTAACATTAAATTCATAAATTATAAAATAAATTGTTAAGTAGCTAATACATTTTATGAATTATTTAAAACTTCCAAAGTTTTAATTTTAAATATTTATGAGAAGCTTACATAAATGGGCAATTCCCAAAATCTTTTAAAATCTTTGATTTTGGTATAACCGTGTTAATAACTTACATGTTTCTTAAGTAAAGTTCAAGTTTTAAATCAGCATCTACTTAAAATACATGGAACAAAATTTCCCCTTTAATTTCAGTTTCATAAGTTGCTACTGGGATCGAAAGTCAAAAAACACAGATTTTTTTTATAACAAATAAAAATATTAAAATGTGACCAACACAGATATTGTTGTAATATTTGTATATATTAAACAAAACAGAAATTTAGAGATATGCGATCTGTAAACGTAAAAAACAAAAACTAGAAAAAATCTTAAATAACACTAGAGAGCAAAAATAACAAAAGCCGAAACAAAAGACACAACAAAACTAAAGCTAAAAGCTATCAACTAAGCAACACGCGAAAAGTTTGCGAAGAGTGAGTGTTTTGCGAACGTTTTCGAGCGGATATTTTTATCTTATAAAGTTTTATTTTCGAATTTGGAGTTGTGACAGAGAGATAAGATTTTTCAAAAACTAAAATGCAGAATGGATTTTTTTTTTTCTAAAACAGAAATAACAATTCGTTTCCGACATTCGTATTAACGAAACACAAACGAATAACGAATGATACGGTAACTTCTTGAAGGAAAAAAACTACTGATAACTCAATAAAAACAACAACTTCAAAAATGAGTTCTCAAATTAATCATTGTATTTTATATTTCTCTTTCTATTGATATATTTTGTTTTCAATTTTAAAAGTTTTTATATTTTTTATATTTTGTATTTTTTTATTCTTTTTTATTTTATTATTTTTTATTTTTGTTATTTTTTAATTTTTATATATTTTATTTTTTTTTTAATTATTTTTATTTCTTAATATTTGTTTTTCATTTTTTGTTTTTTATTTTTTATTTTTTTATTTTTTTTTATTTGTCTTTTATTTTTTTGTCTTTGATTTTTTGTATTTTTTGTATTTTTTATTTTTTTATTTTTTGATTTTGATTTACCTTCTGAGCTGTATAAAAACCGCGCGCCACTTACTTTCGGTGCAATTTAAATGGTGTTTGTACGAAAATACTTGCATAAATATATATTTTTATTATTGATGTGCCATGAAGCTAAGGAAAGTTATAACACATTCAAGGCGTGATACCATTTTTGTGGCATTTGTTAATTTTTATTAGTATTTGAGATATAGAAAATGCGCGCCAATAAGTAAAGTACTATTTTAATCTCATTTTAATAAATTCTATGAGATTTAAAAAATTTTGAGGTGGGTGGCATTAGTGTGCCATTAATATTACTTACCCACACAGCAAATCCTCAAAAATGGTAATTTAAAACAAACACCATCAAAAAATATAGGTTTTTTCGCTGGCACAATATGATTTTTATGTAAATTTTGGACTTAGACGCATATGGTATAAACACGGAAATGTTTCTTTTAGCGTGCCTAAAAAATTATGAAAAAAGGGAATCACAAATAAAATTGTAAGCAATGGGTTTTTCATACCGAAACTATTTTCGACAATTCGCCTGGTTCTTTTATGTGCCTTATTGAATCTTTGCTCCGCTTCATTATCAAAGTTCATGAGCAGAGGTGGTATTTGCCAATCCTTAACTGGATACGCGCTGTCACCAAGAATTACTGCGTTAGAGAAAGGTCGATATCCGGATTCAAAATTTGCAAACAATTTTGAGTTTCGAAGTTCTCTAGCATCATGTACACTCCCTGGCATTTACAGCATAAAAGGAGCGATTGGGTCCACAAACCATCATAGCATTAATCGCGTTTTTCCATGGCAATTTATGAAGTGTGCTTCGTTCAGTGTTGGTTAGGGCGGGTCAATTCAAAAATCGCTCAATGCTCCGTGAAAATCGTATTCTACGGATCAAAATAAGAAACTTCGCCGAAGGAACCATACCTCTAAAACGAATTCTGATGTCCCCCAATTTGGGTCGAACTTTTGGGTACACTAAAGGAAAAAAATATTAAATTTATCCAAAAACTTTTTTAATTTATCCAAAAAGCGAGTCATTTTTGCACCAATAACGCATTTATTTAAATCGACCACGTAAATATTTAAAATTTATTTAAATACTTTTTTAATAAAATAAAATATTAAAATATTTAAAATAAAATTAATAAAAAATATATTAAAATTATGCACGAATATATTTAAATATCTTTCCAATATTTACTATTTGAAAATAAAACTATCGCATTTAAGGAAAATTTATATAAAAATATTGAAATTAAAAACAAATATATTAGAATGTTTCCCACGAGATGCGTCCATCAAATGGCATTCATTTGTTAGTATATTTTATTTTCTTTTTTACTTTTTTTGTTCTCTAATTTATACTATTTTGACAGTAAACTAGAGAAACAAAAATTGAAAAATAAAATACCAAAAATATGCAGGCAATCGTCGTTCATAAATTATTGTGTTCTATATCACAAAATTGAAAAAATTGAGATAAGACTGGTATATAGGCAAATTTTTCGAGATCTATCGATCTGTGTCATCAGTTTGCTTTACAACACTGCTTTACAACAAAGCACTTTGTGCTTTACAACACTGTTGTGACAGGCTTAGTAACCTATTGTGTTCTATATGCAAAAAATCGTGCATATAGAACAAAAACGAAGCAAAAATACTAAGTAAAAAAAATATTTTTTTATTTTGTTCTATATGCAAGTCTTAATAAAGTTATTAAAGTTATTATTTGGAGGTCTTTGTATTTTGCTTTTTTTTTTGTTTTTTTTTCTGGTTTTTTTCTTAGCTTCACATTGCACTTGGCAAATGAAATGAAACAAAAAAGAAAAAATCCCACTTTAGATTGCAGTTGGTAAATAAAATGAAACAAAAAAGAAAAGAAAATACCCATCATAAATAACATAAGGTTAGAAGTTAAATTTTACAACAACGTTTAAAAAAAGCTTAATACTAAGAATAAGAATGGATAAGCAATAGATAAGAAGATATCATTGGAGAAAGTAAATGATGTGAAAAGTTTATACAACTTTTTATCACTTGATGCAGTGGCATACTACAATAGGGGTATTCACGGGTTGATGCGAATTGCAAGAATGCGAAAATGCAACATATTTTTCGCACTAACGCGTGAACATCAATATTGTAACTTTACTCATTTGAATCAACGTAAAAACTTAGCCTTTTTAAAGTTTTACCCAGATGGCAACTATGCTTGAAAACACCCACAAGCACCACAAGTACAATTTTTTGTCTTCGTCTTTTTAACAAACTTGCTTCAATAAAAAAATCTCCGTAAATCAAGCATGAACTTCGTGGAATCGAAGTCAAAAGAATTTGGTTAATTTTTTACTTGATTTTGTAGTCGAAACTTACCTTTTAAGAAATTAACAGGTATTGATTTAAGTGGACTCATAAGCACATATATATAAGATTAAGTTTAAAATTAAGTTAATATTATAATATATGAAATAAAGTTTTTATTGAGTGAAATCACATTGCTTTTCATTTCTCCAATACATATTACATTTTGTTCTATATGCTATAAAACAAGAATAGTTTCGTAAATAAGTGCATATAGAACAAATTATTTTTTTTTAAACGCATCTTACTCAAAAAAAACGCTTCCAAAGATGAAAATTTTTTTTGACAGAAAAAACCACAATCTCTTGAACTGTCATTGGTAAGAAAATCGCGGCAGATTTTTCGGTTCAGTTTTTTAATAAACTTTAAACTTGATTTACCAAAAAAACATTTTTGTCATATAGAACACAATAATTTGCGAACGACGAAATGACAACCGGTGCAAGACATTTTTGAGAAAATGTCCGGTTGTCACTAAAACCATATTTACTTTGCGATCATCAATCGCACTTACAAAGAAAATTGGCCAAACATGCGGCTATATTTTCCTTGCAACAATAACTAAATAAGAATTATAAGAACTAAGGTTGCAACTGCAAGAAATAAAATGCAGGAACAGAGTGCGATGCTGTTGCTGCTTGTCGGAATATGTGTGTACGTGTGCGATGCTGATGCTGCTTGCTTGTATGGAATATGTGTGTATGTGTGGTATAAATAAAATTCAAATACGGGAAAAAAACGAGTTGTAGGGAAAACATTTGATTTATCCACGTAAATATTTAAATAAAATTTATACTCAGGCGTGGATAATGCTAATATGCGTTATTTCCCTTAGTGTAGGGGCAAATTTTGAAAAATCCCACTTTGACCCATTTAGAGTGCTCCAATCGAGTCCAAATGTATGACCGACCCCACTAACTTTGGAGGCCCGACACACCCATTTCAGTGGCACACCCTCTGGAACCCCCCTGTGGAGTTCCCCATACAAACATTTAAAAAAATCACCATTTTTGGCCTTTACATGAACAAATCAGCGAAATGGCTATGTTCTTTCTTTATTTTTATTTATTTATTTATAATAATATTTATTATTTATTTATAATAATATCTATTTTTTCTCTTTTGAAATTTATGTAGTCAGAACATATGTAAATGAAAAAATTAATTTAAGTTATTGTAGTTATAGAAAAGAAACTAAAAAAATTATTGTTTGAAGTCTTTTTTACTTTCAAGACTGGGCAATTTCGCACGGCTCTCTAATGTCGTCGCCATAACAGCCTCTACATTTTCCGGTATAACCCGTTTGGAAACGCTAGCTAGCAATTGAACATGTCGTTCCGTTCCTTGTATGTGTGATGGAATTTTTGGATCATTAAACGGTGGATCATCTTGATTTAAATATTCTTTCAATGTATCGTACGGAATGCTTCGCGTGGTTCATTCGGAATGGTGGTTCAAATACGTTATTTATGTCATTCATATTGATCATTTCCGTGTAACTTGTGCAATTAAACTTTATATCTGGTTTTTTATAAGCTCTAAGTTGCGTTGGGTCGTCAACATCTGTTCGATAGCTTAGAATTATGTTGATAGCACAGTCGCGCTTTTCTTTGCTATCATCAAACAACATCGATAACAAGATATTTTCCGAATGCGCACAATATGAATTATCTGTAATTACTTGATTGACAATTTTGCGTAAACGAGGTTCTAGAAATCGTGACCAACTAATGAAGTTGAAAAATAATGCACTGCCGTACACGACAGAGCTGTAATACTTGATATTGAAGTTCATTGCCACATAACATTTAATTATAAATTCAACCAGAATTCTTAAATTTGCATCTGGATTTTCCGTTGTCACATATAATCGTAATAATCTAGCGGTCTTGGTGAGCCACCGAGAATGTACAATTTTCCCTGGTTTGATGTTAGCCAGATCCACCGAAACCACGCCGCTAGAAATTGCATGGGCCATGTCGTATAAGTACTTCGAATCGGTGGAAAATTCAATTTTTTTTCTGGAGCGGGAGCATATTTTGCAACTCAATTTTCTGGAAGCCGTCCACCACCTGAAAATATATAATAATAAAATAATTAAAAATGGTTGACAATTATAATTTGAGTGATAGCAATAACTTACCGGACGAGTTTCACAAGTTTCGATTTGACGGCTCAGTTTTCCGGTTGCCGATCTTGGTCCAGTGCTGGTTGATTTATCCAAAGCTTCAAACAAATGCCGAAACGGAAGTTCGTTGAAGTGTAGAAGGCAAACGAACCAATGCAATGGTCTTTTTAACAGCAATTCGAATCATCGTATAATTCCACCGTGTGGGCCAGTGTTTGTTGGCTCACCGTCAGTGCATATTCCAATTAATGCATCCAGTGATGTATTCTTATCGTTGAAAAAATCATTTAATTTGGTTGTTTTGTATTCAGCGGTTTCATGTTCCAGTCTTACGTAACCAATCAATTCAGAATTGAATTCTCTCAAAATAACAAGATGAGGTTCTTTTACCATCCTAGTATGATACTTCTCATCAACTTTAGCTGTCGTTAAAGTATCATCTTTTCTGCCATCGAATGAAAACGCTAACAAATTGGTATGATCTAACCGTTTGCGAACCACTTCTTGTCTGCATTTCCCTTTTTCTCTGCGAACTTTCGATTTATCCATGATGAGAGGTTTGCCATGCTTATCTTTCATTTTAAAATCTTGGAAAAGAGCGGTTCCCAATGCCGATGCTACTCTATCAGGCACACCAAATCTGTCACATACCAAGGCAAAGCTAAAACAATCGTATCTCTCTGCGTATTGTGAACTTGTGCTTCTATCCATATCTTCTTGAACCGGTGGCGGTACGTATGTTGAATCATCGGGATCTTGGTATGTTGGCATTGATGACATAGACGTTGCTCCTTGCTCTTCAGTTTCCATCACAACTGCATCCATTGTTAGTCTTCTCTGATTATGTTGATCGTGCATGAACTCTTTGAGGCGTTCGGGAACCCAGCCGCATGCACATGGAGCTGCCTTCAAATCGCATTTACATGTTCCAATGTAAAAAATTGTTTCCAGAGATTTTACATACTCTGTAAATTGTTGGGTTTTGTTTCTTCTCTTCATACTTGTCAAGTAATTTATTCAATTTATTAAATACACTTTTTTTCAGCATTATTTCCATACCAAGTTTTTCCCAAATTCCATTCAACTTATCTTGTACTTGAATAGTGAATTAGAGGTGGGTAACTCAGTGCTGTGCTATGGCACTGTGCTGACTCTCTGCAGTGTGCCATGTGTGCTAGCACACTACATTGACTCACATAGTGAGTCACGATGAAGACCAGCACTTTTGCGCTTAAAGTGTCTATTATGTATTGTGTGACACTCAGTAGTGAGCATGTGTGATAGTACACTACGTTGACACACATAGTGGCACACCCAGTAAAGTTGGTTTTTGTTTCACTTTGGCTCACTTGCTATAATTGACAATATGCAATTTGTTTTATAGCCTATCCGCATTGAGTGCAACAAGAACCGAGCGCCAACTGTCAGTTTTCATTTACATCAGTGTTAACCCCGTACTACACACGCGTGTGAAGCAACTTTCGTCTTTTTATGTAAACACGAAAGAGTAAATGAGACAAATGCGGTTGCTGTGGTCGCAGCTGATTTGCATGTATTTTTTATGAGACGAATATTCGACTGCTTTTGCTTTTCAACTGCGAAGTGCTTTTTTCGACTGTGACACAATTGTGCTAGCACAGTATGCTGACTCCTAAGGGTGCACATGTGCTAGTGAGTCAGCACACCAAAAATTGTGCTATTACCCACCTCTATAGCTTATGTAAAAATAATATCTCAAGATATCCAGATGGGTTGTTAAATTAAGATCAGTCAAATCAGTAGACACACCAAAAACAGTAACATCGTGCTGGGGTATATGACTCATTGGGTTTTCGATAGTTGTTGATGTTGTTGTTGCTTCATCTTGCGGTGTAGAGGATGGTGGATTCATTGTAAACTTTTTGATTTGGAATGGTCAATTTCACTTATTATTTTTTTTTTAAATATTTTTTTATTTGAAATTAGCACTTCACATTTTGAGTTCTTCACAACGACTTAATGCATTCACAAAAACTGTTGCGTTATATATGGTCTACGAGACGAGGTTATAAGAATGAAATGGTAATTTCAATTCTACCTGCTGTGTCTTGTGGTGGCTTAAAAACGCACACAAGCAATTTTAGGATCTGCAATTGTGTCAGAGTGATACCTTAATTTTTTGAAAGGGTTGCAGTGTATTCCAGTGATACCTTAATTGTTAAAATGGTTGCATAAAACGCGCATTTCTTAAGAAGGTGCCAACCCACAAAAAGGGTTGTAAAAACAACCTTCATTTCTTAAGTAGTTGCTATAAAAAAAACTACACAAGTAAGTTTACGACATGCAGCTGTGTCTTGTGGTGCCTTAAAAAATGCACACAAGCAATTTTCCGATTTGCAATTGTGTCACAATGATACCTTCATTTTTTAAAAGGGTTGAATAAATTTCTACAGAGAAAAAAACTCCAAAAAAAAAAAACATAGTGTGGTGTTTTAAATTTGCTGCTCTATATTCTCTAATTTCTTTTGTCAATCAATTTTATATAAGTTTATTCGATGACGGCATCGAATGAAACTTTGGTGTATTAGAGCGCACTACGCTGCTGTTGGGATGGCTAAGGATAGCCGAACTGTTTTGAGATTTAAAGAAAAAACTAAGGCAGTGATGCCGCTTTAAGTTGTGATCTAAAAATTCTGTTTTATTTAAAATTACTCCGGTTTATAAACAAAATTTAACAGTATTTTTCTTAAAAATATTCTACCACTATTTCCAATACTCCTCCTTTAATTCCAATTCTTAATTTGGTTTCCCGATATTTTTAAAACGTGACCAATCAAATTTTACTTGCTTCACTTGCATTCTTTCTTCCCCTCAAACGTTAATATTGAAATGTTTAGCCTTGACTTAAAAGAGTCAATGGCTAAGTTCAGTTTAATGCTTGTTGTTGTTATATTATGTTTTCTAGCAATAAGTGTGTAACTTAATGCTCGCTGTCGCGTTTATGCTTATGCAGTATCTAGCGGATGAAGCGAAAGGGGATGACAAGTGCATTGAACAGGAATTTGAGACTCTTAGTTATTAGCCGTGTTTTATTCGTACTGGTTTAACCAAAAATGTTCTAAATTACATGCAGAACACTAACAAAAAGATGAACCTGCTCAGTAGCTGGATCATCTTGTTAAACTTTTTTTCGTTCCGCTACTGCTCTATAGATGTCGTTGTTTATTTGTGTTTGTGGCAGCACTCGCAAGTTAGAGTTTTGCTTGCAACCCTGTTTATGTCAATAGTTTTTTCTGTTGCTTTTTGTTGAGTATCGAGAGATACATAAAATTTAACGTTCTTTTCTAATTCTAAAATAAAGAGTCTTTTTCTTGTTATTAAACAGAAGTTGCTTGTTTTAATTTTATTTGTGAAACAGATTCTACAATTGGTGACCCCGACGATTAGAACGAAGCAAAATTAAATCATGGTACCTATTGTTCATTCGCCAGAAAGGAACAGAGCTGGTGGTAGCGGAACCCACATAGATCAGCTTGTCCCAAACACACAAGATCATGACGTCAATCAAGCGACCGAATTCGTGGCAAGGACTGGAATGCAAGATGCAACAGCTTATGAACGTCGAGATGCATCTGTCGCAGCAGTGGGTGTAGTGAAGATTCCACAATTTTTACCGTTCGACCCTGAGCTTTGGTTTACTCAAGTTGATGGTCTACTCCATATGAACAGAATTACTTCCGATTTGTCGAAATATTACACGGTAATCACAGCATTGGATCCAGAGACGCTTCGGCAAGTGTCTGACGTAGCAAAAAATCCACCAATTTCGGGAAAATATGAAAAACTAAAAAAAAGAGTTGATTGCTCGATTTGGTGAATCAAAAGAGAGGCAACTGATAAAACTTTTAACTGGCTTGGAACTATCCAATAAAAAACCTAGCCAGCTGCTTCGTGAAATGCGTGATTTGGCTGGAATTAATATTTCGGAAGAAGCTTTGAAGACATTATGGTTACAGCGCATGCCCAATAATATAAGATGCATTTTTTCTGCATGCAGGTCTGAAGATATTGATGATTGTGCCGAAATTGCTGATCGCATACAAGATACGTCGCCGCCATCGCCCTATGTTATGGCGACAACTGCAGCAGCTCAAACCAGTGCAGCTTATTGTGAAGCAGTAGGGTCGACAAAGTTGCCCGTACTTGAAGCAAGAGTTATTGCTTTAGAAACATCGCTGCATCAAATAGTTGAAAAGTTAAGCGAAATTTCAATAAATATTGCATCAAACGATCAACGCTATCGCAGCCCTAGCCTAGGACGCAATTGGGAAAAACGCAGAGCTCAATCACGTTCATTACAAAAAATATGCAACTTTTATATCAAGTATGGCGCGTCCGCTAGAAGATGCGAGCAGCCGTGCGAATTTAATAATACATCGCAGGAAAACTAAATTCGCTGTCATCAGCAGATGCAGTTGGCGACAGCAATGATAAGCACTGCATTTCCGAATTAAGACTTTACATTCGTGATCGCAACAATAACATTAAATTCCTCATCGACTCTGGCTCAGTGGTTTCAATTATCCCAAATTTACCAATGAAAAACAAAACTAATGCCACTCATGATAGTCTGCAACTGTTTGCAGCAAATAATACAATAATAAAAACATACGGTACAAAACGGCTTACAATCGATTTTGGCCTTAGGCGGCAGTTTCACTGGAATTTTATTATTGCCGATATTAAGTCAGCTATACTGGGTGCAGATTTTTTGTCACATTTCGGACTCATTTTGGATTTGAATTCAAAACAATAAGTAGATCCTCTAACATCACTTTCATCGGCAGGCGATTTGAAATCAATAGAACAGCACAGTATTTCAACGGTAGACACGTCTTCAAAACTATATGGTATAATAAGTAAATATATTGATCTATCCAATCCTAATATGTTTCAGTTTCCAACCAAAACACACGTATGTCATCGTATTACTACTCAATGTCAACCTATTGCAGATCGACCACGTCGTTTTACTGGTGAAAAATTGAAGGCTATCAGAGAGGAGTTTGAGACTTTATTACAGCAGGGTATAATTCGTCCTTCTAGCAGCTCTTGGTCGAGTCCAATCCATATGGTGAAAAAAAAAACCGGTGGATGGAGAGCGTGTGGAGATTATCGTAAACTAAACGCAAGTACAGAACCTGATAAGTATCCAATACCCTATCTTGATGATATAAGTGAAAAGCTCTATGGGAAAACAGTGTTCTCTAAAATTGACATAAATAAAGCCTACTACAATATACCAATGCATTGTGATGATATTCAGAAGACGGCTGTGAGCTCACCCATGGGATTGTTTGAGTTTGTAGTCATGCCGTTTGGTTTAAAAAATGCCACTCAAACTTTCCAACGATACATGGACTCCATTTTTCGCCAGCTGGATTTTGTTTTCTGTTATCTCGATGATATACTTATTTTTTCTGAAAATGAACATGAACATAAAACACACCTAGAAACGGTTTTACAGAAATTGAAAGAGGCAAGTTTGTCAATCAATGTTACGAAATGTGAGTTTGGAGTTTCAAATCTAATCTTTTTGGGATACCATATATCTCCACAGGGAATGCAGCCACCACGAGAACGGCTAGAAGCAATACTAAATTATCCAAAACCTTTAACCATTCTAGAATTGCGACGGTTTCTTGGAGTTTTGAACTTCTATCGGAAATGCATTCCAGATGCTGCGAAGTCTCAGTCACCTTTAAACAGTCTCCTTAAGAATTAAAAAAAAAATGACAAAAGCAAGATAGTTTGGACTCCGGAAATTGAACAAGCATTTAATGAGTGCAAAGCAGGCATTTTAAGAGAAACTCAATTATCTTTTCTGGCACCCGGCGCTCCTTTTTGTTTGACAACAGATGCATCTGATGTAGCGGTAAGTGCACATCTTGATCAATTGTTGCAAAATCAGTGGAAACCTATAGCGTTTTACTCAGCAAAATTAAAGCCATCGCAACGCAACTACAGTGTTTACGACAGAGAACTGCTAGCTATGTATTTATCCATAAAGCATTTTCGGCATCTACTCGATGGTCGAAATTTTATAATAAAAACCGATCATAAGCCACTCATATACGCATTTCGACAAAAACTTGAGAAAGCATCTCCGCGTCAACTACGTCATTTGAATTTTATAGCAGAGTTCACTACTGAAATCATACATATCGCTGGTTTTGACAATGGAGTAGCCGATGCATTGTCTAGGATAAATGTAGTTGATATGCCAGTTTTAATAACTCCAGACAACATTCAGAGCTATCAAAACACAGATCCAGAGCTGCAACAGCTTCTTCAAGGAGTAACATCTTTAAAACTTCATAAAATTGTTTTGCAGTCCGGAATCGAAGTATACTGTGATACATCAACATCGTTGATTCGTCCATATATACCTCACGCACTTCGCCGAAAAATTTTTGATTCAGTTCATTCTCTTTCGCATCCAGGAACCAGATCAACATTGAAACAGCTTTGCCGAAAATATGTATGGCCTTCTATTAGAAAAGATGTTACAGAATGGGTTCGCTTGTGTCAGAGTTGTCAACGTGCCAAAGTTTTTAGACACAACCAACTCGCGCCTAAGCCATTTGAAGCTGTAGATCAGTGTTTTGATCATGTCCATATTGATCTTATTGTTTTACCTGAGCACCAGAATTATAGGTACTGTCTAACAATGATTGATCGTTTTACACGATGGCCTGAAATAGTGCCTTTAAAAGATATGTCAGCTGACACTGTGGCAACAAAATTTTATTCTACTTGGATTTCAAGATTTGGAGCACCGAAAACTATATCCACAGACCAAGGAACTCAATTTGAGTCCGCACTTTTCCAAGCACTGGCAACTTTTGTAGGAGCGCAGCGGATTAGAACTTCGCCATATCATCCTGCCTCGAATGGCATGATAGAGCGTTGGCATCGCTCACTAAAAGCAGCACTAATGTGTCATCAGGAAATCCCTTGGGTCGATCTATTACCAACTGTTTTGCTTGGACTCAGAACATCATTTAAAGAAGACATAGGAGCATCCGCAGCTGAAATGTTATACGGCACAGTACTTTGGTTGCCTGGGGAGTTCTTTCTAGACGAGGATGAACCAAATGATTCGCATACATTTTTATCCAAGTTTCGATTGCATATACGTCAAGTACGTCCAGTGGCTGCAGCACATCATATCAACAAAAAAGCTTTCATTCTTAAAAGTCTTGATACATGCACACATGTTTTCCTTAGGTCAGATCACGTAAAAAAACCACTGGAACCACCATATACTGGTCCATACAAGGTGATGAGAAGGATTAATGAGCGGCTCTTTTCTGTCGATGTCAACGGCTCAATTCAAAACATTTCGGTGGAAAGACTTAAACCAGCCTTTATAGAAAAGAATCCAGAGGACAAACAACCAGTACTTCGGACTTATATAAAAAAGAAAAAAAATGTTTCTTTTGCAGATCATCTATGAATACGTTACTTTAATTTCATTTCGTGACCAAGTCTCTGAGGGGGGAGTAGCTGTGGCAGCACTCGCAAGTTAGAGTTTTGCTTGCAACCCTGTTTATGTCAATAGTTTTTTCTGTTGCTTTTTGTTGAGTATCGAGAGATACATAAAATTTAACGTTCTTTTCTAATTCTAAAATAAAGAGTCTTTTTCTTGTTATTAAACAGAAGTTGCTTGTTTTAATTTTATTTGAGAAACAGATTCTACATGTTTTCATTGATTTATAGTCACCCTTTGATGTCAAAGGAAACATCTCTGCGTATTCCTTTGCAATAAATAAAAAAATGGATGCAAAAGTGTCGTAATTTTATTGCCCCAAGCGGTCAATGCCCCAAGCTCCAGTGTCCCAAGCGGTCAAGGCTCCAAGCTCCAATGTCCCAAGCGGTCAAGAGAAAAACTTAAAAAAGTTTAACTAATGCGATCTATTCGTCATCAGGTTAAACCAGAACGAATAAAACGCGGCTATTAATAACATAATTGTTTACTTTAAAATTTTGACTGAAAATTTTGGGGTTTTTATTTGGTGATAAATTATTGATTTAATTGTTTTAGTTGGTGGTCTAGATTTTTGTTTTGTGTTGCACAAAAGAAATAATGTAGTTAAAGAATGAAATGTTTTAGTTGGTGGTAATAGTGACTTTGAGTACACTACAATAGGCATTTCGCTGATTTTTTCATGTAAAGTGCCAAAACTGGCGATTTTTTGAAATGTTTGTATGGGGAACCCCACAGGGGGTTCCAGGGGGTGTGCCACTGGCATGGGTGGGTCGGGCCTCCAAAGTTAGTGGGGGTCGGTCATACATTTGGACTCGATAGGAGCACTCTAAATGGGTCAAAGTGGGATTTTTCAAAATTTACCCCTACCCAAAAGTTCGACCCAAATTGGGGGACATCAGAAGTCGTTTTAGAGGTATGGTTCCTTCGGCAAAGTTTCTAATTTTGATCCCTAGAATACGATTTTTACAGAGCAATGGGCGATTTTTTTGCCTCCCCACAAATCGACCCGGCCTAGTGTTGGTGTATCTATTTCAATCATTGTTCCATCAATACATCCAGCTACTCTTGGAAAGCCCCCTTGCTTGAAGAACTCTGGTGTGATTTCTTGCATATTTTCTGGCCAGCGTGTAGTATCGTTCATCATATTATTTATAATACATGTCACAACTCTACGAACCACCCTGCATACAGTGGATTCGTGAACTCCATAAATCATAGCTATAACATAGTACCAACCAATGTAATGTTGTTAAAAATTGCTGAATAGGTGTGAGAGCATTATTTCGGAAACTTCCTTGCTCTAAATCTCCACCAATCTTTAGCAAAACAAATTCTGTTTGCGATTTTGGCAACCGAAAACTTTCGACAACATTTAAATTATCTAAGTTAAAATTTGTCCGCCGATGAATTACATACAATGACTCAAAAAATTGATCGCATGTGTGTAAGCAGTGCGTGTATCAGTATATTGAGTACAAATTATTAGAGCCACTACTGTAAAAGTAACGGTTATTAATTTTGTTATATTATTATTCGCATTTGGCAGTAATATATTTAAAAAAATGTCAGTGCTTATTTAACACGTTAACTGCCAAGAGGCACATACGGTGTGCCTCAATAAAATGTCCACGTAGGCTCTGAGACACAGCGTATGTGCCTCAGTATTTGATTACACATTATAGTTTTGGTTTAAAATTAGTACCTCGAAATGCAAATCTGTAAACGTAGTTCAATTCCGCATGGCCTGGCATACCTAAACCTATCGTTAGCGCATCATTTTTATACCCCCACGATTAAAAAAACACCTTTTACTGGGGTATATTAATTTTGTCACTCCGTTTGTAACGCCCATAAGGAAGCGTGGTAGGTGTAGAAAAGTATATATATTCTTGATCAGCATCATCACTCGAGTCGATTTAGCCATGTCCATCTGTCCGTCCGTATGTCTGTCCGTCTGTCTGTGATCATGATTGCAGCCGTAATTTTCAAGCTCTCATCACGAAGTTCAATATCTAAGTTTTATCTAAAAAATAAAGGCCAAGTTCGAAAATTCTTTTTCCAAGCCAAATCGGTACAAAACCACGCCTACCTCTTATACAAACTGACTTTATCAAAACGGTTAAATCTCTGAAAATTCCACAAATATTGATATGTGTATACATTAGGCCGTGATGTACATATGTTGTGCCACAATAAAATATTTCAAAATTTCACAGAAATATGAAAAAAGAACATTTTCTGATGTTTTGTTCGGATTTTCTGATACCAAAATACACTATATCTGTAAAAAAAAAAATGGCCCGGAGGACCCGATATTTTTTTTGTATGGTAAAGTTTATTCGCTAAACACTAAAAGTTTATTCGATCAATTTTTTGAGTTTGCTAAAAAATAATAAGAGAATAACCAAACATCAAAGACTATTTTATTGAATGTGGTCATAAACTTTGATTTTAGTGAGACTTGTTTATTTAAGATAAAACTAAACTAGTTTTTAATGTTGTAACTAAAAAATGTAATTATTTGAAAATTCTTTCAGATGAAAGCAATATCACCTGAAAAGTTTAAGGGGACATATAGGTTACAATTTAAAAAAAAAATGTTTTTTCGGGAATTTTTTTTCATAGAAGGAAAAAGATATCGTTTTACAAAAACAAAAAAACATTTAAAAAATACAAAAAAAATTTTATCAGAATTTTTGAAGCGGTTTTTGATGTTATTTGATTTTTTTTAAAAAAATGCCAAAAAATTGACGGTGTGTATGATATCACCAGTCTGGAACATCTGAGGAAAAAATAAAAAAAAAACAAATTAATCCTTGTTTAAGTGGCCGTCGCCTGAACTAGGATAATTTTTATCCACCGAAAAAAACAAAATGGCAGCCATTTGAAAAACAATCGATTTTCGAGGTTACAAAATTGGTCGCCATTTTGTTTTTTTTCGGGGGATAAAAATTATCCTAGTTCAGGCGGTGGCCATTTAAACAAGGATTAATTTGTTTTTTTTATTTTTTCCCGAGATGTTCCAGACTGGTGATATCCTGCACACCGTCAATTTTTTTGTTATTTAAATATATGTGCAAAATTTGAAAACGATATCTTTTTTCCTTCTATGAAAAAAAATTCCCGAAAAAAAATGTATTTTTAAAAATGTGTAACCTATATGTCCCCTTAAGCAAATTGAACATTTCTTGCGTGAGGGTGTTTCTCATAGACAAATTTCTCGATCTGTAAAGTGCACCATTTCAACAGTTAGTAAAGTTCGCGCTCAATGTGAAAATTTGACGATTAAGAACTGCGCTGGATGAAAACCCATTATATCAAATTTATTAAGGTGTCGAATAATACGTCAAATTACACATGGGGTACACGACAATGCTGTTGAAATAAATAAAAGCTTGAAAATAAATGACGGCATTCATGTTTCGGACGAAACTATTAGAAATGTTCTAAAAAAAAATGGGTTTAAAGATCGCTCTAAGGTAAAGAAACCCTTATTGTCTAATGGTCATAAGAGATTGCGGCTCAAATTTGCCCGTAAGTACAAAAACTACACCATTGCCGATTGGAAGAAGGTTATTTGGTCCGATGAAAACAAAATTAACTAATATGGGTCTGATGGGAGGCAGTGGACTTGGAGAAAAAAAGGTGGAAAATTATCCAGTAGACATGTTCCAGGGGTATATGACTTGGATGGGAGTTGGGAAGTGTCATAGAATTACAGGAAAAATTACAACACAGGACTATATTAATATTTTAAACGCAAACCTTTTCCAAAGTTTGGATATGTGAGGAGTTATTTTGGAGGAATCGATTTTCCAGCAAGACAACGACCCAAAACATACGGCTAGGATAACAAAAACGTGGTTCCAGGAAAATTCTATAAACGTCTTGGACTGGCCACCTCAATCATCTGATTTAAATCCGATTGAGCACTTGTGGGTGGAGCTTAAACGCGATTTGAGTGATGGTGAATGTGCGCCACGAACACTCGATGGTATCTGACAAAAAGTCCAGATGAAATGGAATGCACTGCCACAGGAACTATGCAAAAATTTGGTGGAAAGCATGCCACGAAAAATAAATGCTGTTTTGGAAGCACGCCGAGGCTACACAAAATATTAGCTTTTAAACTCAAATAAATGATCGAATATGTTAAATTAATCTTTCTAATTTTCTTTTACTACAAAGTCTGAATAATTAAAGAAATAATGTATTTTTGTATTTAACAAAAATTAAGTTTGTAAAAATATACAATCTTTTCACAATACATTTTTCGTTTTCCTGTAATATTTGTTTTGTAAGAAATTCTAGAACATGCGATCAAATTTTTTGAGTCACTGTATGTGTAGTCTGATTTTTCTAAATTGTCCTCAAATATTCGCAGAAAACGGAACAGAGTGCAACGTTTATAATACCGTAATTAAAAATGACTTTAGCTGAAAATAAAACACGTGCGACACCTTCAACACTCAACTTGATTAAAAAATGTTTTCTTAGCAAAATTTTGCTAAGATTATCAAAATTTTTGCCGATTAGTGAAAATCTTAATAAATGGGTGCAACAGAAAGTGATGACAGTGACTGAAATACACTCTAAAAACTGATTGTTAAATCACTACAATAAATGTTGTACAATTTTACGCATTTATTGTCGTTTTTTAAAAAATATCACGCCACGCAGCGTGTTCTTTCAATTCAGTCAAAAATTAAGTGTTTTTTATTCATTTCTCACTTTTTCCCGCTTTTTTAGCGTGTTTTCGCTCATTCAATAATCGAAGAGAGAGAATTTTAATAATAAACGCTGTTTTCGTGATATTTTACACTTTTTGTGCGGTTATTACAAATTGCTCTTGTAATAAGCAATACAAACATACTTTGATCAGTCTGTTTTTGGTTGTTAAAGGATCTACGTCATTTAGTTTTAATAAGAAGGTTACTTAAATAATTATTATAAGTAGGTTAAGCTTATAATAATAATATAAAATAATATATTTAAACATAACATAATTTTAAAATTAGATTAAGTTAAAATTTAATAAAAATATGTTGAAGTGTAGTGTTTGTGAATGCAAATATAAAACATTAAACCTGTATCATAGGCATTTATATTTGCACAAAAATTTGAAAAATGTTACTTTTCACTGTTTAAGTCAAAATTGTTTAAAAAATTTTGCAATTATAAGAGTACGGAAGTACGCATTGGTTCCGCACTCATAAAGTAATTAAAAGTGCTGAAAATCTAAAAACAAATTTGTTTGATTGTTCCATTAAAAATTGTTCATATAAAAACAACTTAATGAATATAACTGCTCATATGAGTCGTCATTTAAACTTCCACAGAAGTATTTTGTGCCCTATTAAAAATTGTGTTGTGAGTTTTGTAAATAAGGTATCATTTAAATGTCATATTTTTAGAAAACACACAATAAGTACATACAAAAAGGATCTAAATCATATGAATTTGAAATGTACGGATGAAGTAATATCTTATTCTATGCCTTATTTTAATTATATTCCTTATTTATCTTATGTATGAAATAATAATATGGTTGTGAATTAAATATTAAAAAATAAATATATATTATTTTCTTTAAAATAGAGCTAAAGAAATGTGTTCTTATTTTTTATTTTTTGTAAATTAGAGTTTTCAAATTGTTTGCTTAATTTGCAATATATAGTTTACTGTGCAATATTTCACAAAAACTATAACAACGCCTTAAGCGTAATGAAGAAATATCCTGTCATTTAATAAATTCTTACTGCAAATTCTAGCAATTTTTACGACGTCTATTGAATAATTTTTCTACAATAACAACGAAAAAACACGCATAAAAACGAAAAAAAACGCTTCATTGCCTGCATACAGAGACTATAAATTATATAGTCTCTGCAAAGACAATACAATCTATACAATCTATAGTCTTTGGTCTCTGTCTGAAAGCCACTTTCAATATTGAACAAATCGTAGGATGTAATTATCGGCACGGCGAAAAACATTGGCACGGGCAGCGAAAAAGCAGCGCTGCCGGCAAATTTGTGTTGCTAGCATTTGTTGATAGACTCTAAATCCTATCAACAATGTTGTCGGTAAGCCAAGTTTATTTTATTATTTTCATCGGAATTCTATGCGGACGGACTAGCTTGTTTGTTTACATTTTTTTTGCATGGTTTTTGTTATTGCTCTTCCTTCTTCCTTTGTCTGCAGAGTTTTGTTTCGCTAGGATTTTTAGCTTAATATTTGGCGATCGTCAGAAAATTTATATTTTTGCGATTTTGTCTATCTCGATGAAGCTATAGTAAAATCGCTGTAACTTTTTTAATTCAATTTGAATTGAAATGCACCCAAAGACTAAATTTTTGAATATTTGATCACCTTTAAAATGACATCAAAAATTATTTTTTCCCTAAATTTATTATTTTTTTTTAACTTAACTTAATGTTATATCTATCTATCTAAATCCACTAATTCTGAACCTATGTATATAATAAATATAATTTATTTCAAAATAAATATATTGGTCTAGCTGCCACTCAGGACAATCGCAAGCTAGAATAATAAGTCTTGTTGCTGCTGTATTTGCCTTGTTGTCACTAAAATATGCAATAAAAATATTTAAATAACTTAAATATACCTTGTTTGTTATTGTAAATAAACTATAAATCAATTACACTATAACGAACAAGAAAAAAATATTTTAAAATTTTGGCCTTAAGATGCAATAAGTTTTATATAAATGTTCGGACTTAATTTTGTTAAAAATATTTTGTAATTAAATAAAAAACTTATTTTAAATAAAAAATTACTTGGAATAATATTAAAGTTCAAGTTCGAAAAATTTAACAAAATAAAATAAAATTAAAAAATAAATAGAAATAAAAATAAAAGTGAAGTTAAAAAACTAAAAGCAAATTTATAAAACAAACAACATTAAAAATTTTAATTTTAAATAAAACGCAAAACCTAAAAACTTGTTAAAAAATATAACAGTTTAAATAAAACACAAATAATAATTTAAAAAATGCCATTTTATAAAAATTTTTAAGATATTTAAAGATGTCGAATAAAATAGTAATTTTTAATATAATATTATATTTTAATTTTGAATATATAAAAATGAAATCCAAAAAAATTATAAAAAGCTGAAAAGAATAAAAAAAAATTGTAAATACAAATTTCCAACTATTTATTAAATTTGTTTAATACTTTCAATAATATTAAAAACCTTAAAAGTATGAATTAACATTAAATTAAAATCAAATAATAACAATTTAACAAAAATTGTAAAATTGATAAATCAAAATTTAAATGTGAAAATCAATATTGTATATATTGATATTGATCTTTAAGTGTAGGAATAAAATAAAAAAGCATAGTTGTAGCAGCATATAAACGCATCAATAAACAAGAAGTAATCAATAAATCAAATCGAATAAAATTAAATAATTCCATTTCTTAATTTTCAGTTTTATATTTAATTTTTACTTATATTTATTTATATATATTTTTCTTGCATAGAATTTCTATTTTTTATTTTGACTTTTGACACTTTTTAATTTTTATTTTGTATTTTTATTGGTTTATTTAAATTTAAGCACTTTCATTTCTATATAATTTTCTCACAACTTTTATAAAATGGCATTTTTCAAATTATTACTTTTGTTTTATTTAAACTGTTATATTTTTTAACAAGTTTTTAATTTTTGCTTAAATTTATTATTTTATTTAAAATTTATTTTTAATGTTGTTTGTTTTATAAATTTGGTTTTAGTTTTTTAATTTCACTCTTATTTTTAATTATATTTATTTTTAATTTTATTTTATTTTGTTAAATTTTAAATCTTTCGAAGTTTAACTTTAATTTTTTACAAGTAATTTTTTATTTGAAATATTAAAAATAAGTTTTTTATTTAATAACAAAATATTTTTAATAAAATTATGTCCGAAATTTTTTTTTAAACTTAATAGATCTTAAGGCCACAATTTAAAAATATTGTTTTCTTGTTCGTTATAGTGTAATTGATTTATAGCTTATTTACAATAACAAACAAGGTATATTTAATTTATTAATATACTAGCAAATACCCGCTGCTTCGCCGGCGATAAAAATATTAAATGTCATTAAAAATATTAAAATTTAACAGCCGTATTGAAGTGGGAAGAGTGTAAAAAATTATTTGTGTATTAGATAAATTCAGTTATTTATTTGTCGCAATTTCGTCAACATTTTGATATTTAAAAATCAATAGTTTTCTAAGCCATCTGCACTGAAATAATTGTCATTTTATTATTTTTTTTTTTTTGATAAATATTTTGAAATCTTTGACAAATTTTCTTGTTTTTATTTTCTTTTTTTGGAAATTTTTTATATATTTTGAATTTTCTTGACGTATTTTCCAAATGTTTGAAGAATTTTAATTATTTTTGACAATATTTGTGCTCAAATGAGAGCAAATAATTTAAAAACTGCTTTATGAGAGGTGTGTTATAAACCTTAAAAAAAAAAATTTTAATTTCAACCATATTTAAAAATCCTCTAATTTATAAACAAACATTTTCAAACACTTTTTGACATTTTGTTTGTTTTTGATACATTTTGAAATAATTTGATACATTTTTGACAATATTTTTTGTGCTTAGATGAGAACAAACAAATTTTTAAAATGCTTTATCGAGGGTTAATTGAAGGTTTCAACCACTTTTATTCTCAAATTCTCTTATTTATCAAGCATTTAAAAGAGCTTTTGAAAGCTGTTGAAACGTTCAACATGAAAAATGTTTTTAAATTTTTTTTTCGATTTTTTGAAGGCTTATGAAGGCCTAATGAAGGCTTTGTAAGAGGCTCATAATTTTTTATGAATACAGCCGTTTGAATTTCGGTAAAATTGTATATTTGTGTTGGAGCGAATTAGTAGTTCCATCCGAATAAAGTAACCAGCTAACTAATGTAATAAAACATATTTATTACATTACTCAGAGTTTTGTACCTCACTCACAGGTACTCACAGTTTTGTTTTATCTGGTGTGTTAACTACGCCGTCTGTTAACTCTAAAACATTTTGCCATGTGATAACTATTTTTGATTTTGTTTTGCATGTAAAAAAGAGATAACACAAACTGGTAAAATTGCCTTGCTTTCCAATATGTTTGTTTTTCGTAGCAAACTGGCATTTCTGAAAGGTATTTTTATTTTATTGAACAATCAATAAATCAAAGAAAGCTTCTCTTGTTATTTTTATTTTATTGAAAAATCAATAAATTAAAGAAAGCTTCTCTTTTCAAAAGGCGTGTCAATTTTAGAATGAACTACGTGTAGGGGTTCTCACAATTTGATTGAAGTATCGTTTTAAAGTTACTATATATCAACTTTAGAAGGGATCTGTAAATACCCTATATATAAAAATCTCGTTTATACGTAAAAATATCAGCTCAGAGGTAAGAAAAATATATGACGGCCTTAGAGAATTGTTATTTTAAAATAAAATATATCTTTCGTTTAAGCTGATAAATTTCATCAAAACATTTCAACAAAACATCGACACGGAATTTTTGTCAATGCTTTTATAAAAGTGGCAGTATTTTTACATTCAAAAAGGTGGCAGCATTGGTACCGCACTCAATACATGTTGCTGTCTTTTTTTTTTTTTTTTGTGGACCTTCCCACCGGGAAGAAAGAATCAATTCTCTTCTCCAATATAGATTCTAGAATTGATTATTTTTAACACCCCATCGGGAAAAAGATGCAATTTTATATAAAAAAAGAATCAATTCTCTTCTCCAGTATAGATTCTAGAATTGATTATTTTTAACATGCTGATGTCCTACAAAGAATAGTACATTCTTTTCTCGCTTCAAGTGGAATCGCTACAGAATCGTTTTTTTTTCACTTAAATAGATTCTTTTCATATATGTAATCATGGTTGAATAAATTAGGTTGTCTCGTGGCTGATCGTACTCTATCCTCAGTACACATAATTGTCAAAATCAATGAAAAGCTACAACAACAACTTCATCGGCTTTGCATGTTATCAATTTACGCATTTAGATTTTGTATGAGTTGTCAACTTCGATTCGACATTTATTGGAACTCGCTCTCACCCATGCGACAACCTTATTTATTAAACCATGTATGTAATACTTCAATATTGGCAGCAAACTAAATTTTGAATGAGTTTCAACTACGAAATCAAAGAGAGATAGCCTACATAAGATTTTGTTGTTTGTATTAGTATATTTGAATATACTACTACTATACGTCAACGGGGCGGTTGTTAAGAAAAATGTCTACCCAAATATAAAACAAAACAAAGCATACATATTGGTTTTGCATAAATCATAGGTACGCACCATTATAAAACAATTATAAGACCAACGCGTGAAATATGATAAAAATTTAAAAAGAAAAATTCAAGCAAACAAAATTTAAACCATAAAAATTGAAACAACAGAAATTTTAAATGAAATTTTTGACAATGAAAGCACCGCTCCTGAGTTTTTTTGTTATAAAATTAAATTTCGAGTACATTAAAAAATAAATAAATAACTGGTCATTTTAGCCATTGAAAGGACTTTGACCTAGCTTCTTATGATCAATTGTGTTGTGCGTGTTATTAAGTTTGTACACAATTGACCGAGAACCGGACCTACAGGTTTAACGCCGACTCCGAACGGCGATGAACGGAATTTTCTTATTCTCAATTAGCTTTACATGGCATTTTGATTACTCTCTGAGGTTTGCCATTATCTGCAGAGAGGTGGCGGCCGTACAGAAAAATCATTTTAATTCAAATAATTTTTTGTCGCTGTTGGGATTAGAACCCGGGTCTCCAGGTTCGTTGAGACGGACGCCACAATTTCGGGTACATTCACAGTACAGTGTACTGCCAATATAGAAGTATTACATATATGATTATTTTAAATAAAATGTATTAACTTTCTGAAATAAGAAAACAAATCAAAACAGACTGATGCTTTTCTCACTTATACCAGAATTTGTTTTAGAATCAGTTCGTTTTTCACTTATCAAAAAAGCAAGCAAGGAACCTAAAAACATGGGTCGTAATCGATTATGGCTGGAATAAAAACGAATCAGTAAACTTTTGCTTGATAGATTCCAATTCATAGGTTTTGCTATAAATGTACATAATCTTTGGAATACATTCTAAAATGTTAGCAATTCTATTTACGATTTTTGTTTCTAGAATCCATTTTCATTTTGCCGGTGGGACGCTGACGTCCTACAAATAGTAGTACATTCTTTTCTCGCTTCCATATGAATAGCTACAGAAATCATTTTCGGAAATGAGAAAACAAATCAAAACAGACTGTTGCTTTTCTCACTTATGCCAAAATTTGTTTGGTTGATATATTCGCTGATATATTGGTTGATAAAAACTTTTGATTGATATATTCCAATTCATATGTTTTGCTTTAATTTATATATTCTTTGGAATACGTTCTAAAATGTAAGCAAAAGAACCTTTTCCATTTACGATTTTTTTTTTTTTGAATCAATTCTCATTTTCCCGCTGGGTTGTTGACTTTTATATATGATGCTCAAAAAGAGTTTGAAAATAGAGCTTTTGTCTCACAGCGAATTTGACATATTGTTCTATCTCATATATTCGTCAACATTAGAGTGCAGATACATACAATATTGTTATATGAGCGAGAAAATATATAGAGGAAATTAAATTTCAAAATAAAAAAACTCAGGAGCGGTGCTTCCATTGTCAATAATTTTTATATGAAATTTTTGTTGTTTGAATTTTTTGATTAAAATTTTGTTTGTTTAAATTTAATCATATTTCAGGCGTTCTTATAATTGTTTTATAATGGTGCGTTCCTGTGATTTAGGAAAAACAAATATGATTTGTTTTCTTATATGTTTGGGGCAAACGTTTTCATAACAACCGCCCCTGTGACGGTTTGACTTTTTATTTTTTGTGTAGTAATTTTCATATGTTCAAATATACTAACACAAACAGCAACATCTTATGTTGTTATGGCTGTCTCTCTTCGATTTCAGAGTTGGAATACAGAAGTATTACATATACATATGTTCTACCTTATTGGCTTTGGGCACAACCTTTTTTGAGATGCACAGAGCTTTAATGAGAACATTTTTTCTCTCTGAGAATAAGAATAAAGAAATTGTATGGTTATTCTCTTTGAATTTTAATTAATTATTTAAACAATGGTTATTTAATTTATATATCCCATGTCCCAACTGGGCACCATAGCTATCCTAGAGAAAAAGAATTTTTGAAATAGCGCCTGCCATTCTCAAGCTTTTCGCAGCCGAACATACGTGAGTCTTCTTTTATATAATAGTATAGATTTTATTGCATATTTTAGTGGCAAAAAGACAAATACAGCAGTAACAAGACTTATTATTCTAGCTTGCGATTGTCCTGAGTTGCGCTAGACCAATATATTTATTTTGAAATAAATTATATTTATTATATACATAGGTTCAGAATTAGTGGATTTAGATAGATAGATATAACATTAAGTTAAGTTAAAAAAAAATAATAAATTTAGGGAAAAAAATTTTTTGATGTCATTTTAAAGGTGATCAAATATTCTAAAATTTAGTCTTTGGGTGCATTTCAATTCAAATTGAATTAAAAAAGTTACAGCGATTTTACTATAGCTTCATCGAGATAGACAAAATCGCAAAAATATAAATTTTCTTACGATCGCCAAATATTAAGCTAAAAATCCTAGCGAAACAAAACTCTGCAGACAAAGGAAGAAGGAAGAGCAATAACAAAAACCATGCAAAAAAATGTAAACAAACAAGCTAGTCCGTCCGCATAGAATTCCGATGAAAATAATAAAATAAACTTGGCTTACCGACAGGATTTAGAGTCTATCAACAAATGCTAGCAACACAAATTTGCCGTCAGCGCTGCTTTTTCGCTGCCCGTGAAAATGTTTTTCGCCGTGCCGATAATTACATCCTAGGATTTGTTCAATATTGAAAGTGGCTTTCAGATGCAAAGTCTATACAATCTATAGTCTTTGCGCAAAACATAAAAAAGTACACAAAATGGTATTGGCCGACCGTAAGTGAAGGTGCGCGAGCTAGCTGAAGCTCTGAAGATATCGAAAGGCATTGTGGGAACAATATTAGAGGAACATTTGTCGATGAGAAAGTTGCTTCCAAATGGGTGCCGCGTTAAGTTAGTTACTCTGTTAGTTTTAAGAAAGTTTGAAAAGGAAGTTTTATACAATTTGAAACTGCTACAACTTTTTTGTTTCAAGGACAAATAAAGCACTTTTTGGGCAAGAACAGAACAAATTTAGAAGAAGTTTAATTTAATGAAAAAATAAAAATAGGGGAGGGAATAAATCGAGGAAACAGGGCTTACCAGTTGAATATGACTTCGAAAGTCCAAAAGTTTAGACTTTTACAAAACAAAAGGAAAATGTAGTACTAGTTTGGTCCTTTTTATCGGTATATAATTTTCTTAGATCGGATATAAAATGCATTATTTTAAAATACCATTTTGGCGGTTTTTCCAGGGGTCTAAAAATATATGTTTGGATTTGATATTGTCTAGATGTTATCTTTAAAATAACTGGTGGTGCACTTACTGAACTTTTTTTTCGACCCACTCCACTGTACGCGACACATGGTGCGAAATTTTAGAACTCTAACGGCCATTTCAGTACAGGTGGTGACATTATACATGCCTTAATTAATATTCCTAATTTGATTGGTTCTGCTATTATCTTCGGTCAGTTTGAGTTTCAAGGAATTCGCCTATACAAATCCCAATTCTATGCTAGCAAATCATATAAAAAGCTGTTTATTATAAACCAAGTTGATTTTATTTCCAATTTTTCGTTGAAATAGTCTAAATTTATTTCAAATGTAATATGTATAAAATAATTTTTATAAGCTTGCTTATTTCATTAACTTGGGATGCAGCATCCAGTGACGCAAAAAGAACCGCAAAAAGTTCCGCAAAAAGTTCCGCAAAAAGTGTCGCATCCTGTAACGCAACCTGTGTAGTATCCGGTCCCGAAAGCACACAAGCCAGGGTACTTAATGGTCTTAAAATGAGCACGATACTTTAATTAAAAATTTACTTTGTTTTAGCATGGCGATTTGAATATCCGGCATTTACATTATCAGGTATTCAACATTATAAAATAGGATATAAGGGAATAATTTCAATTAAAAGATACACTCAATTTTTTTTTTAAGTCTAGCAATTATGTAGTGGATGAGACCTGCGATCAGGTATTCCAGAATTTAAGATACGAAATATTACATGAGTTTTAATCGAGAGATATACTTTGTTCATTAGAATAATAGGACAGGAAAGCCTCAATGGCCTTCTCCCCCAACGTATCCATATCCAAAACCAGTGCCGGATACAGGAACGCAAACAGAAAATTATACCGGAACGCAGACAGGAACGAATACAGGGACGTCGACACCAGTTGAACCAGTTCAACCAAATCAAAAAGTGCCGGGTCCAGTTCCACCGGAATCAGTTCCACAAATGCCAGGACAAGTGCCAGGACTAGATCCAAAAGTGCCGGGACCAGTTCCACAAGTTCCGGTACCAAATGAAGGAAAATATGAACCGCCACATCCACCACAATATCCACCACAATATCCACCACAATATCCACCACAATATCCACCACAATATTCACCACAATATTCACCACAATATCCACAACAATATCCACCGCCACATCCACCACAATATCCACCACAATATCCACCGCCAAATCCACCAACATATCCACCACAATATACACCGCAAAATCCACCGCCACATCCACCACAATATGCACCGCAAAATCCACCACCACCTCCACCACAATATCTACCGCCAAATCAACCACTTTATCTACCACAAAATCCACCACCAAATCCACCACCACATCCACCACAATATACACCGCAAAATCCACCACCACCACATCCACAGCAATATCCACCACCGAATCCACCGCCAAATCCACCACAATATGCACCACAATATCCACCACCAAATCCACTACCACATCCACCACAATATATACCGCAAAATCCACCACCACCTCCACCACAATATCTACCGCCAAATCCACCACTTTATCTACCACAAAATCCACCACCAAATCCACCATCACATCCACCACAATATACACCGCAAAATCCACCACCACATCCACAGCAATATCCACCACCGAATCCACCGCCACATCCACCACAATATGCACCACAATATCCACCACCAAATCCACTACCACATCCACCACAATATATACCGCAAAATCCACCGCCACCACCAAATCCATCACCACATCCACCACAATATACACCGCAAAATCCACCACCACCACCACATCCACAGCAATATCCACCACAATATATACCGCAAAATCCACCACCACCACATCCACCACAATATACACCGCAAAATCCACCACCACATCCACAGCAATACGCACCACCGAATCCACCGCCACATCCACCACAATATGCACCACAATATCCACCACCAAATCCACCACCACATCCACCACTATATATACCTTTTTTGCTACTAAAGTATGCAATAAAAATATTTGATTTGTAATTTTATATAAACACATACTTTATTTTCAGTAAAAAATATAAAAAAATTTTGTTGATTGCAAACAACAAAGTTATTTAAATATAAAACAAGAATTTAGCATAGTATGCAAATAAAATGGCATGGAAAACAATAAATACTCAAAGTTTTATTATATATTAAAAAAATATTTATGTAAATATAAATAAATGTAAAAATAATACAATTACTATTTGTTCAGTGCCGACAATAGTTTCAAAAAGTTTTGAGGTTAATATTTTAATGAAATAATATATACTAATGAAATAATAAATAAATAAAAGCATGAGGAATATATGGCTTCTGAAAATATTCGGTCCATTCAGTGGCTATTACACAGTGCTGAGAGGTCGACCAATGGATTTGATTATTGCAATAGCAAAAACTTATTAAAAATACCAAAAACTCAATCAGACGGACTATGGACTTCGGACAGACGGACTTAGACAACAACATCGATTTCCGACAGCAAATTAACTCAGATAAACATTTGGACAGACTAACAGACTGACCGACAAAAAAAGAGAAAAGAACAAACGGACGAAGTGACAGACGGACTATCAGACGGACTTTCAGACGGACAAACGGACTTTTTAACGATTGGCAAGCCTTTGCATCTTTGCATTATTTTGAGCTTGCCGTTCGTTGGATCGGAATCTTTTTCTGTTCTTTTCTTTGGATTCTAGATTTTCTTTTAACCATTTTGAGTTCTTTCGAATCAAAACAGTTATCAGAAAATCTAGAATTTTTTGCCTGTGCTCAAAGCAACTGCCGCTTTCGTCGAACCACGCTGGAGTTGAACGATTTGAGTGTGCGATACAGGACTTTATAATACGCTTCTTCAAGCCGGATTCGTGACAACTTTTATCGAATATACCCTTGTATATCGAAAAACATAAAGATATTGTTGCAGTATCATGTAAATGCTATATATTTGTCATCCCTATTTCAATAAGTTAATTATCGATTTTTAGGTTAACTTATCGAAACGGCTTGTTAATCTCTAGCTACCATTTTGAAAAATAAAGATGATTATTAATTTTTGGTGATTGAAAGAAAGAGGTTGTTTTTAAATTTGGCAGTTTCCAAAAGCTCAGATGTGGGGTTAGAAACAAGACAAAATCATAACTACAACTTGATAATCAATTTAAAAATAATAAAAGCTATTTAAAAGATGACTTCAAGACAGAAACCTGCAACAAGGGCAACGCAGGCAGCTTCATCTCCAGGCGCATCTTCAGCAGCAACTTCATCCGCTCCTTCAGCTGCTACTCCAGCAGCACCTTCAGCTGTTCCATCAGGAGCACTTTCAGCAGCACCCTCAGCCGTGCCTTCAGCTGCTACTCCAGCAGCACCTTCAGCTGTTCCATCAGCAGCACTTTCAGCAGCACCCTCAGTCGTGCCTTCAGCTGCTCCATCAGTACAACCTCCAGCTGCTACTTCAGCCGCTCTTTCAGCAGCACCTCAGCCATCGCCTTCAGTTGCTCCTTCAGTATTACCTCCAGCTACCACTCTAGCCACTTCCTCAACAGTATCATCAGATAAGTCTTCAGCAGCATCCTCAGCCGTGCCTTCATCAGCACTCTCAGAAACACATTCGGTTATACTTCCTGGCACATTTGGCAAAGTTGTCAACAGTGTGGCGCACATTATGACACCACCATGTGTATCAGCTTCAACGTATAATAACTATGAAAGGGAAGATGAGGCTTCCGACGCTTCAAAAGATGTAGCCATGGATCGTGAGTTGGCTCGTTTACAAAAACGGGCGGAAATTTTGCGACTTCGTGAAATGATATCCAAGATGGAGTCAGATGCAGCTCCACTAACTCGACATCGAATAGACTTCAGCGACGTTGAAAATTCTGTGCCGCCATTTACAGGTGAAGATGACTATGTAGTGGTCAAGTGGATCGCTGACTTCGAAGATGTCATGTCATCAATGAATGCAAGCGATGACGATATGTATCGCTTTGCACGACGTCTTATCAAAGATACAGCTAAAATATTCTTGCGCACTATCCGTGTATCAACGTGGCCTGAGTTGAGGCAAACCCTTATTAAGCGCTTTGATCGTCAGCTAAGTCAGTTTGAAGTGTACGAACGATTACGCCAGCGCTACAAAAAGAAAGATGAGTCGCTTGACAAATATATTTTGGTGATGACTGAGTTGGGTCAAAGAGGCGGGGTGCGGGAGGTTGAGCTAGTGCAGATTATTATAGCTGGCCTTCAAGATACTTCTGTTCAAGTTGCTATATTGGCTGGTGCTACTACAATAGATGGTTTGCTGGATCGAGTTAGAATGTATGAATCTTCAATTGCTGCTTCCAAGCGATTCACTTCGTACGCTGCTAGTGCACCGAATCGTAACGGTTCTAAAGCTGTTGGAACTTCTGTTCGTCCAACTCCAACATACTCCACTAGCATTGGAGCTTCTTCCGGCCAACAAAGTCGCTGTTTTAATTGCTCTCGCCACGGCCATATGGCTAGAGATTGCACTGAGCTAAAGCGTGCACCTGGCACGTGCTTCCGTTGCGGTGACGCAGCACATAAATATCAAAATTGCCCTAAAAAGAAAGCTATCGCTGCAGTTACTTCAGGCGCAGCTAGCCTTAGCGCTTCTGATGACGTCGACGATGCCGAGGGGTCCGTAGGAGCTATGGGTTGGGTAAGTGTTGCGTACCTCTTGAGTCCAAATCAATGCACAGTATTTAATAATTATTTTTCTCTTTTGGACACTGGTAGTCCCATGAGCTTCATGAGTAAGTCAATAGTACCCAAAGTAATGCGTCTTGGTGATATGGTGGATACTGGTTATTCAGGTGTTGGTAATCAGTCTATATATACTTATGGTAAAATTAGTTGTTATTTAAAATTAGCTGATGAAGTAAGATTTGTTTATTTTTACGTCGTTCCAGATGGTCTTCTACCTGCTAACATTCTAATCGGGCGTAACTTACTTCATGAATTTAGTATTGGCCTATACATTTGTAGATTTCCAATAAAACTTCAGTCAAATCACAGTAATTTTTCAAAAATTTTCAATAAAACACCACATATCATCAAAACTAAACCAGTGCATAGTTATGATTTGGACTCGACGGGGAAAGTATCTCATTCTGTATGTGCTAATTTATCGCGCTGTTTTACTCCCGTTGATAATTCTTATAGTGACCACATTTGCCCAACTGGTAATGTTGATGAGACTCAAATTTCAATTTCAAGTGCTAAGGACGCTTTAAATGAATTTTGAAACATTGTCGCTTCTGAATTTAATGAATGCGATTTTGATATTGACCCAAATTTAGGGCTATCACTTATTAGAAAAATAAAATTAGTTATCAATCAGGCTTATTCAGAAGTTGAGAAATCTTCAGCTTATCCTCCAAATTATGAAATGAGTATAAATTTAAGTAGTGAGGTACCTTTCTTCAGGTCACCACGTCGCTTGTCATTCGCCGAAAAAAAGGAAGTACGAAATATTGTGCAAGACCTCCTAAATCGTGGCTATATAAGACCCAGTGACTCGCCTTATGCTTCACCTATTGTTCTTGTTAAGAAAAAAAACGGTGAAACTCGAATGTGCGTAGATTATAGAATCTTGAATAAGCTAACCGTCCGGGACAATTACCCACTTCCATTGATAGAGGATTGTCTTGAATACTTAGGTGGAAAAAAATATTTTACATTGCTTGACCTTAAGAGTGGGTTTCATCAGGTACGCATCGAAGACAAATCTGTTAAGTACACGTCGTTCGTTACACCAGAGGGACAGTTTGAATACTTAAGAATGTCTTTTGGCCTAAAAAATGCCCGTTCAGTATTCCAGAGATTCATTACACGAATCCTTAAGAACTTTATAGATGAAATGAAAATTATAGTCTATATGGATGATATTTTAATTGCTAGTGAAACAATTTGCGAACACCTTCAGTTACTTCAGCAGGTTTTACATTGCATTGCAATCAATGGTCTAGAGTTGCGACTTTCTAAGTGTAAATTTGCTTTTACGCAAATTGAATATTTAGGTTATAAAGTGTCTTCAGAAGGAATACGTCCTGGCATTCGCCATCTGAAGGCTATACATAACTACCCTATGCCTAGCAACATAAGAGAACTTTATTCATTTGTTGGGTTATGTTCATACTTCAGAAAGTTCATCTCGGGATTTTCACAGAAAGCTCGCCCGCTTTACAAACTTCTTAAGAAAGATTGTAAATTTGACTTTAATTCTGAATGTGTGAAGTCGTTTCAGAACCTTAAGGAGGAACTTGTTTCTTCGCCAGTGTTGGCCATATATGACCCATCTAAGGAAACAGAACTTCATTGCGACGCAAGTAAGTTGGGATTTGGGGCAGCACTATTGCAGCGTCAAGATGATAAAAAATTTCATCCAGTAGCATATTTTTCGAAAACCACTTCAGACTCCGAAATGAATTATCACAGTTTCGAACTTGAAACCCTAGCTATAGTTACCGCTTTACGTCGGTTTCGCGTTTATTTAGAGGGAATATCTTTTACAATAGTGACAGATTGTAACTCATTAACAATGACTCTCGCAAAAAAAGACGTTAACCCTAAGATTGCACGTTGGTCACTGGAACTAGAAAACTTTGACTACCAAATTAGACATAGAAGTGGGAAATCTATGGGTCATGTCGACGCCTTAAGTCGAATTCATGTAGTGGCTGCAATTGACTCAATAGATGTAGACTTTCAACTTCGTGTTGCTCAAAGCAGAGACCCAGTCTTAAGTAAGTTGCGACAAACATTAGAAGACAGTGAGCTACCAAAGTATGCTATGCAAGATGGCATCATTTTTAGAAACGATAAATCGGGGCGATTACTTTTTTACGTGCTCAAAGAAATGGAAGCTAATTTGATTCGGCAAATTCATGAAAATATAGGACACTTCGCAGCAACCAAGTGTTATGAACAACTACGCTTACATTACTGGTTCCCAGGAATGAAAGCTAAGGTAGAAGATTTTGTGAAAAATTGTATTCAGTGCATAATCTATTCAGCTCCTGTTAAGAAAACTGAACGATCACTTTTCAGCATACCTAAGCGTCCTCTTCCGTTCGACACCTTACATGTTGACCACTTTGGTCCTCTTCCTGCCCTTCAGTCTAAACGAAAGCACCTTCTGGTAGTCATCGACGCTTTTACGAAATATGTTCGCCTCTACCCAACGAATACCACAAGCACTAAAGAAGTTTGTGCTGCTTTGGAAAAATACTTCAGCTATTATAGTAGACCAGCACGCATCGTTTCAGATAGGGGCACTTGCTTTACTTCTTCAGAATTTAAACAATATTTGAAAGAAAAAAATATTAGTCACGTAAAGAATGCTGTGGCATCCCCTCAGGCGAATGGTCAGGTAGAGCGAATAAATAGAATTATTAAGGCTATGCTTGGAAAGCTTACCGAGCCACTTCAACATGCTGACTGGTGTAAAAATTTGTCAGAGGTCGAATGGGCCATTAACAATTCCGTTCAGAGATCAACGGGCTTTACTCCAAGCCACCTTCTGTTTGGAGTAGAGCAAAGAGGTCCGTCAGTTGATCACTTAACGGAGTATTTGATTGATAAGCATCTGGTACCTGAGGAAAGAAACTTAGAAGAAATTCGTTCACACGCCTTGTGTAACATTGAGAAAGTTCAAGAAAAGAGTAATAAATGGTTTGAGGAACATTGTAAGCCGGCTCGCCAGTACCATGTTGGAGATTTCGTGGTTGCTAGGAATGTCGATACTGTTGTGGGAACTAATAAAAAGTTCATGCCACGATTCCGCGGACCATACGTAATCCATAAAGTGCTCCCTAATGACAGGTATGTGTTACGTGATATCGAAGGTTGTCAGATTACCCAAATGCCTTATGATGGGGTAGTTGAATCGCGGCATCTTAAATTATGGAAAATAGCTGACAGCATACAGAATCATTTACCTACGGAACACTTAGATTATTTACCTTAAGATTATGTTATAAGTAGTTTGTGTCAGTTATATCTAGCATGTAAGATCGAGCCGATCCTAATGGTCAGATTGACCGAGTTGTTGCAGTATCATGTAAATGCTATATATTTGTCATCCCTATTTCAATAAGTTAATTATCGATTTTTAGGTTAACTTATCGAAACGGCTTGTTAATCTCTAGCTACGATTTTGAAAAATAAAGATGATTATTAATTTTTGGTGATTGAAAGAAAGAGGTTGTTTTTAAATTTGGCAGTTTCCAAAAATATATAAGTTTTGTTCGTTTCAAGCATTAAAAATAAATATTTTTTGTTGTACAATTTGTTACATTTTTTTTTTTTACATAACATTTAAACTGTTATATTTTTTAACAAGTTTTTAGTTTTTGCGTTTTATTTAAAATTTATTTTCAATGTTGTTTGTTTTATAAATTTGCTTTTAGTTTTTTAATTTCGCTTTTATTTTTAATTCTATTTATTTTTTAATTTTATTTTATTTTGTTAAATTTTTCGAACTTTAACTTTAATATTATTCCAAGTAATTTTTTATTTTAAACATTTAAAATAATTTTTTTATTTAATTACAAAATATTTTTAACAAAATTAAGTCCGAACATTTATATAAACTTATTGGATCTTAAGGCCATAATTTTAAAATATTTTTTTCTTGTTCGTTATAGTGTAATTGATTTATAGTTTACTAGCAAATACCCGCTGCTTCGCCGGCGATAAAAATATTAAATGTCATTAAAAATATTAAAATTTAACAGCCGTATTGAAGTGGGAAGAGTGTAAAAAATTATTTGTGTATTAGATAAATTCAGTTATTTATTTGTCGCAATTTCGTCAACATTTTGATATTTAAAAATCAATAGTTTTCTAAGCCATCTGCACTGAAATAATTGTCATTTTATTATTTTTTTTTTTTTGATAAATATTTTGAAATCTTTGACAAATTTTCTTGTTTTTATTTTCTTTTTTTGGAAATTTTTTATATATTTTGAATTTTCTTGACGTATTTTCCAAATGTTTGAAGAATTTTAATTATTTTTGACAATATTTGTGCTCAAATGAGAGCAAATAATTTAAAAACTGCTTTAGAGAGGTGTGTTATAAACCTTAAAAAAAAAAATTTTAATTTCAACCATATTTAAAAATCCTCTAATTTATAAACAAACATTTTCAAACACTTTTTGACATTTTGTTTGTTTTTGATACATTTTGAAATAATTTGATACATTTTTGACAATATTTTTTGTGCTTAGATGAGAACAAACAAATTTTTAAAATGCTTTATCGAGGGTTAATTGAAGGTTTCAACCACTTTTATTCTCAAATTCTCTTATTTATCAAGCATTTAAAAGAGCTTTTGAAAGCTGTTGAAACGTTCAACATGAAAAATGTTTTTAAATTTTTTTTTCGATTTTTTGAAGGCTTATGAAGGCCTAATGAAGGCTTTGTAAGAGGCTCATAATTTTTTATGAATACAGCCGTTTGAATTTCGGTAAAATTGTATATTTGTGTTGGAGCGAATTAGTAGTTCCATCCGAATAAAGTAACCAGCTAACTAATGTAATAAAACATATTTATTACATTACTCAGAGTTTTGTACCTCACTCACAGGTACTCACAGTTTTGTTTTATCTGGTGTGTTAACTACGCCGTCTGTTAACTCTAAAACATTTTGCCATGTGATAACTATTTTTGATTTTGTTTTGCATGTAAAAAAGAGATAACACAAACTGGTAAAATTGCCTTGCTTTCCAATATGTTTGTTTTTCGTAGCAAACTGGCATTTCTGAAAGGTATTTTTATTTTATTGAACAATCAATAAATCAAAGAAAGCTTCTCTTGTTATTTTTATTTTATTGAAAAATCAATAAATTAAAGAAAGCTTCTCTTTTCAAAAGGCGTGTCAATTTTAGAATGAACTACGTGTAGGGGTTCTCACAATTTGATTGAAGTATCGTTTTAAAGTTACTATATATCAACTTTAGAAGGGATCTGTAAATACCCTATATATAAAAATCTCGTTTATACGTAAAAATATCAGCTCAGAGGTAAGAAACATATATGACGGCCTTAGAGAATTGTTATTTTAAAATAAAATATATCTTTCGTTTAAGCTGATAAATTTCATCAAAACATTTCAACAAAACATCGACACGGAATTTTTGTCAATGCTTTTATAAAAGTGGCAGTATTTTTACATTCAAAAAGGTGGCAGCATTGGTACCGCACTCAATACATGTTGCTGTCTTTTTTTTTTTTTTTTGTGGACCTTCCCACCGGGAAGAAAGAATCAATTCTCTTCTCCAATATAGATTCTAGAATTGATTATTTTTAACACCCCATCGGGAAAAAGATGCAATTTTATATAAAAAAAGAATCAATTCTCTTCTCCAGTATAGATTCTAGAATTGATTATTTTTAACATGCTGATGTCCTACAAAGAATAGTACATTCTTTTCTCGCTTCAAGTGGAATCGCTACAGAATCGTTTTTTTTTCACTTAAATAGATTCTTTTCATATATGTAATCATGGTTGAATAAATTAGGTTGTCTCGTGGCTGATCGTACTCTATCCTCAGTACACATAATTGTCAAAATCAATGAAAAGCTACAACAACAACTTCATCGGCTTTGCATGTTATCAATTTACGCATTTAGATTTTGTATGAGTTGTCAACTTCGATTCGACATTTATTGGAACTCGCTCTCACCCATGCGACAACCTTATTTATTAAACCATGTATGTAATACTTCAATATTGGCAGCAAACTAAATTTTGAATGAGTTTCAACTACGAAATCAAAGAGAGATAGCCTACATAAGATTTTGTTGTTTGTATTAGTATATTTGAATATACTACTACTATACGTCAACGGGGCGGTTGTTAAGAAAAATGTCTACCCAAATATAAAACAAAACAAAGCATACATATTGGTTTTGCATAAATCATAGGTACGCACCATTATAAAACAATTATAAGACCAACGCGTGAAATATGATAAAAATTTAAAAAGAAAAATTCAAGCAAACAAAATTTAAACCATAAAAATTGAAACAACAGAAATTTTAAATGAAATTTTTGACAATGAAAGCACCGCTCCTGAGTTTTTTTGTTATAAAATTAAATTTCGAGTACATTAAAAAATAAATAAATAACTGGTCATTTTAGCCATTGAAAGGACTTTGACCTAGCTTCTTATGATCAATTGTGTTGTGCGTGTTATTAAGTTTGTACACAATTGACCGAGAACCGGACCTACAGGTTTAACGCCGACTCCGAACGGCGATGAACGGAATTTTCTTATTCTCAATTAGCTTTACATGGCATTTTGATTACTCTCTGAGGTTTGCCATTATCTGCAGAGAGGTGGCGGCCGTACAGAAAAATCATTTTAATTCAAATAATTTTTTGTCGCTGTTGGGATTAGAACCCGGGTCTCCAGGTTCGTTGAGACGGACGCCACAATTTCGGGTACATTCACAGTACAGTGTACTGCCAATATAGAAGTATTACATATATGATTATTTTAAATAAAATGTATTAACTTTCTGAAATAAGAAAACAAATCAAAACAGACTGATGCTTTTCTCACTTATACCAGAATTTGTTTTAGAATCAGTTCGTTTTTCACTTATCAAAAAAGCAAGCAAGGAACCTAAAAACATGGGTCGTAATCGATTATGGCTGGAATAAAAACGAATCAGTAAACTTTTGCTTGATAGATTCCAATTCATAGGTTTTGCTATAAATGTACATAATCTTTGGAATACATTCTAAAATGTTAGCAATTCTATTTACGATTTTTGTTTCTAGAATCCATTTTCATTTTGCCGGTGGGACGCTGACGTCCTACAAATAGTAGTACATTCTTTTCTCGCTTCCATATGAATAGCTACAGAAATCATTTTCGGAAATGAGAAAACAAATCAAAACAGACTGTTGCTTTTCTCACTTATGCCAAAATTTGTTTGGTTGATATATTCGCTGATATATTGGTTGATAAAAACTTTTGATTGATATATTCCAATTCATATGTTTTGCTTTAATTTATATATTCTTTGGAATACGTTCTAAAATGTAAGCAAAAGAACCTTTTCCATTTACGATTTTTTTTTTTTTGAATCAATTCTCATTTTCCCGCTGGGTTGTTGACTTTTATATATGATGCTCAAAAAGAGTTTGAAAATAGAGCTTTTGTCTCACAGCGAATTTGACATATTGTTCTATCTCATATATTCGTCAACATTAGAGTGCAGATACATACAATATTGTTATATGAGCGAGAAAATATATAGAGGAAATTAAATTTCAAAATAAAAAAACTCAGGAGCGGTGCTTCCATTGTCAATAATTTTTATATGAAATTTTTGTTGTTTGAATTTTTTGATTAAAATTTTGTTTGTTTAAATTTAATCATATTTCAGGCGTTCTTATAATTGTTTTATAATGGTGCGTTCCTGTGATTTAGGAAAAACAAATATGATTTGTTTTCTTATATGTTTGGGGCAAACGTTTTCATAACAACCGCCCCTGTGACGGTTTGACTTTTTATTTTTTGTGTAGTAATTTTCATATGTTCAAATATACTAACACAAACAGCAACATCTTATGTTGTTATGGCTGTCTCTCTTCGATTTCAGAGTTGGAATACAGAAGTATTACATATACATATGTTCTACCTTATTGGCTTTGGGCACAACCTTTTTTGAGATGCACAGAGCTTTAATGAGAACATTTTTTCTCTCTGAGAATAAGAATAAAGAAATTGTATGGTTATTCTCTTTGAATTTTAATTAATTATTTAAACAATGGTTATTTAATTTATATATCCCATGTCCCAACTGGGCACCATAGCTATCCTAGAGAAAAAGAATTTTTGAAATAGCGCCTGCCATTCTCAAGCTTTTCGCAGCCGAACATTCGTGAGTCTTCTTTTATATAATAGTATAGAAGTATAGATAGATTTACAATAACAAACAAGGTATATTTAAGTTATTTAAATATTTTTATTGCATATTTTAGTGACAACAAGGCAAATACAGCAGCAACAAGACTTATTATTCTAGCTTGCGATTGTCCTGAGTGGCAGCTAGACCAATATATTTATTTTGAAATAAATTATATTTATTATATAGGTTCAGAATTAGTGGATTTAGATAGATAGATATAATATTAAGTAAAGTTAAAAAAAAAAAAAAATAAATTTAGTGAATAAAATAATTTTTGATGTCATTTTAAAGGTGATCAAATTTTCTAAAATTTAGTCTTTGGGTGCATTTCAATTCAAATTGAATTAAAATAGTTACAGCGATTTTACTATAGCTTCATCGAGATAGATAAAATCGCAAAAATATAAATTTTCTGACGATCGCCAAATATTAAGCTAAAAATCCTAGCGAAACAAAAACCTGCAGACAAAGGATGAAGGAAGAGCAATAACAAAAACCATGCAGAAAAAAAATGTAAACAAACAAGCTAGTCCGTCCGCATAGAATTCCGATGAAAATAATAAAATAAACTTGGCTTACCGACAACATTGTTGATAGGATTTAGTCTATCAACAAATGCTAGCAATTCAAATTTGCCGTCAGCGCTGCTTTTTCGCTGCCCGTGCCAATGTTTTTCGCCGTGCCGATAATTACATCCTACGATTTGTTCAATATTGAAAGTGGCTTTCAGATGCAAAGTTTATACAATCTATAGTCTTTGGAACGTGTCCGTGTTTGTTAAAGTGCGCGAGCATTTTCGAGAAAAGTCTAAGCGGTATTTGTGATCATTTTTGTTCTGCGCTTCCTGAGCTTCTTCAGTGAACATACCGATTGGCAACAACGCATCTGAAATTATTTTTTGTTTCCATGTATAAGCACCTTATGGACAGTATTAGGCATATTATACAAGCTGTATAAATTGACAAATAATTGTGCTGTCTTTACAGTAGTTGCCGAACTTTGAACAATCAATTTCATTACTACAATTAATAATTTCTAATATATTCCGAAATCGTGTTATTAATTGTTTGTCCACGCCTGTGATATAAGAGGTCAATTCGGGATCTTTGAAAAAGCGTGTCGAAGTATTTCCGTCGTTGCTTGTTCCAAGTCCCTGCTTTACAAAATCAACTTTTAATCCAGTTCTTTTGAAAATTCGTTTTGTATTTTCTTTTTTTCGATATCCATAAGTTTTTGTTTTTGAATCTACTCTCCACTTTTGGAATGACCTTTTATAACCAATGTACAAAACACATTCCATGAATTTGATTCTTGCATGGAGCGTGAACATACCTAATTTCAATTCTTCAGTAGACTCTGATTTAGCGGCCACAAGCTCCAAATTGTTCATTTCTGAAGGCTTCGCTTTACAAATAGGGCAGACTGCAGATGATGATGTGCTTGTTATTCTTTAGTAAAACAAAATCTGATGGTTCGGCAATATCGCATTGAAGATGGTCTTGGATTACTCCAGTTCTCAATGCTATTGTTTGCGGTTTCGTAAAGACGAAGTGGCCCATCGCATCCCCATTTATATAAGCGTTAAATTATTGCTCATAAATGATAGCTCTTTTTCGTGTTTGCATTTTAACCCTTCGTTACATGATTTTTTCTGCCTGTGTATAAAAATATTTTATCTCTTTTTTTGTGATTGGAGAGGCTAAGAGAGTATATAAACGAAATTTTGATGCTCTGCAATGAATAGGAGCGAAGTTACGCAACATTGCATACGTGCAATTTCATGCAGGCAAGCAATAAAAATTAGTATATGATGGTCTATATATTAAGTTTTATTAATTTGTATTTTACATTTTTGAAATGGAATTATACGCTTTTAATAACTTAAACTAAGATATATTTCCCAGTTTTTTATGTAGTCAATTTAAATTGACAATTTTAAACAAAGGAAAATATAAAACACTGATTTGCAAGGACACAAGGATTTTGTATCTTAATTGTATAAGAATTCATTAAATAAGTACATAAAACATTATCCATTACGAAATTGTTTAAAACAATTTCTATTTTGATTATATTTTGATATATTATTAAAACATACTCTTGTCTAAACTATTGAGCAGCTAACATGAGTGTATCCATTGCACCCTGGTAATTTACATGGTAAACGCTTGTTGTCCCATTGTGGCCAGAGATCAAAATGGTCCAACCGAATTCTGTTTGAGATAGTGGGAAACTTCTCGAATGTTTCGTCATATTTTGCAAGGTTTTTTGATAATTCGGTAGGTCTTCCACTTTTTGTGGATAGTTTTCCTACTGTGTAAAGACTTTCTACCACTTACAAACGAAAATTGACAAATATTATGTTTTCATGATTACCGCTTTATTGTTCCGTACGCTTATACAATAGCAATGCATTAATTAATATTATCGTATAGCGTATTTTTATCTTGTAGCTTCCAATAAATGAGTGGAACAAATTGACTTTCCCCATAAATGTATTGTATTGTGAAACAATATTTGGACACTCAATAGATATGTTTTTACACAACTTCTTATCAAATCGTTCAGCTATGGTCTCGGACTATTACCACAATGTTTGACATCAAATTAACAACTTTATTATCTCTCCATGAAATCAAATGTACTTTAACATCATCATCATTTATCAACAGACTCTCTTCGAAATGTCTTCATTAATATGGGAACACTCGGTAGTTTTGAGATCGGAATTCTGTTCCGGCGGATTCTATAAATACCCCTTTTGGCTAGTTCAATTATAAGTAGTAGTGTTGATATAATGATTATCATAAAAAAACTTTGTAATTCATATGAGAAGAACTTCCCGTAAAACTCTTTTATAACAATATTTACACAAGCCCAAGATCATTTTCGTCGTGGTGACGAAGACAGGGGCTGTTTTCTTGACCCAAGTTTTTTATTTTTAAAATTAATTTTTTTTCAATTTTAGCTTTAAATATATTTAAGTGCATGGAATTGCACATCTGCTATATAACGTCATATCTGCAATGTAACTTCAAAATGTCTCAAATGCATGATATTGCATATTGGCAATGAAGCCATTTATTTTTATTAAATTAAAGTTATAATGCACAAAAAAATTAGTAAGCTTAAAGAAAATTAACTTATATTCAGGAACATAACTTGCATTTGAATGTTTTTTAAATATTTCTTGTATAATGATAAAAAATATTCACTTATTTTTTCTACGTATAAGACAGACCTTGTTCAAATCAATATTTTGTACAAATTGAATCCCCAATTTTACAAAAGAAGACAAAAACTAATAAAAAAATGTCTAAATTTATTTTTAAATAAAATTCCGTTAGGTATGTTCACTGGGTGTGTATGCTATATCTCTTAGAAGTCAACATTGCATATGTGCAATCCCATGCAACGAAGGGTTAAAATTCGAGCACTAGTGTGATCTAGCAGAGCTTGTAAGCTAGCATTGGCTAAGCTCTCAGTTACGTCTACATCTGTTTGATAGCAATCCTTCTTTGCGTTGGTGACCTTAAGATACGGTGGAAATATGTCGTAACCAATATTTTTTGTTGCTGCTTAGAATTTCGTACTGATGCTTCGATAAGTTTGCATCCAATAACAATGCTAACGCTTGCTTAGGACTGAAGCCGTTTTCTGGATGAAGTTTCATAGCTGCTGCTGTAAATAGCTACGCGGGAGTGTTATCACACAAAGACCTTATCTTACTACGTCTTGTTCTTTTGCTGCACTCAATGAAAGATTTTTAAGGTCGTCCGCGTTTTTGAGCTACCGATTCGACATTATTTCTTGGATATGAATGCACAAAAAAGTCTGATTGTAACAACTCTTTATTTTTAAGGGTAAACCTTTATCTACATTGTCTTTCTTTTTGCCCCTTAAGAACAAATGTAGGTAAAAACAAAAGGTGTAAAGGTTTTATTTAGTTTACGGCGAATTTTTTTAATTAATTTTGCAGACAATTTCGGATATTTTAGTTTAAAACTTTTCATAATTTGGATCTCATTTTTATTTTTTATTAAAAAAAGTATCACTGTTTCTAATCACAATAGAAACCATCGTTAAGAAAAGCGTGCAACCGAATTTTTAATTTTATATAACGTTCTATCTATTATATATTACTTATGTTGAATGGCAAATGTGATTGAAATTGAGGTTAGGTGCTTAAAAGTAATTTGTACTTCAAAAAGGCAGCTACACTAAGGGAAATAACGCATATTAGCATTATCCACGCCTGAGTATAAATTTTATTTAAATATTTACGTGGATAAATCAAATTTTTTCCTTACAACTCGTTTTTTTCCGTATTTAAATTTTATTTATACCACACACGTACACACATATTCCATACAAGCAAGCAGCAATAGCATCGCACACGTACACACATATTCCGACAAGCAGCAACAGCATCGCACTCTGTTCCTGTAGTTTATTTCTTGCAGTTGCAGGTTTCTTGTAGTTCTAATTTAGTTAATGTTGCAAGAGTAATATAGCCTGGTTTTTTGGCAAATATGATTTGTGTGTGCGATGGTGAGTGCGATGCATGATTAAATTATGTAGGGTGGAAGGACAACTCGGTATTTTCTCAAGAATGTCTCGAACCGGTTGTCATTTACCTACATAATTTCCTTCTTATTCTATCTTACTTTTTCCTTTTATAGTTTAAACTATTTTTGACATTTGATGGCATAATAATGCACCAACTGTCGAAAATAGCATAAATTAGAGAACGAAAAAAGTAAAAAATAAAATAAAATATACCACCAAATGGCATTTGATTGACGCAGCTCGTGGGAAATATTCAAATAAATTTTTTTCAATTTCAATATTTTTATATAAATTTTCCTTAAATACGATAGTTTTATTTTCAAATATATATAATATATAATATATTTTTTATTAATTTTATTTTAAATATTTTAATATTTTATTTAATTAAAAAAGTATTTAAATAAATTTTAAATATTTACGTAGTCGATTTAAGTAAATGCGTTATTGGTGGTTACTCGCTTTTTGGATAAATTAAAGTTTTTGCATAAATTTAATATTTTTTTCCCTTAGTGTAGAAGCAGCTAAAAACATATGAATTAATTTCAGTAGATCTTATATATTATCCAGGTATATGTCTCTATTCACCGCAAAGGCCAAAAGATGAGGTCCACAAAAGTTTTATTAAAAAAAAAATTATACGAGATAAGTTTATGTAAAATTCATAAAATCCAGCAAACATAGGAATTATATTTTGGAGAATGTAACTTATAGAAACATTATTTTATGAAAATCCAATGGTAGTTTTATTTTTTAACGTTAACTTTGGTGAAAAATTCACCTTAAAGATACGCATTTTAAGCACTAAAAAACATTTTGTTTTTAATTTTTCAAGTTTAATATCCTTTTTTCATAACATAAATATGGTGCTTTATTCGGTAATACTCCTTATTTGCAAATATAATAGAAAAATTACCATTTTCGTATGTTGAAAAATTATATTTATTGCCACCAATTTCCCACTGTGCGACGCAACTAAATCACGACGCACAATGGTTCCAAATCGAAAAAAGACGGCCAAAACCTCAAGGAGTTGTCTAATCTGCATGAAAATGATGATTTGTGGGTTTTTGGGTCGCTGATTACGAATCTGAAGTCAAAAATTCGAAATTCAAAATGGCGGCTTAAAAATGGCGGCCATGAACATGCTCATTTTTATAATAACTATATTATGTAGTACAATTTTGCTGTCCCGAAAGTTTTCGGGATCGTTGATCACGAATCTGAAGTCAAAAATTTAAAATCCAAAATGGCGGCCGTGAATTCGCTAAGTTTTACAATAACTGTATTATGCATTTCAAATTTTTTGCCCACAAAGTTTTCGAGGTCGCTGATGATGAATCTGAAGTCAAAAATTTAAAATTCAAAATGGTGGCTTAAAAATGGCGGCCATGAACATGCTAATTTTCATAATAACTATATTATGCAGTTTGCTGCCCCGAAAGTTTTCGTGGTCACTGAATACAAATCTGAAGTCAAAAATTTAAAATTCAATATGGCGGCTTAAAAATTTTGCCATTCTTTATTCTGTTCCACAAAACGGATGTTTGTTCTTTTGCTTTTGTTGCACCTCTCAAAATATTATTTAAAAAATTTTTTATATAAATCAATAAGAATGCCACAAAATTAACGATTTTCGGTTTTATAGATTTGTTTCGTATATTATCAATATCTTCACACATCATATGTACAGAAATTAAAGTGAAAACAAATGCCTACTCAGCTAGCTTCGATAATGCGAAAAGTAAGGTAGGCATGTAAATTTCAAAGTTTTAATAATAATATAAACACAAAATTAAACTCAATAACTAAGTATGTTCAATACCAATACAAAAAAAGAAAGATAAAAATAATGCTTTGAAAAATTTTTTTTTTTAGTTTCCGACACCATTTTAGAAAAATTTTTTAGGAAGATTTTCCTATAGTGGCACTTTGTGGCAAAAAAATTTTTTTATAAGTATAACACATTTCTATGTGAGATAGGAACTAATACCTTTCTAAAGGGGAAAAATGTACATTTTAAATATTTAAAAAAATGTAAATTTTCTTTGTATTTTTTTAAAAAAAGTGTATGCATATTTTTTAAAGTTTTATTTTTTTTCTGATTGCTTAAGTTTTGTCCCAATACATGGAAATATAAAAAATTATAAATAACTTATACAAATAAAACAACAAGAGTTAGAAATTGGCTTAAAATATTACTATTTGTTTTTGTCAGACTTCAGGCCTCAAAAATCCTTAAAAAAATTTTTAAAAAAAAAATTGAGAACGCAGTTTTTTCCTTTGTCTATCTCAAATATATATCTGAAGCAAAAAATTTTTTTCAAATTTCTTTAAAAATTAGGTTTTGGCCGTCTTTTTTCGATTTGGAACCATTGTGCGAAGGTGGCAATCACTGTTCTACATTACCAGATGAAGTTTTAATTGGTGGACACACGTCTTTTTTTTCTTAAATGTTCTCTTTTTATCCAGCCGCTTTAAATTTCTGCTGCTGAATCCTTCTGTCCTGGTGTTGCTGATAACTTTTAAATAACCCTTACTTTAGATAAATTTAATTGGTAAATTACACTTTGAAATATGTTTGCAATTTGAAAACTCGTTCACAAAACTTTTCTTCTTTTATTGACTGTTAACAAAAGCACGAGTTGATGGAATTTAAGATTATTGAAGTTTGTTTGTTTACATTGCTGTAAGTGTTGCCAATCGGTTTATTTCTTCTTTCAATATTAAATTCTTGATTTCTTCATTTTACTTTTCTTCTTTGCTGCTCGAAATCTGTAACATTTTAACTTTCAGTCAAGCTAGTGATAATCGGAACAAAATTGTATGTTTGAGATTATATCGCACTCCATCTTCAAAACAGACACAACTCCAAATTTCAAACTTGTTACGAGAAGCAAAAAAGCAGTTTTTTTTTTTAAAAGGATTCCATACAAAACAAGGAGACAAAACGATTTGTTTTTATTAAAGAGTAAAAAGATAAGTGCAAAATTTTGATAGTTCATGAAGGTTATCACTACGAATAATTTTGAAGATGTAGTGCAATATAAAACATTCGGATATGTTCCAAAACTACTGCTTAAAAGGCATTATTCACTCTCTGAGGTTTGTCATAGTCTGCAGACTATTTTTGCAATTGCAAAAACTTTCAGGTGGAAATTGAAACAGGGTTCTCTGGCGTATGGGCCACGCACTCTACCCACTGCGCTACGGCAGCCAAGAAGAACCTTATAAGAAAAACTTTATGAAAATAATATAAAGATGACTCAAATAATTATGTTTGAGTTGCAAATAAAATCTGTTGCATACACAAATGAAGTCATCAGGTTGACATATTTGATTCTGATCCTAATATAATAAATCCAAAACCAAATTTTGTATTATGTATACACCCTCCCCCCACCAAGGGAAAATTCTGGCTACCATCCAGAATTGACGTGTTTGTTATTGTTAGTTTCTTGTTATGTAAAGCAACGTAAAATTGTTGGATAACAAAACTATTACCGTCAAATTATGTTACCCAAGAGTATCCTTATGACTAAAGAATTTTTTGGACAAAAGAGACATTGATTTCTAATATCAGCACTTTTGTCAATACTAATAGGGATATTCACGGGTTGATGCGAATTGCAAGAATTCGAATATGCAAGATATTTTTCACACTAACGCGTGAACATAAATATTGCAAATTTAGTGTTGCAACTCTGTTAATACGACAACTGAAGGAAATATATTGCCACCTTAATTTAAAATCACATAAAGTTATTAAAAGCAATGTACAATATTAGCATTTTTAAAGTTTTACATAGGTGGCAACTATGCCTAAAAACAGCATAACATGAATCAGCTGTTGCCAAAGAAATAAAATTTCGCATTTCTTTACGGTTGCGCATTTTCGCATGTCAGTCAAATTGACTGAAGAGTACCGCGTTTTTTACTCTCTCTGAGAAATTTGACTGCATGACCGCTTAAGCCCATATTAGACATGCCGATTTCTCTCACCGATTTTTTGTTCGGTGTAGCGGGAAGGGAAACGAAAGCGGAAATGATCTTTTGACGTTTGCTTTTGCTTTTGACATTTTATTTTAAACTAAAATCGTTGTTTACCGTTTTATTTAACTTTTCCGCGAAATTTCATCATTTTATGGAATTTTGTGAAAGAAATAACTTTATTTTGTCCATTTTTCAAAGAAACAGCAAAATAAATCGCTCGGCCAAAATCGTCATGTCTACAAGCAATGGACGACGAAACAGTGCAACAAAATAAAAAACAAGAAAATCGGTGAGAGAAATCGGCACAATACCGGCATGTCTAATATGGGACTTACACGTGATTTGTTTTTACTGATTTGTTACTTTTTTTTTCATTATTATTTATTTGTTTGCTAAGCCTTTTAGCAGTGGCGGGGCAAGACTGAAACTTTATGTGGGCAAGGTACCTTTTGCGGGGCCCTCCTGTGGGTCAAAATATGAATTTTGTAAAATAAAAAAGTTGCCAATTTTCATTTTTTATTTATAAGAATGCAACCTAACATATGTTCTTTGACAAAAATAGAAGAAAATAATTACAGAAACAGAAAATTTTATTTTAGTGGCGTCCGTGGCGTAGTTGGTTAAAGTGCGTGGCCTCTATGTCAACGAACCTGGAGACACGGGTTCGAACCCCAGCAGCGACAGAAAATTATTTGAATTAAAATAATTATTCTGTACGGCCGCCACCTCTCTGCAGACAATGGCAAACCTCAGAGAGTAATCAAAATGCCATGTAAAGCTTCTTGAGAACAAGAACATTCTTCTGTTCATCGCCGTTCGGAGTCGGCGTTAAACCTGTAGGTCCGCTTCTTGGTCAATTGTGTACAAACTTAAGGGGACATATACGTTACAAATTTAAAAAAAAAAATGTATTTTTCAGGAATTTTTTTTCATAGAAGAAAAAAAGATATCGTTTTCAAATTTTGCACATATATTTATTAACATTTAAAGAATACACAAATTGTTTTTTCAGAATTATTGAAGCAGTTTTTGACGTTATTTGCTTTTTTTTTAAAAATGCCAAAAAATTGACGGTGTGCAGGATATCACCAGTCTGGAACATCTGAGGAAACAATAAAAAAAACAAATTAATCCTTGTTTAAGTGGCCACCGCCTGAACGAGGATAATTTTTATCCGCCGAAAAAAAACAAAATGGCAGCCATTTGAAAAAAAATCAATTTTCGAGGTTACAAAATTGGTCGCCATTTTGTTTTTTTTTTCGGCGGATAAAAATTATCCTAGTTCAGGCGGTGGCCACTTAAATAAGGATTAATTTATTTTTTTACTTTTCCCTCAGATGTTCCAGACTGGTGATATCCTGCACACCGTCAATTTTTTGGCATTTTCTTAAAAAAAATCAAATAACGTCAAAAACCGCTTCAAAAATACTGAAAAAAATTTTTGGTATTCTTTAAATGTTAATAAATATATGTGCAATATTTGAAAACGATATCTTTTTTCCTTCTGATGACTCCAGCACTAGTTTGTACTGGGGGAGTTAATATTGTACTCAAAATTGAGTTAAGCTGCGCTTTTAAAAATACGAAGTAAGCTCTGCTTGAATGCTGTACAATAACTATTTATTCATAGACAAAAAATAACTTAAAACTAGGCAAGTTATATGAAAAAAGGCAAAAGCAGTGAATGCAAGGTAGAGAGAGGACCCGTTGCTCATATACTCTTATACTACAAACTGCCGTGCACAGTTGCGGTTTAGAACTAATTATGTTTGGGCGTTAACACCTTCTATAAAAAAAAATTCCCGAAAAAATTTTCTTTTTAAAAAATTTGTAACCTATATGTCCCCTTAATAACACGCACAACACAATCGATCATAAGAAGCTAGGTTTAAGTCCTTTCAAGGGCTGAAATGGCCAGTTATTTATTTATTTTTTTTATGAATTCGTTAATAATATTATAATTATTCAGTTTAGATCCTATATCTGCTTCAATAGATAAAACTGTCAAAGCTGAAAGTGTTTTCTGACTCATTGAACTTCTTAAATAATTTTTAATTAGTTTTAATTTTGAAAAGCTCCTTTCAGCGGATGTTGTACTTGCCGGTATTGTTAGCAAAATTCAAATGACTATGTTATTATTTGAGCAAATTTCTATTAAGCTATTTTCTGTTATGTATTGGAGCAGATATTTGAATTAAATTGGGTAAATTTGGGAGCATTGTTATTAATTCTTCATACAATTCGTACGGTTGGAAGTCGCTGCTCTCACCCACTCGTAGGACAGTGTATAACTCTTGACTGTTTTTTAATCAGTCCCTAAAAAAGGGCTAGTTTTTAACTAGTTTAGATCATAGATTGATTAAAATTTAAATCTTAAATGTATATTATTAGAATCAATTAAGGTGTTAAAAAAGTTTTTTTCATACTGGCTTTTTGGAGAGAGTGCAGGTTGATCGCTGCCTTCATAATCGAACATTCTTTTCTTTTTGGCGAGCTTTATATTTTTAAATTCTTTTGGGAGATCATCAATGCTTTTTTCAATAAATTTACGAGCATCACAAGCATTTTTCACAAAATGGGTCTTTGACCCAGTCACAAAATATAAAATGTTCAAGAGCAATCCTTAAACGGACATTTACCCATTGCCATAATTTGCTCATGATATTATCTCGCAATAGTATCTCATACCATACATGCAATAACATGATAAATTCTAAATTGAACTATTTGTTTAAAATTGAAGCGTAATCCCTGAGTGTGTAATTGCTTAGTCTGATTGTTTAAGGTTTCGATGCACTCAATAACATCATCAAATTGCAATAATAAATCCTTCACTGCTTCGATTCTGCTCTCTCACCTTGTGTCTGATAAAGGCTTCATAGTAATCTTTAATTTGTCTTTCATTAATTCCCAGCGTTTGCTGGAACTTGAAAATAGCAAATAAATTTTCTGAATAAAACCTCAAAATGTTTTTGCAGCCTCAGAAGCTTTGGCTGCGTCCACCAACAGCAGATTTCAACTATTACAACCGCAGGGTGTAAAAAATGCCCTGGGTTTAATGTTTAATATTAGAGTTTTAACTCCACTATTTACGCCTTCCATATTTGCACCATTATCGTATCCTTGGCCACGACAGCTTTGAATATTTAAGCCATTTTTCTCGAGCTGTCCCTGTATCTCATTAGTAAAATAATATCCAGTAGTCTCAGTGGCAGCAAGAAATCCGATAAAGTTTTCTTCTTTTGCACCAGTTTCTGTATTACAAAATCTTAAGATAACTGACATTTGTTCAACTTTGCTGCGGTCTCTAGCGCAGTCGAGGAAAAAAGAATAATATTTTGCCTCTTTAACTCTACGAATCACTTCATCGATGACATCAATGTTTTTGACATCAATGTGATTTTGAATATCGTGGCTTAGATAATGGTGTGAAAGTTGATTGTCGCTGATGCGGTTCATGTGTTTCCCTAACATATGATCAAATTTGGATATCAATTTAAATAAGTCTATGAAGTTACTAGAATTCCTTGTGGCGTCCTGTGTCTCTAGAGATTCTCTGTGACCTCTAAATGCAAGATTATGAAAGGCTAAGAAATTAATGATATCAATTAATCTCGTGCGGTCAAGGCTTTTAGATACCTAATACTTAAGCCTTTGATGCGCGAGGCCCCTTTGGCCGCGAGGCCGTAGGCGGTGGCCCACATTGCCTACGCCTTACGCCGCCTCTGCCTTTTAGGCTTTATAGCATTTTAAAATTATAATTCATAATCCAATTATACTAATACTAATAATACTAATAATAATACTAATATATAGAGTTCAAGTTCGTTTTAAATGAAGATACAAAACCAAAGTAAAATAAGTTCAGTTGTAATGTAATGTAAAATTAAAACATGAACGTTTCAAAGTGTATAGACTTATAGATAATATGAGTAAGGGTATTATAAAGCAAAACATAAATTAATAATAAATCTTCCAGAGGGTCCAAGGCGGTGGTATAGAGAATGAAAATATGTATAAAATAAAAATATCGTTCTGTCCTTGAATCCAATGAAGTCTTGGCTTAGCAAGTTGGTAATCCGACGAATTGAGTCGTATTTACCACACTAATTTCCTTGTAGGAAAGGAAAATGGTTGCGAACGCAGGCACTAAGACAAACTGGGTCTCATTGGCCACTCATATTAATATACTTATAACACCTCTATAAATGTGGCACAAAGTATCAGAGTGTGAGATCTAGAACAGTGGTAGGTTTCAAGGCAAACAAGGCCCGGTACGCCATAATGATAGTATATATACAATATTATTCATTCTGTGGTTCTAAAGCCGATGAAGTCTTGATTCATCTTTTATTTATCACACCGAGTTCATAGCAAGCTAAGACAAAGGTAACGAACGCAGGCACATAGACAAACTTGGTCTAATAAGCCACTTAAATTAATATATATACTATGCAGATCGTTCTCTCATTCTATATAGTAGGGGTGCCGTACGGGCATTTTGGTTGCCCGCTGCTTGCTGCACGGGCGACAGCATTGCTTCATAAATTCGATGGTAAAGGAAACGAGGGACATGCGAAAATATAATGAGATAGAGCGTAAAGCTGGATTCACTGATCACCTTCAGCATCCCAGTGGTAAAATGACCCATGACAAGATATGTCATCTCTCCCATACAATGTATGTCGGATACATCCAAATCCTGTATCTAAATGCTATTTACATTTACAAAGGCTTGTCATAGTCACACAGATAGATCCTAGATGGAAACATTGTAAGTGAGGGTACGATCGGTCCTTTTTCCTATACGTGTGACCGTGCATCCCTGTCTGCCACGCATGTTTTATCAATTAAAAAAAGCTATAGGTGCTCTGCTCACACTTATTACGAATTCCGTAAAGAATTAAATAACAAACTCAGCTGTTTACTGAAGTACGAAGTTAGCGTGCGCCAAAAACCTCCCACCATAGTGTAGTGGTTAGAGCGCTGGCCTTTAAGGCAAACACGCGCGGGTTCAAACCCTTGACCAAATAAAGCCAATTTTTTTTTTTTTTTGTAATTTTGTTAAGAAATGTTGTTTTTCTATTTTTATTAATGGGTAGTATGTACAAAAGATAAATTTAAGCAAAACATTTAAAGAAACTAAAAAAATAAAACAAAAAATAATGTTATTATTTTTTGCTGTAGCAAGGAGAACTTTCTTTTCTTTAGAAAGAAGGTTATTATTACATGTGTCTATTTTTAATCATTTTTACTTTCGAACATTATTTTATTAATTGAACACAATTGTAAAACTTTCTGTCGTGTGATATTTGAACCTCGGTCTTCGGTCATATAAGACGCATATTCTACCCTCTGCGCCACGGCCACTATTATTAAAGTTCTATATTTTAGGCTATTATTTTCTTGCGTGACTTGTTTAACATGACATCAAAATGTAAGAGTGTGTTAGTGACCACCAAATTTTGTTTCATTGTGTTTGTAACTACGTTAGAGCTGTCTAGCTGGGTGCTCTTCAGTTTATGCTTTGCTTGAATTCTTTGCTCATCCTGACTCACATACATGACCGCTAACAATTAGATGTTCGACAAAATAAAAATAATTGTGTGAAGGCAATTATAGGAAACATTCGGATCAGTTGCAAAATTCGAATGCATTTTACCGCTGGGATGTTTTCAAGTTTTTTTTATATGGAGTTTATGCGCTCTATTTTTTTCCACACTCAATGAGAGAGTAACAAAAACTTGCTGCATCTCTTGAACTTGATTAACTTTATTTTAATTTTCTTGCTGAATGTTTTTGAGCGGAACTGCCAGATTGAAGTTTGTCAAGTTGAAATAGGCATATTTTATTTTTCATGTCTTTATAATGAAGGAACATTGTATCTGGCAATGCAGAATGACATTGAAAAAACAACAAACTTGCAGAATGTTTTACATGTCAGTGAATCAAAATTGCCACATTCTCTTGTTGAGAGTAATAGAGCTTGCGCAAAAAACATGCTGAAGGTGATCAGTGAATCCAGCTTAAGAAGAGCGTAATATAGATAGTGATATGCAGTGCTGCCAGGTTTTAGCGAAAAAAAATCCCTATTTTTGCATACAAATGAATTTTTTTCCCCGTTTTTAACTTCGAGTTTCCCCGTTTTTTTCCGGTTTTTAAATTGTTTAATAAATAGCAATTAAAAGAAATAATAAGTTCCATTAATTCACTTTGCTAAAACTAAAATAAATACAAACAGGAAAAACGTACGTATCTATAAGAAAAATAAAAATAAAAATGAAAATTTTAAGCGATATTGTATTTCGACTCGAACGTTACGTTTTTGAGATTGTAAAAAATTGTTAGAAATTATTTTAAGTATACATATTGTAATACATAATATCAAACCAAGTAAACAAGAGTATGCGTATTATTTCTATTATAAAAAGTTAAAAATTCTGAATTTATTTCAATTGCAAAGCAATTTTTATATTTCATTAAAGGTTTACTGCGGAGAGTTTTGCATTGAGAGGTATTGTCCAGAAAGTTCCTTATTTTTGTTTTATTTAAATTAATAGCTAAAAAAGCACTTTCAGCACTTGCCCCGCTATAAGGAAAATAAAAAATAAACGACACTATTTTTTGTTTTTTTTTTTTTTAAATATCTGAATGAATGAAAAATATAAGTTCTTTCCAGAATTCCTGCATAATTTCTGATGATATATTTGAAAAATTTATATTTCTTAACGATTTATATTCTTGGCCGAAATCATTCCACTCGGATTGATCCGAAATAACGTGTGAAAATATTTTTAAGCTTAAAGTTTTATTTTTCATTTTTACTATCTATAGGTCTGTTTCCGTACTGTACACTGTGTAAGATTTGTGTAAAATGTGTGCAAGAGAATAAAAACGAAATGTGAGCATAGTTGCAAAAGTACGGAAACAGCTTCTAGTAAGTTTCAAGCACAAAACAGCTGATTTTGACTGCAGACGGCAGCACAAAATTTAAAACACTTTCACTCAAATTATTAAAAGCCATTTTTAATGCAAAACTGAACAATTACTTAATTTTTATTTATTATTATTTATTTATTGTACGTAAATTTCTTTTTAGGCACACAATTTGTGAATTTATTTATCGCAAAACATAAACAATTATGAAATGTAATATGACATTTGCTTCTTCTTATTGATGCTTATTCTTCTTGATGCTTGTTCTTACTTTACTCGAAGTCTCGAGTTCTAGCACTCTCTGTGCACTTTGTGTGCTCGAGAGAGCGATTTTATGCTTGTTCTTCTTCTCCCATTTTAAGCACAGAAAGTACGGAAACAGAAAATAGTGTCCCACAAGTTACACAGTGTGCGTACGGAAACAGACCTTATGAGTGGCCCTTTATATAGCTCCTTAAAAAAGTATCGAAATCGTTTAAGTCTACACCAAAAATACTATTATGACTACATTAATGTATTCCTTTCGCATGAAACAATAAACAAAAGTCTTCAAAGTTAGATCTATTATATCCATATATGACACTTTGTAAAAAACAAAAAATGGATGTAATTAAAATAAGACATTGTAGTTGGTTTTTCTAATAACCGATATATTTTTTCACTCGCTATTTTATTTTTAATTTTCCCCGTTTTTATCAATGTTTTCCCCGCCTCCCCGTTTTGTACGAAAAATCCCGAAAAAGGGGAAAAATCCCGCCACCTGGCAGCTCTGGTGATATGATACTTGTGCTCATTGCGCTCAGAGCAGTTCATAATCAATGTTGCATGCCATTTATACAAAAAAAAAGGGCGTTTTATAGTTTTACTATTTAACATTTTGAATTTAATTGAATTCAATCAGGTTGAATTCAATCATATCTCGATAACTTCTTGTGTCATAAAATTGCTTTTAAGTAGTTACGCGCAAAATAAAAGTATAAATTTATTATGTGATTCAGTTCTAACAAAATATTAGTTAAAAATATGTTAGGAGGCAGATGTAGAATTGTTATGGTTGCATGCTCTTGCAAAACAATTATAAATATGCCAAGAAGTTGTTTTTGCAAAGCGATTTTATAGCTGTTGGTAGTAATTTAAAGAAAAAAAAACTCCCTTTTAATAAGCAATCCTCTTAATATATTAGATATGCAACACTTACTTTTCACAACAGCATGCTCTCGCTCTTACGGTTTCTATTTATAAACCACACTGAAAACAAAGTAGTGCTAAAGTGGTTTTTGCGGAAATTTTATAGATATTTGAAATTTTTTCTTTGCTCTTATTTATACTGCGAAATGAAATAAATGTGTAGTGGACGGATTATAAAAATTAAACACAGTGACAGATGGTAAAAGTGAAATACAGATACAGAAGCAAACGGACATGTAAAAAGCTGAAAACTTTAAATTTTAAATTTTTTGGTTTGTATATCTCGGCTAAAAGTGCACAAAATTTTATCATGGGACGGCGATGGGCTCATGGAAAAATCATAAATGAAAATAAAAAAATAACAACAAATTTCATAGAATGTTAGATTTGATTTTTTGAAACAACCCAACAAACAAATTGATTCACTAATGTTATCGCTAACGAATCGCATTCTCGTACATTTTATTCATTAGCAATTATTAGAAGCGATTCACTTATAATATCGCGAGCGGGAGAAATTCCTCCTTCGTTAACGAATCGTCAAATCCGAAAAAAGGAATTCGTTAACGAGTCCCCAAAAATATAAAAAGCAATTCGTTAACGAGTCTCCAAAACTAAAAAAAGCAATTCGATAACGAATCTTATTTTATCTTATCTTAATGACAGATATTTTGAATAAAAATTTTGGTATGAACCAGAGCTTTCAAATGATATAAGTTTCATTCGAATGTGTTGTTTAAAAAAGGGGTAAAAAGGGAGGCGGTTTAAAGTTTGCGCATTATTATAAGAGGCAAGAATCACAAATTTTTAAATAAGAAAGATATATTAAATATCGGAAATAATTGGGGACAAAATAATTCGTTCACAAATCGTAAAATAAAGCTTAAGTCAATCGGTAACGAATCGCTAAAAATAAAAGTAGTGATTCGTAAATGAATTGGTAAAAATGAGAGAAGCCATTTGCTAAATAATAAATAAATAAATAACTGGCCATTTCAGCCCTTGAAAGGACTTTGACCTAGCTTCTTATGATCAATTGTGTTGTGCGTGTTATTAAGTTTGTACACAATTGACCGAGAAATGGACCTACAGGCTTAACGCCGACTCCGAACGGCGATGAACGGAATGTTCTTATTCTCAAGAAGCTTTACATGGCATTTTGATTACTCTCTGAGGTTTGCCATTGTCTGCAGAGAGGTGGCGGCCGTACGGAAAAATTATTTTAATTCAAATAATTTTCTGTCGCTGCTGGGGTTCGAACCTGGGTCTCCAGGTTCGTTGACATAGCGGCCACGCACTTTAACTAACTACGCCACGGACGCCACTGCTAACGAATCGCTAAAATTTAAAGACTTGATTCGCTAACGAACCACAAAAATGTTGAAAGGCGATTCGATAGCAAATCGATGCTAAAAGCGTCCTCAATGGAATTTAACAAAGTCATGATTTCAATCGGTGCTTTCTTTAAGCATCAAGGCAATCTCTGATGCAGTAGGAACGAAACTATTCGAAAACAATTAAAACAGCGATTCATAAGTGATTCGTTAACGAATCACCACTCGCTACAATGTTTGTTGGGAAAGAAATTGCTATAGATCTTGAATGATTTTAACAAAAAATAAATCGGACTTCAGGGTAGATGATTTAAAATAAACATTTATATTTATTTGAAAAAAAAATTTATGAACAAAAAACTACTGCAATAAAAAATGGTACAGTTTGATGTAGAAGCATCTATAAATTTGCATGCATGAAATTTTGTATAGTGTACAATTTTTCGTCATCTATTCAAGCAACAGGCCAGCGCAGATGTTCCTGCTTGACGTTCGCTTGAACACTGAAGCTTTGATCGTTCTGTACGTGAGATTAATACATATTTTTCTGTACTAACGCAATCTCAAGTGCGCTCTTGTGATTGCATATTGTGAGAGAATTACAGAGAGGATTTTCCGTTCCGCAATCCGATTCACCTCCAAATTCATCATGCAATTGATTTCGCCCGCTGCTTGCCCGCAGTCGCAGCACGGGCAAGAATTGTGCCCACCCCTACTATATAGGAATAAGTCCGGCAAGTTCAGGTCCATTCAGATGTATATGTGTAGATCAGTGATGCACACGAGATGCTTTCAGAGCCGCTCGGCTTTTACATACAAGTCGTGTGTACGAAGGTACCGAACTTATACGACGCTAGCAGAGAAAACACTTTGTCCTATAATTTTACTCAATGAGTGTAAAAGTATTTGCAAAAGTATTTCAGCTCGCACACACATACTAAAACAAAAATTTTGCGCTTGTATTGGAAGCTCTGCCAACGCTGTGCACCACTGGTGTAGATTGATTACCATCCAACAGTAAAAATTCAGTATCCTTGGAAGAGTATGTTGAGAATCAGTGGCGGTGCTGCAGATAATCCATTATTTTAAGTTTAATTGAGTATAAGGTTTCATTAAAAGATATAACATCTGAAACGGAATTGAAGTCTCCGCAAGCGCTTCTTTCATTTTTCATTTTGCAAGTAGTTAGTTCATAAAAAGTAGCTCAAAAGATCTTCTTGGTCGAAGAGGAAGATTAAAGTAAATTTTACTCAGTAAGTATGGACTGTCAACAAATCCATGTATAAGTTGATAAATCCAGCAAACATTAAGCATGATTCTACGATTTCTTAGAGAAGGTAGGTTAACAAGCTTTAATCGATATTCATAGGGTGGTAAGTGTTCAGATTAACAATCTGAACGACATACATATTTCATTGTTTTGGTTTTTTTGGTTTAAAAATAAAACATAAAACCAAGTCAATGCAATAATTATACTATTCCTACTTTTGTTCCGCTTAATGTAAATTATGCAGTTTCAGCATTATATGGCCTTGCTTAAAGCAATTAATAAAAACAAAAGAATACAATAGCAAGCTCTGCCCACAAATATGTGTCGGTCAGTGACTGCATTTCCCACTGCTACTACGTTAAAAGTATACCATGCAGCAACGCAGGGGGCAATGCACGATCGCTGCATTGACCTACTTTGGTGGCGCTAATTATTGATGATATATTTATTTTAAACTAGAGGACCCGGCAAACTTCGTCCCGCCCTAAATTAATTTTTTTATTGAAATAATTTCGAGCAATCACGATTCGATCGAAATTAATTTTTTATCGAACGTTCGCGATCGATAACAAATGGTGCCAATCGAATTTCAATTATTGATTAAATGAAACACTCTAATATCCTTTATTTACACGGAATGTAAGCAGGTTCACGGAATCACACGTCAGATCAATTCAATGCTTTTTGATAGACAACGTTAGCAAAAGTAACCAAAGATGAAGGCTTTCAAACATTTATATTATTTCCATATAATTTTGTGAGCGGAACTTCCGTCCGCATTTCTATATCTAAAATACTGATTGCACCTCCATGCTACAGGTGTAAGATGTACACGCTGCATTTGCATATTCTACTTGCTCTCTCTCTTAATATGATCGCACTGCTTTGCGCTCCATTATCTTTATATATATTATATATTATGTTATTACTCGTATGTTCTCTTTATTCTAAAGGTATAAAATAAGTTTAGATTTGATTTAATCCAGCACACAGTCCCAAAATTAATTACAAAGAATGGCCTTGTGATTCATTGATTGTCATGGCGATGTAAGTCGAACTGAATTTGAATTGAACGTTTTTGAACTCGAAAGGTAAATCGGTTAGAATCAATGAAATTCTTGGAATTAGCACTTCTTCGCCCTTGAATTTGCCTACTCAAAAGCGATAATCGTTGCTTGAATGACAATTATTCTTGAGTTGCTTCACGACCAATTTGTTCACTTGCACAATTTCGGTTGGTTGAGTCTCCGAAGCATGATGATAACAGATCCAACCTTCAGAGGCAAATTATTTGTAATCCTTACAAATCAATGAATTCAGGAACACTGTTCGATAATTGGTTGTTTCGTCTGGATACAATCAACTGATCTGAACGAATGTAATTATCCAGAAATTGCATTTTGAATTATGAAATTCAAATCGATTTTGTTTTTATTTTTATTTTTCCATACAAAATGTATGGAACACCGATTTTTCTAAGAAAATTACAATTTTTTTGCTGTTAACAGCTACCCTGTGCGAAGACGAACACACAAAAAAAAAAACAACAGCTCGAATCGGGCAATCCGTTCTCGAGTTATGGGCGTTATTATGTAAACCACTCGGTTTTGTTTATAAATGACACTTATTCGGACATGACAATCTGACTGTTTTCATTATCCGTCGCTCGCTGGTCAGTGTGGCTTACGCGTGTATTACCTCGCCTATGTCAGGCTCGTCCTCTCCTTGGAGTTGTAATGAACACTGTTACTTACTTACTTATCTGGCGCTTACAACCGAAGATCGGTTTTGGCCTCGTATAAGAAATTGCGCCAGCCATTTCTGTTTTGCGCTTGCTGGCGCCAGTTGGAAACACCAAGTGTAGTCAGGTTATCCAACACCTGATCCTTCCAACGAAGATGTGGGCGTCCTCTTCTGCATTGACCACCACCGGGCACCGAATCGAATATTTTTTCGCTGGAGCGTCGTTTTCCATTCGCTCAACATGACCTAGCCAGTGGAGCCGCTCGATTTTAATGCGCTTAGCTATGTCGATGTCAGCGTACAGCTCATACAACTCGTGGTTCCATCGAATTCGGTACTCGCCATTGACGCAGATTGGACCATAGATCTTACGAAGGATCTTTCTCTCGAAGGCTCCCAAAATCTTTTCATCAGAACTGCTCAACGTCCAGGGTTGTGCTGCATATAATAGGACGGGCATGATTAGTGACTTATAAACGTGAGTTTTGTTCTACAGCATATCAGTATTGAGGCAAATAAAAAAAATTATTTAAATCGGCCGAGCCATTTCCGAGTTTCGGCTCGGGCAATTCTTTCGATTATTTCGCTTTGGGTTCTTCCTCATTTTCTTTTTTCCTACACCAAATCAGTCTTGAGGCAAACAAAAAAATTATTAAAATCGGCCGAGCCATTTCCGAGTTTTAGCAAGACTGACGCACGGCAATTGATATTTATATATTCAGAAGATAGAAGATAAGAATAAGATAAGAAAAACACGATTGGTTTTTGTCTAAGAAAAATATAAAAGGCTGCTATAATTCGAATTGAGCAGATTGTGCTGTTATATCATTTTATTGCAAATTCTATTTATTAGGAAATTTTTGTAGTACATTTCAATTTGAATAAAAATAGTCAGCTCAACCATCAGTTTTTAAGTCATAAGGTGGTCTAAGGATCGATCCTCACAATGGACAAACAAATAATTTTTTTTTATTTATTGAAATGACAGCTTTTGTGTCCTTGTTTGAGTTAAAAGTGAATATGTTGGAGCTTTCTTCAAATAGGGTTATTAAGTGCTTAAATTGAATTTATCAACGAAAAGAAATTGAATGATAGTTTTTTGTTATTCTAAGGAAACGATTTTATTAGAAAAAGACGCTGCACTGAAATTTTATGCAATTTTGAAGATATGTGAATTTTTTTGGTGTGTAAATAACAGAATTTTCTTTTAATTAATTAGACGAAATCCGCCACAAACAGTATCTATTAAAAGTAATTCACTGTACCAAATATGTTGTAAATGGCAGTACCTTTTTTACGACTGATAAAACCATTTTAAATGTAGCAACTACAATTTAATATAACACATCCGCAGGGAATGAATAACATTCGCTTTAACTTAATATATTCGAAGAATTTACAACTTTTTTTGTGGACGAAAAAGTATTTTACATAACCGCGCAGAATGAATAACAGTTATTCATGGTGTACCTGTTAAACGATACGTCCGCCACGATCGCAATCTATTGAAAGTTTTTTTTTTTTTTTTTTTTTTTTTTTTTTTTTAAGCTTGGAGCCAAGGATTTTAGGTGGAATACCGATTCAGTCAAGTCTGTTTTGGTTCGAAATGGGGGTGATAGATTAGTGGGAAGGAAAGGGCAATCAACTGAAACACGTGTAGAATGTTATAAGCGTGGTGGAAAGCCAAAGAAACATGAGAATTTGAATCAGAAGCAAGTGTTATGCCTTAACCTCAGTCAATTCAAGTTATAAGGCAATCTCATCCACAAACTTCTGTACCATCCACTACAACTTCATGACGTAAATATTGATGAATTTTTAATTTCAGTTGATTAGATATGAGGATAAAAAATTTTAGAAAGGTTTTTAAAGCGAAGAACCAGGCCTGGCCGGGAATCGAACCCGGGACCTCTGGGGTGGCAGTCGAACACGTTACCAACTCGACTACCGAGGCTGCATCCTAAGCTACATCAGTATAGAACACAAAAAAAAAGCATTGAAATCAGTGAAGCCATTTTCGAGTTTTAGCATGACTAACGCATGGCAATTGATTTTTATATATATAGAAGAAGATAGAAGAAGACTATAGAAGATATGTAGATAAAGATGTTATTACTCGTATGTTGTCTTTATTCATAAGGTAGATAATAAGTTTAGATTTGATTTAATCCAGCACACAATCCCACAATCAATTCCAATAGTCATGACAATCAATTCCAATAGTCATGACGATAAGAAGCGAACTGAATGTGAATGTGTTATTTTAACTCAAACATTTGATCGGTTGAACTCAATGGAATTCTCGAAATGAGTACTTCCTCGCCCTTGAATTTTCCTTTGAGTATCGTTGCTTGAATGACATTATTCTTGGGTTACTTCACGACCAATTTTGTTCCCTTGCACAATTTCGGCTGATTGAGGCTACGAAGCATGATGATAACAGATCCAACCTTAAGTGGTAAATTATGTGGTGGTAATCCTTGCAAATCAATGAATTCAGGAACACTGTTCAATAATTGGTTGCTTCGTCTTTACACAATCAACTGATGTGAACGAATGTAATTGTCCAGAAATTGCATTTTGTCTAAGAAAAATTTAATAGGTGCGTTTCTTGTAAAGGGGCGGAAGAGGCGTGGTCAAAACTAAGTATTTCATAACCTAATCTGGGCTTCAAGTTATGTGTGTGCCGAATCTGAGGTAAATCCGTCCAGCCGTTAAGTTTTGTTGCCTATTTAAAGTAGTCTGATACTTTATACTGTGGCAATTCCCATACAAAATTACCAATTTCGATTTTTTTGATTTTTCCGCTGTTCCTTCGAGTTTTTTGTAATTTTTTTTTTCTAAACCACATCTGTATTAAGGCAAATAATACAAAAAAAGAATTATTAAAATCGGCCGAGCCGTTTCTGAGCCTTTGCAGGACTAACGCACACGCATTTCATTTTTATTTATAAGAAGATTATGTTATTTTAATTGTTTTGTCAATTTAGCATTAAGCAGAATAACGTCATTTTTTCTATATGATGAATTTCATGTAAAAATCGAGATGCATTGAACCCGACCACCTCAGATATCGATGAAATTTTGTTCATAGCTAAATTTGATCAATACAAAAAAGCCCTCATTCTTAGAAATGACTGTTTTGCGATTTTTTGGGCGTGGCACAGTGGGAAAGTTTTCGAAAAAACGCGAAAATGGTCGAAAAGAGCTCCATTTAAACTGCAATAACTCAGAATCGGCTGAACCGATTTCCATGATCTTGATATTATTAAAAAGATATTTTAAGAGGCTTTATGACACGTTTAAAAAATAAAAAAAAATTACACTGTAAAAAATTTTATAACAAAAAGAAAATTTTACCTAACGAAAAAACCAAAAAGATCAAGGGTTTTTTTACAGTGTATTACTTTTTTAGAAAGGTTTATCCTTCACCTATAACATATCAAAAAATAAAAATGGGTTCTTTTTTAGTTTTTTTTATATAATTTTTTAAGTAGTGGCACTTCTAGTAATTGCCCATATATTTTTATATTGAAGCCACGAAAAATAGCCAAACATCTGTTATATTACTGAGAAGTGTTCAAATTTCAGTTATATTCAAAATATACTTATAATGTGCAAAGATTATTGATATAATATGCATAAAAGAAAATTATGTATGTATACAGGTAAGAACAAATAAACATTGTCCCAGAAAAATTATGAATATGTTTTAACCCCAAAAAGTTCTTGCGGCCGTACCAGCCCAAACCAATAAGTATACAGGTAAGCGCATAAAATGCTTACTGTAACTGTGTTTCTAGGATTAGCAAAATAAACACACTGCAGGTACCCCTAATTAAAGAATTGATTTTAAAATTGCCTTCAATATTGCTATATAAATGCACCTGATGAACGTACCGAAAGTTTTCGAATAACAGCGAAAATATCAGGTCACATTCTTACACATTTACAAAATAGTTCAACAATTCTAACATTTTTTAAATGTTTACAAATAAAAAACCATCAACAATTGTTTATATTATTTGCCATGTTTTTGTTAATTTGTGTTTTATTTTATTTACATTTTTTTTAAGTTAATTATTTGTAAGAAATTTTGCGCTGCTCAAATTTGGCACAGTCAGAATATCTGCGCACATGTACAGACGTTTCATTTATCGGAATGAATGAATGAAAGCCTTGAGTTCCTGTTATAGTTTGAGCTTCTTTATATCTTGAAAATAGCTTTTCTTTAACGTTGTTGTATTTGTCAGCATCTGCGTAAGCCACTTGTACGGTGGTCTTATATGTTTCTGATGCCCAGTGATAGAGTTGCCTCGTTGTCAGGATTTCATTTTTATTTGCAATACTATAATTTCGAGCACCTCTCTTCAATGTTCCTCCGATTCCATCACATGCAGATTTTCCGTGACTGGTAGCATAAAAGTTCCATTCATAATTTTTCTGGGACAATGTTTATTTGTTTTTACCTGTATACATACATAATTTTCTTTTATGCATATTATATCAATAATCTTTGCACATTATAAGTATATTTTGAATATAACTGAAATTTGAACACTTCTCAGTAATATAACAGATGTTTGGCTATTTTTCGTGGCTTCAATATAAAAATATATGGGCAATTACTAGAAGTGCCACTACTTAAAAAATTATATAAAAAAAACTAAAAAATAACCCATTTTTATTTTTTGATATGTTATAGGTGAAGGATAAACCTTTCTAAAAAAGTAATACACTGTAAAAAAACCCTTGATCTTTTTGGTTTTTTCGTTAGGTATAATTTTCTTTTTGTTATAAAATTTTTTACAGTGTAATTTTTTTTCATTTTTTAAACGTGTCATAAAGCCTCTTAAAATATCTTTTTAATGATACCAAGATCATGGAAATCGGTTCAGCCGATTCTGAGTTATTGCAGTTTAAATGGAGCTCTTTTTGACCATTTTCGCGTTTTTTCGAAAACTTTCCCACTGTGCCACGCCCAAAAAATCGCAAAACAGTAATTTCTAAAAATGAGGGTTTGTTTGTATTGATCAAATTTAGCTATGAACAAAATTTCATCGATATCTGAGGTGGTCGGGTTCAAAATTTCAGTTTTATCTCGATTTTTAAATGAAATTCATCATATATTAAGTTATATATTGCATGCTAAGCTTAATTTAAGTTTCACTTTATTATAAAAGAAGTTTTTTAACAATAAAGCATTCAGTTATCATCAGAAAGGTCTTAACTCGCTTTCAATCAAATTAATATTTCCGGTAACTGGTTTCAAGTACCAGATTGCCAATAGCAACACAGGCTTAGGTGTATCACCTAAAGCCAACTCAAAATCTCAATTCCCGGTCACTGGTTTCAAGTGCCAGATTGCCAATATCAACACAGGCTTAGGTGTATCACCTAAAGCCACACAATACATTTTGGTGACCCCGACCAGGAATTTTTTAATCCCTGCATCACAATAAAAATTAATCCGTGAATAAGTCCGTCGCGAATTAAAAATCGTTGATCATAAAACACAAAACATTTTGGTTGAAGAAGAAAAAGGACACAGCAGCCTAAAATTTTTCAACGGTTACACCTACTGCAAGTACTGGGTGTAACAATATTAACAAGGACACAGCAGCCTAAAATTTGTTCAACCAACTTCAAATACTGGGTGTAACATTTTCAACAAAGAAAAAGGACACAGCAGCCTAAATTTTTTCAACGGTTATACCTGCTTCAATTGCTAGGTTTAACACACACACACAAAAATTATAAAAAAAAAAACAACAAACGTTAATCATGGATACGTTCAGCGATGTTTTAGAGGCGCAACGAAGCACGGGCGCTGAAATTGAGAAAATTCTTATCAATTTCAAAAAGGACTCTGCAGACAGGAAAAAGACGGTGGAGTATTTCAACGAGCGGCTGCAACGGCTCAATCAAGCGTGGAACAAGTTCGAGGATACGGACAGTAAACTACGTATACTAATTGACCAGCCAATGGAGCACGAATACTTTTCATCGGGCTATTACGACCAGATCAATGAAGCAGCAAACGCCCACATAAAGCTGTTCCAACGCGAGATCCAACGGCTAGGAAATGCAAACACTGGGACCACAGCTAAGCCAGCAGCCAGCAGCATGGACTCAACAACAACAAAAATTCAAAAATCCATCAGTTTGCCAACCAATGCCGATCCAGAAGTCAGAATGTGGTGTAGGAAACAAAGGGCCATGATAACGTCACTGGAGCGTCTACTTGCAGGAAAATCTATAGAGGAAGCACCAGCTCAATGTTTGATAGTGTTGAATAATTTATGGAGTAAAATCGAAGAAGTACACTTTCAAATTTGGGCTACATGTGAAGACCCGGAGGCGGAAGGATATGACATGCTGTCATATACTCAACTTGAAACCAGGGTCTTACTTGTAAAAGAAGAATTAACAAGACAAAAGTCAAATACGGTAGTGAATCAATATGCATCAATACAACTTCCAAAGATGTCAGTTCCAAAATTTGACGGCGATTACTTGAAGTTTTCACACGAATGATCCATCAACAACCTATTCCACAAATTCAAAAAATGTGGTATTTGAAATCTAATGTAGCTGGCGAGGCAGAACGGGCAATTCGACATTTGGACTTGACAGAAGACAACTATGAATTAGGATGGGCAGCACTAGCAGATAGGTTTAATAACAAAAGGGTTCTTACTTCAGCCATTCTACATCGACTACTTAATCTCACGAATCTCACGTCAGAAGCCAAGGCCATAAGAAACTTTCATAATACCATTCACGAAAGCTTGGCTGCTCTTAAAAATCTTGGAATTGACACAACCAACTGGGATACCCTGTTACTGCACATCTTGATAAAAAAATTGGATCAGGAGTGTCATATGTTATACGAGCAGGCGCTTAAAGACACCAGAGAATTGCAAACAATAACTAGTTTTCTAATGTTCCTCAAGAATCACTTTCAAGCCTTAGAAGCTATGGGAAGCAGCAACAAACAACAAAAATTGACAGCATCAAAAGAAAATTGCAAGTTGGCATTATCGACAGTGAGATCAAATTCATGTAAACTTTGCAATGAAAAAGGCCACTGTGAAAAATTTAAAACACAAATGACTCCTTCAGAACGCCTCAGATGGATTCAATCACAAGGTATATGTGTAAATTGCTTCAAATCAGAACATAAAGCAAAAGATTGTAAGCTAGGATCTTGCAAGAAATGTAATAAAAGACACAACACTTTATTACATTTGGAGCAAAATAAACCAACGCATCAACCTACAAAAACTTCAGCAGCAGCATCCTCAATGACTTCCACAGATACGCCTTCGGTTGTTATTTCAACTACAAACAACAAAGGTCATTCAGCAACACAAAATTATGTACTTTTAGCAACAGCTAAAGTAAAAATCGTGGCCAACAACGGGCAGACATGTGAAGTTCGTGCTGTGCTTGATTCGGGATCGCAGGTCAACTTAGTGACACAAAGACTGATCAACAGATTATCATTATCTACAACCAACTCAACACTGTCAATAGAAGGAGTTGGATCTCGAACTAAATTAGCTACCTCCCGTGTCAATGTTGGTTTAGAATCACGGTTTGGAAACTTCTCTACAAGGTTAGAAGTCTTCGTTCTCCCAAAAATAATTCCAGCTCAGCCATCGAAAGAAATAGATGTAAAGGGCTGGGAGATTCCGGAGAACATACAGCTAGCAGATCCCCAATTTTACAAGCCTGAAAATATTGATGTACTAATTGGAGCAGAGTTTTATCATGAATTATTTCGTCCAGACCAAGTAAAATTAGGAATCGGCTTACCTTTACTTCAAAATACTGCTTTGGGATGGATACTCATTGGAAGGTCAAAATTCAAAACTACCGAAAATGCAACATGTGGCATATTTGGAGATGGAGAGGAACAGTTGGCCGAAATTTTAGAAAGATTCTGGAGACTTGATGACTTCACTGAAGAAACAAAGAGTTTAACAGCAGCTGAATCATTGTGTGAGACTCATTTTGCCAACACCGTATCCAGGAATCAACAAGGAAGATTTGTGGTACGGCTTCCATTTTCTGACAAGCCATCATCATTAGGCGATTCTCGACATCAAGCTGAACGACGTTTCAAACTAATGGAGAAAAGACTAAAGAAAAATCCTGCAATCCAAATAGAATACGTAAAGTTTATGCAAGAATATGAGGATCTAGGACACAAGCAGAAGATCCAAAATCGATACATTCCAGCATCAAATTACTTTATTCCTCACCACTATGTCTTAAAGCCTGATAGTAGTACAACCAAGTTACGAGTCGTGTTTGATGCTTCAGCAAAAACATCTACAGGGCTGTCACTCAACGATATCTTACAAAAGGGTCCAACTGTACAAAGCGAATTATTCACCATACTGCTTCGTTTTAGATCACATCGATACGTTTTTACTGCCGATATTGAAAAAATGTATCGACAAATTTTGGTGCATGATGACGATACAGCACAACAACTTATAGTCTGGAGAAAGAATGATTCTGAAGACCTTCAGTACTACCGCTTACAAACTGTTACTTACGGTACGACATCAGCTCCTTATATGACAACAAAATGTTTAAAACATTTAGCAATACAAAATATGACCAGATAGCCATATGGAGCAAAAACTATCCATGATGATTTCTATGTGGATGATTGCTTGAGCGGCACAAACGACATTGCAACAGCATTACAAACTCAACAACAAATCACAACAATATTGCAGGAAGCTGGCTTCAAACTGAGAAAATGGTGTGCTAACCACCCTCGGCTATTAGCTGGCATACCACGGGAGGACCGAGAAGTAAATCTGGATTTAGATGACTCATCAAATCAAACCATAAAAACATTGGGACTCATATGGCTGCCGAATTCAGATGAACTTTGTGGGAGGGTACATTTAAATACACTCGAACGGCTAACAAAGAGATCAGTAGCATCAGATTTAGCGAGAATTTTTGACCCATTGGGAATTTTTGGACCAATTACAGTTAAAGCAAAAATTCTTATGCAAAAGCTTTGGGAGTTAAATTTGTCTTGGGACCAAGAGTTACCAACACCACTTTTGCAGCAATGGACACGCTTTAGAGAGGATCTGTTAACACTGAACACGCTAAAAGCATCAAGGCACATTTTTAATGGTCGAATACCAGAAAACATTCAACTTCACACGTTCGTGGATGCATCCGAGCAAGCGTATGGGGCAGCTGTATATGTTCGAGCCACATACAAGGATAAAACTATTACTGCGCGTTTGTTGTGTGCGAAATCAAAGGTTGTGTGCGAATTAGAACTGTTAGCGGCTGTACTTGGTGCAAATCTCACCAATCGTGTTAAAAGAGATCTCAAGTACACCAATATTTCATCCTTCTTTTGGTCGGACTCGGAGATAGTACTATCATGGATTCAATCATCGTCATCCACCCTACACACCTTTGTCACAAATCGAATCAGCAAAATACATCAAACGACGACATCAGAACAATGGCATCATGTTGCATCTAAGGACAATCCAGCCGACATTATATCCAGAGAAGTAAATCCAGACAAGCTAGCAGCATGCTCCCAGTAGTTTTACGGGCCTTTTTTCTTGTATGGAGGTGAACAATGGTGGAAGCAACCAGAATCAAAAATATCTGAGATTCCCAATGATATTGAAAGGAGAACAAAAGTTATCGCCACAGTCACACATCAATGGAGTGATCTAGAAACCTTAATTTACAAAATCAATCATCGAAATTCTTTTCAATTTCTTCTTCATACCGTTGGATATTTAAGGCGTCCCTTTAATCGCCAAAAGTCAGAATTTTTGACACTGTCTTCGGCAGAATTACGATCTGCTTTACTAACAATTGTAAAAACAATTCAAGCCTCGGAGTTCAGTGAAGAAATAAAAGACCTTATGAAATTTAAATCTGTTCGAAGCTCCAGTCCATTGGGAAACCTGACACCGTTTGTTGACGAATTTGGTATTTTACGTGTTGGTGGACGCCTTGAATCATCATTGCTGCCATACGACGCAAAACATCCCATGGTATTACCATACAACGACACAATATGCAAATTGATTTTCCAATTGAAGCACGAAGAAAATAAACATTGTGGATCCCAAGCACTTCTTAACATCATGCGTCAAAATTTCTGGCCTACTAAAGGAAAAATTACGGCTCGGAACATCATTCATTCCTGTATACAATGTTCAAAAGCAAAGCCGAAGCTATTTGAGCAGCTCATGGGAGCCTTGCCCACCGATCGAGTCAATCAATCTCGGCCATTTTTAAATTCGGGAGTGGATTATTGTGGCCCATTCTGGATACACTATAAGATTAGGGGAAAGAAGCCAACAAAAGCCTACTTAGCCATATTTTGCTGTTTTTCCACCAAGGCGGTGCATTTGGAGTTGGTTAGTGATCTTACTATGAACGGTTTTATTGGAGCACTCAGTCATTCAGAGAAGTCCAAAGAAGTTATAATCCGTTACAGCAGTGACAAGGGTATACAATTTCATTTTATTCCTCCAAGAGCTCCGCACTTTGGTGGCCTCTGGGAGGCTGCTGTCAAATCAGCAAAGCATCTATTAGTCAGATCACTCACGTATGAGGAGCTGGAAACAGTCATGATCGGAATAGAAGCCATCCTAAACTCACGACCACTTACACCTATATCGACAGATCCCAACGATTTAACAGCGCTTACGCCAGGACATTTTTTAATTGGTGATACACTCACGGCTCCAGTTGATCCACATGCCCAGCAATCATTATTAAACCCAGTTGTTCACTGGAAAGAAGTGTCAAGAGTAAAACATGGATTTTGGACTCGATGGTCAAAAGAATATTTGAATGAACTTCAACAACGTAGTAAATGGACAAAGGAAAAGGTGCAATGGTTATTATAAAAGATGATAATTTGCCAATCATGAAATGGCCAATAGGGCGATTTATAAAAACCTATAAAGGAAATGATAGTTTAATTCGCGTTGCGGAAATAAAAACATCTCACGGAACGTACAAGCGCCCTATCCATCTGCTAGCACCACTACCAACAAATTCAGCATCATCAGATCTTCAAGACCCTGAACCAGCATCTGAAGCTAAAAACTCACTAATACTTAGTTAGCATACCGTTAAATCGACTACGAAAGGCAGAAACTCTCACGGAACAACTTGCGCCCAGGAAAATTAGTCGTATAGAACCAAATCTACTAATAACGATATTGGCATTAGTATTTTTACCACTTGCACTATGTTCACCAATAAGCCAGCAAAAGTTCCCGAATAAGCCAGGAATATATTTTTAAGGAACTCGCAATGTAAATCGTATAGTCGGAGAATGGAAAATCATCACCTATTACGACCTGGTACCCATACAAAGGGAGCTTGAAACTCTTCGAAACAGCACTGCAGTTCTTCAACATTTGTGTACAATGCTTCAGATACAAACAATGTGTTTGGAACTTGTAAAACAATTTAACAGCATAAACCTTGAGTTAGAAACCGAGGATAACATAATAATGAGAAGGCGAAAAACCAGAGGGGCTATCAACATAGTTGGAAATCTGGCTAATAAACTTTTTGGCGTCTTAGATTCAGAATATGCTGAACACATTTCACAAACTATCAAACAGATAAATATCAACGAAGAGATCTTGTTAAACATGATTCAAAATCAGACATCCGTTATCGATTCAACTTTAAATATTGCAAGCCATTGCAATCAAAATTAATAAATTACAAGACGAGGCCCAGAACATATCTAAGAAGTTCAACGATGTCTACAAACGTATCAATCTATTGGAGATATACACATCAACAGTTACCCAATTGTCAATAATGGCCTCGAACGTAGTAAAGATTGAAGCTGCTATTTTTGATGTATTAGCCGATACTCGACATGGCAAAATCAGCCCTCTTCTGATCACACCACAGCAACTTCAAGAACAAATAATGAAAATAAGAGGGCATTTACCGCTTAACCTTCGGAAAAGTCGGATCACACAGAACCATATTATATTTATAATAAAATTACCATTGACTGATAATGAACAATTTGACCTCTTCAATCTCATACCGATTCCTGTTATAACCAATAACACAATGTTAAAAATACGACCGCAAACATCTATTCCAGCTGTCACATCACACAGATATCAATATTTTTCACTGTGGAAAGACTGTGGGTTTGTTCGGCGTGCGCATATGCCTGCAATATTGCAGCAGTACTAAAGCACTACGTTCTATGAAGAAATTTATTGCAACACTGCAAACGTCAAGCGTTCCACTGAACATAATAGTTGCAACACATGCGCAAATATTGGCAAATAGCGCAGTGAGAATTTTTTAGCTGCGCAAAATGGTTGATACAGAGTAAGTTGATTTTATTTTTGCTTTTTTGTGGTATTTAATTTAATATTTATTTAATATTTAATAATTATTTGTCTTTTTTAATATTCTAGTGGAAATTTTAGTCATTCGGATTCAAAACTATTAATAAGGTGCCGCCTGGACTTGGAAGGCGATTTTCAAGCTGGCAGGAAAAAAAAAAATCTGTGCTATGGGGCAAAGTACTGGACGAAATTATAGATGACAATAATCCTGCTATACATGAACATTCGGAAAATATTAGCCATACTGCTAACAAACGGCGCAAAACTTCAACAAACGCTACGCTGGAATTTCTCAAGGAAGAAGCTGTTAACGAACAAACACGTCATGAAGAAGTAATGGCATTAGAGAAAGAAAAATTAAAAATTGAACGTGAACGTATTCAGGCTGTGTTGGACTTGAAGCAGCTATTGCAGCAGGTCTTACAGAGGTAGGACGATAAAAATTACCTCAAAGTTCTCAATCCTAAACTTAGTATTTTACTTTAATTTTTTTAATTTACATGAAGAAATTTATATAAGCAATGCATTCATCTCAATTTCTTTAATATCTCAGTTCTGTTTGATTATATTTAAGTTGTTATGTTTTTTTTAAGTTAAGTTGTGTTTTTATAAATAACGAAACTGAATTCCAAATAAAGAAGTTGTTTACGTTTTCAATGGTATGTTTTAATATTTAATAAAAAGTCATAATGGTAATGAATAAATATAATATATGGCTCAGTGAATAAAGGCCTAACGAACTAATGCCTAATTTTTCAAAATGAAAGAATGCCTAAACAAGAACGCCTAAGAAGAAAGTGAAAGAACGTCTAACTTTAAAAATGAAGGAAAGTCTAATTTTAAAAATGAAAGAAAGTCTAAATTGTTAGGGTTTCTTTCATTATGAATTAACACCTAATGAAAGAAAACCTAACAACTGGAATTAAAATGCTGAAAATATATTTTGAAAGGAAAAAATGTATTTTTAAATTATATTTAACTATAAGTTATGTAAATACAGTTAAATTTTCAACAACTATAGCTCTACATAGCGGACATTTGAAAAAATGTTCACCTGCGTTAGCTTTTAGTTCATTACAACAGTTCAAAACAAACAATAACAAATTAAAAATCAATAACTTTTATAACTTTAAAAACTAATAATTTTCTATTTAACGGAATGTTTACAAGGTAGTGTATGCATTTTGTAAAAGGGAAAATCAATTGTTTTTATAATTTTAAAAACTAATAATTTTCCCTTTTACAGAATGTTTACAAGATAGTGTATGCATTTTGTAAAAGGGAAAATCAATTGCTTTTATAATTTTAAAAACTAATAATTTTCCCTTTTACAGAATGTTTACAAGATAGTGTATGCATTTTGTAAAAGGGAAAATTAATACCATTATTTGATATGAATAAAAATCACACTTTTAGCAAAATGAAAAATCGCCTAACATTAATGAAAGAAAGCCTAACAATCAAAAATGAATAAATATCTAATTAGGCGTTTTTTCGTTTTTGATTCTTAGGCTTTCTTTCATTATGAAAAATCACCTAACAATTTTAATGAAGGAATGCCTAAAATATTAGACATTCTTTCATAATGAACAACCGCCTAATTCCTATATAATTTTTTGTTGCAATTTTTAGGCATTATTTCATTTTTTTTTTTAGGCGTTAGTTCGTTAGGCCTTTATTCACTGAGCCGTATATATATATATACATCATATTTTATAAACTCATTTCATTCATCGATCTTCAGAAATCAAATAACATTGTTGAGTTATTTCTCCTAGCAATTCCCTCAGTGTTGTCATTAGTTTCGCTAATGAAATGGTGTTCAATTTCATGGTCACTTGATGCATTTGTATTGTTATGTACATCATGAACATAATTTGAATCTTCGCTATTTATGATGAAGTTGTGCAGTATTGTGCAAGCCAATACAACTTTTGAAACATCTTTTAGTGTCCTTAAGTCTAAATAATTCAAAATTTTAAATTTCTGCCTGAAAATTCCGAAGGCTTGTTCTATGAACACTCGAGTCGAGCTCAAGAAATAATTGAATTTTCTTTGCTCTCGAGTAAGGTGCCCATTATCTCTGTAAGGAACCATAACATGTTTAGAGAGGGGATACGCAGGATCAGCTAAGAGGACAGCATTTTCTGTTAACTCTATTTGTCCAGATGCTATTGCTTTGAATACAGGACTATTTTTCCAGACATTCGCGTCATGGCAACTTCCTGGGTATCCGATGAATACATCCGTGAACTTATAATTACTATCACATAAAGCCTAATAAACTTCATAAATTAAAAAAATTTTAGAACAATTATCATTTAAATACCTGCATATTAATTGAAAAATTGCCTTTTCGGTTGTAGTAGCTCATTGCATCAATTTTTGGTTGAGGAATTTAAAAATGAGTTCCGTCAACACATCCTACTACGAAGGGAAAAGGATTTTCTCTGCTATTTTGGAACTGTGCCATAATTGGGCCTATTCTGCGCAATCTTTTATGAAAAAATTCTGTTATTCTGTTATGATTTCCCATACAAATTTTTTAGCTGTCAAAAAATCTGCTATGCGTTCTAAATTCATATTCTGCACGACAAAATCTGCTATGAAATCTGTTAAAAATCATAACAGATTTTCGAACTGTCAAAAAATCTATTCCAAATTCTATAATTGGTATTCAGCGCGACAAAATCTGTTATGAAATCTGTTAAAAACCATAACAGAATAACAGACAGATTTTTGAGTCTTTTATCATAACAAATTCTATTAAAATGACAGTTTATTTCTGAAATGGATATTTATTTGAGAATTTCAATAAGAAATTCTGATAAAAGGCGAAAAATGTAAGTAAACTAATTGTTAAGTATAAATATATGCATATGTTTATGTTCAATTTAATGTTTTAGACGAAACCATCGAGCAACTCTGCTAGAGTTGCGGCTTCAAAGCAATCTGTTCGAGGTTCCTGATGTGTGCTTCGTGCAGCTATTTCGTTTGGACAAGGTGAATGCTCGACTGCTCATGAACAAATTGGAACCAATCGTGGAACATCCAATGTCTGTGATGACGAAACTCGATATTTAAGCTTTTATCTTTATTAATATGATTTTTTTATCTTTATATCTTTATTAATATGCACTCAACTTGCAATTTTGCATATGAACTTTGATATTTAACATGTACTTCGAGTATGAAATTCAACCATCGAATAAAAACCAAAACAAAAGTATTTTCTATTCAAACTATGACGAAAATATTTTTAAAAATAAACATTTTATTGGCTGCTTAAGACTTTGAATATACTTTGGTTTTTTGGCCCAGTCTAAAATCATTTGTTACTACTTTTAAATATTTAAGTTCTATAAAAACATTTTATTCTTCAACATGTATTTATAGTGTTAACACTGATTAAACATTTATACAATTTAAGTATAAAATACCAAATACAAATGCTTTAGCCAACACCCATTGTGTTGATCTGCAAACCTTAAAAAATTTGTTTGCTTGTTTGAGATCACAACAGGTAATGCGTTGGAATCCTTGGGCGTTCCATAGCTGCCATCCGAAATGACACGTAAGACGTACTGACCAGCAAGAGTGCCGTGCTACAAATCGTGCATATGATTGCAAGCAGCCTTAGCGGCAGACAGCCTACATGCGGAAATCACAGCAGCGCCACGCTTTTGCACGGTCTCATCAAATTTTCCCTGCAGTAAGTCGGCATCCCAAACTGATTTTATGCACACTGTCTCATTTCTAGCATCCGGGAATTTAGTCGAAAAATTATTTTTTTTACAGCAATCTGTGCACCTTAACATCCGTACATGCGTGCATGCAGATCCACCGTCTGGCCCTGCATCTTATAAATTTTCACGTTCGCCGAGCACATATCCTTGCGTTCCAAACCCTTACATGGCATTGAACCAACCATGAAGGCAGCGGCAACATCCTCAAAGCCCATAGCTGCATCAGTTGTTGGTACAAATTGCCGTAGTAGAGGTAGTCCACAATCGGCTAATCCCGTAACGACACCCTCGAGTACACCAACCATAGGAGGAATATCCAGCAAATGCAAGATGAGAAGCAATTTGGCCAGCAGCGCCGGCAACAACATGAATTGGCTGCATTTGAAAACTTGTTTTTTTTACGATTTGCTTATGAACGCCAGAATTTAAAGACGACTGAAATATACTGAATAAAATAAATTGTTTAATTTATAATTAGATTTTGCATAAAACAACCCTTAACTTACTTTTTCGCTCTGCATTTTGTTGACTATAAATAAATTAATTTACAACAATCAGCTGTTTCATAACAGAAGTTAACGGAATTGTAATAGATTTTTATTTTCGAAGATTGATAACAGGGTGCCATAAAAGTTCGATGTACTGAATACCAATTTTAACAGATCTTTTATGATCGGCATCTGTTACGATTGATAACAGAAAATGCGTAACAGAATAACAGATTTCGCCGAATAGGCCCAAATGACTTCCTGTTGTGCTACCGAGGGCCAACATATTTCATTTCTGAGACAGCAAATCGTATTAATTGTTTTAAAAAATAGCCTGTGAGCAGTTCCCTTTCCAACGTTAAAGCGATCGGAAAGGTCCCGAAAAATAACCCTGCTATTGCAAGTCTTCCATAATGTGACAAGAAGGCCTTTATCCAACGAATATCCAAAGTCCCTAAGACACGAACCTGCCCAATATGGTTGCAGCGAATTTTGTAATAACTAGGGCAACATAAACAGAAACAATTAATACTATTATTTAAACAATAAATATTACAATTTACGTTAAAAGTTGAGCGGCTCATTCGAAAATGACTAAAAAATACGTCGTCCGGATATTTTCTTATGATTTCAAAATAATTTTTGACTTTCGGAATTTTTCTTCGTTTCCAAATCGTGGTTAATAAAAAATGTCTTCTTTTTAAACGATACTGTCTTTCTTTCTTTTTATATGAACGTATTTCATCATTTTTCTTGTATGCTTCGTCAATTAACAAATTAATTAAGCACTCCATAATTGTTCGTCATTCTAAAAAAACTTTTACTGCGCATTGTCAAAGCATCACAACAGTGTTGCAGTGCATGTGCAGTGCAGACAAGTAGTACACAGAAAAAAAAGAGTAGAACTTTTACCTAAAAATGTAGTCAATTCAGCTAAAGTAATCCGGTGATTTTCAGTCAACGAATTTGATTAGGTGCGCTACCAATTTCTAAATGTTAATTATATGCAATTATATTGGGTAGTTTAACTGCGAGAGTAGCTAAAAAAACCTAAATATTTAGGTGTACCTTCAACCATAAAATAGATAAGACACATAATTTATTAGAAGAATTAGCTAATTTTTTTTAAACTATGACCACTTCAGATTAGGCAAGCCACCTACTAAGTGTAGAAAAATCATCTAATTATTTAGATGATTATGCCGTGCAAAAAATATGCAAAAAATATGTTTTTTGTTTTGCAATTTCTATTTTGAAGTGAAACTTTCCTTAGGTGACTTTACTTCATTTCGTCACATGATAGAGAAGAAAGATTTGTTTTATAGTAGATAGAATGAGAGAGATATATATATATACATTGTATAAATGACTGAAAAATTTCTTTGCCACCGCTGAGATTCGAACCTGTGATCTCAAGATTTCAACAACCAACGCCTTATCTATTGAGCTAAATTTCCAATACAAAAATTTACGCTACATACCAATTAATCAAATTGCTGTAGATGCCCATAATATCAGAGTTGTGGACCTCATATTTTTATATACATTTTGTTCACAAGTTATCAAACGGCGTAACAGCACAGCGGTAAAGCGTTTGACTATAACGCAAGCGGCCCGAGTTCAAATCTCGCAATGAGGCTTTAATTTTTGTAAAATTTTCTCACTTTGTTTTTATTTATGTTTTTTATAGGAGAGCGCTGTGCTCCTATAAAATTCAAATACGGGAAAAAAACAAGTTGTAAGGAAAGCTTTTGATTTATCCATGTAAATATTTATATAAAATTTATACTGAGGCGTGGATAATGCTAATATGCGTTATTTCCCTAGTGTACGAACAAATCGACAACTTGCATTAGGTAAAATAACTAGAAGAATTAGATGATTTAATAAGCAACATTTTAGTTGAATTAACTAATTGTAATTAGGTGAATTACCTAATGCATGATTGTTAAATTAACTGTGTAAGTAGAAAAGTTGTTGAAAAGATTAGGTGAAATAGAAACTTTCACATTAGCTAAACTAGTTTAGGTAATAAATCCATTCTTTTATTTTCTGTGTAGCAATGCATGTCATGCGCAATATTGCGCTACGCCGAACAAACCCTGTGTTACCATCAAACAAACTACAAACCATCTATTATGCTCGGACAAACAAGTAAAATATCATCAAGGAGCACACGCATATTCCTGCGAAATCAACATGCTCAAAAATAAAACCGACTCAACTTGCATACTGGAAGAAATCAAAACTGATATTAGTTGGCAACCACTACAACATACAAATCAATGGATTTTTGGATCAAAACTTACGACACAGATTACTGCAGTTTGTAATGGCGTCACGGAATTATTAGAAATGCAAGGGACAAATTTGTTGACTTTACACGATGATTGCATACTTAAGCATCATACTGCAACCATCCAAACTCATCAATCGATTACAGATACCATTTATGCATCACATGTTGCATTTAGTGAACTCTTGGTTACTAACGTTTCCAAAGTACGGATAATTTACAATGACTCGCCTTTGGATTTGAGCAGTGAATTACAACAATTAAAACAACTACAGGAACATATCAAGACGAATAAAATCATTGAACTACCTCAACGGTTTCAAACTACTAGCACCCATCACTATTTAACAAGTTATTCAGCCTTACTGCTAATTATCGGCACCATCATTTGGTTTTTGTGGAAAATAAGACAGATGAAGCAAATAGCAGTGCTACCGCATAACAATGTACCTATCCCAGCACCAAGATTTGCTATTGATCCTCAACTAGTAGTTTAAGTATCAAAATATCGTGCAATATTTTTATTAATTTTTGGCTTCTTTAAAATAAACTCAATTTTATAATTTACTAGTCTTTTCCCGGCACGCGTTGCTGCACCCTGCAACTATATGGGGACATAATAGGTGTATTCAAAACTTTTCTTAGACACATAGTTTGACACTGCCCGTTCCAGTTTCCCAGTAGCAGGAGATCACCAAATAGTAACTCCATTTTGAGTTTGTATGTAAGTATTGCTACTTTTACTTTCAAAGCTATTCGATAATACAAATTTTAACTGTATGGGCGGAGCCACACCCTCTTATATAATGCTCATCCCAGTTTTCTAGTAGATGGACATTACCCTGTTTTAGTACAGTTGCCGACAGTAAGCATACAGACTAAATTACCAAAATGTAGCCCAATCGACGAAAACCGTAGGGAATATAACATTTTTATTGATTTGTGGGCGGTAAAAGGGGGTGTGACAGAAATTTAAGCCATCTCGTACTTGAAAAAAATGTACTGCCAAAATTTCAGCTCTATCGGCTAAGTAATTTTGAAGTTTCCAGCCATCACACAGACAGCGTTTTGCTTTTTGTATATATATTTTGAATAAACATTATTGGCTATAACTTTTGATTGGCAAGAGATACTTCGATAATTTTTTCTAATAAATTAATTTTTTGGCTTTTATATTTTTTTCAAAATTATAAAAACACAATATTGGAAAAAAAATTTTGTTCGAAAAAATCTAGGGGTAGGCCTTGTTTTCTGAATCACAAAAATGGTTTTTAATTTTTGCGTAAAATTTAAATATCTTTTGCTTGTAAATGTTATAACTTTTAAATAGAGTTGAAAATTTGCGAATTTGAATTTAAATTATTTTTACAACAAAAACAAATTTTGAGCCTTTTTGTGAGGAAAACTCCAAAATTTCATACCTTTTTTGAAAAAAATATTTAAAATATATATACTCAACTAACGGTATTTTTGCAATAAGATTTTCATAGTACTTTGATGAAGCTGTAAGACGAAAAAAAATTTAACAAAATGTATACAAAAGCAGCGGAGATATTTGACTCGAAAGTCGCAAAATTAAATTTCTGATTGTTTTTTTATCATTTTTGAGCAACGATGTTGCATTAAATATATCGTTGTAGTAAAATTTTTCATAATTTGATGTGAAAATAACGGAAATTATTTTTATTTTACTAAATTTAAGAAATATTTAATATTTTGTAAATATTTGCACATGTAACCTAAGAAAACAACTAAAAATATGCGATTTTGTAAAAAATTTGTACTACAGCACCATCTGGTGTCCAAGGTGGTTTAAAGAAGATAGTGCTTAAAAACTCATCGTACCTGAAAACTACTATCTACCAATTTTCATTCTAATCGAATGAGCGGTTTGGGAGTTTGAGGTGGTTTTGCAAGAAATTTGTAGTATAGCGCCCTCTGGTGTTCAAGATAGGTCAAAAAAGATAGCAGCAGAACACTCAACATACATGAAACCCACTGTATACCACTTTTCATTCTAATCGCATTAGCAGTTTATGAGTTTTAGGCAGTTTTGTAAAAAATTTGTACTACAGCGCCCTCTGGTGTTCAAGGTGGATCAAAATTGATAGCCCACAAACACGCACCGTACCAAAAAACTTCTATACACAAATTTTCATGCTAATCGGATGAGTAGTTTAGGAGTCTATTGCGGCCTTACAAACATAAGCTCCTTTTTTATATATATAGATAGATAGATAGATATTACCAAAGAATATACAATATATAGAATGCGCATCTTGGTACAAAACGCAAACATTTTTCTTTCTTACTCAATGATGCGGGGGGTAGCAACAAGACGAAGATACGATGTGAGCAGCATTAAGCAACATCGAACATTTTGAGCGAACCAACCAGCGGTTGCAACAGGAATGGTGTTGTTTGACAAATCACACAATGTTTTTTGTGCTAGCTGGTCTTTTCGAAATTTTTTTATCTTATCTTATATATTAATACGCAAACATCGAATGTTGTCGTACACTTTTTCAATATTTATTTTAGAATAAGGACAATGAAACGTACATCATTCGAAAGGTACTGCACCTGCACTACACAATATGATTGAATATTAGATTGGTGACCTTTGACCTCAAATATGAGCGGAAAAAGAGCATTCATTAAATAAAAGCTAAACTATAAGAGATGGAAAAACATGATATAAGAAAGAAATTTAGACATTCATAAGATGTGCAAAAAAAAATTTAATATTTTTCACCATCGTTTACGGTTACCCTACAATAAGCACTTTTTCATGTTACAAGTGTCAATATATATCGTGATGGTAAAATTGCTTACAAAAAGCAAATTTTGAAATATTTCCGTTATTTTGACATCAAAATTATTGTGATATCTCGAAAACTATAGATGTTCTCAGTACAACGTTTTTTGTATGAAAATTCGTTGGTTGAGAAAAATAACGGTATACGAAAACTTTTTTGCTAATATTTTCCACGAATAGTATGTTAAAATAATATCCCGTTATTATGACATCAAAAGTATTGCGATATTACGAAACCTGTAGATTTTTTCCATGTCATTGCCTCAGAATGAGAAAAAAACAATTGATATTTCAAATTTTGATTTTGCAAGCAAATATCTCAGCCATTTTTCAATCGATTTTCATTAAATTTTCTTTGACTGAAAGTTTCATTAAATGACTTTGGAGGAATAAGAAAAGATTTACCGTTATCTAACCAATTCAATTTCTTATGTTGTTTTCAAAAAAACTCTAAAATATTCAATTTTTGCTTAAAAATTAGACCAGACATTTTTTTTTTGTAATTTTATTTTTGTTTTTCTATTTTCTTCTCTCACACTCTTTCATATACCATATCATTTATTTGCAAAAATTGCTTCATTTTGACACATCATTTAATTAAGTGTTTCTATCATCGAAAATCATGAGCTACCCCCTATGTTTTTTTTTGATGAAAATTACATTTTTCAAAATGTTGTTTTTGTATTTTTAACAAAGTTGTACAGCTTAAAAAATAATTTCTGTGAAAAAATTTTTCAAATATTTCAAACCACTCCAAAGTAATCCATATATTAATACACAAACAAAAATCTTGTGGTACACTTTTTTAATATTTATAATACAAAAAAGGGCATGATTCTTATATCAGTCGAAAGGTAATGAGCCACAGATGTGCCAAAAAATGGAAAAAAATATGTTATGTGATTATTGCAGTTTAAAAGAAGTGTATGCACTCTCACTCCCATAGCTGTAGTTTGAGTCTCACTGCTTTTCTTACTCGAAAGAAATTAAAAAAAAATGTTATATTAAAGATAAGGAGTAGGAAAAAAATTTGGACAAAGATTAAAGCATAGAATTGGACAATGATAAGGACGAGAATTCAGACAGGAATCGAGAAGAGGAATTCGACAAGGACTGAGACAAGGGTAAGGACACAAATTGATACTTACCTAAAACAATTTTTGGGACAAGATTGGCAAAAGTATAAGGGTCAAGAAATGGGACAAGGAATAGAACAAGGATTTGAACACACTTAGGATAAACTTTAGAACAAAGATTTAGAAATAAAGTTGGAAAAGGATTAGGAAAGGATTCGAATGAGGTTAAGGTCAGGAATTTGGATATGGATTAAAAGAACAGTTTGAACAGGAAGTAAGACAATTGAAGAGTCGACGTGAATAACATTGTAAGTGACAAAATTATAGGTTTTCAGGAATTGCAAAAAAAAAAACGGTTTTAATGGCGGACTTAGAGCCATTTGATTTCGATGTCAATGTCCAAAAATGTATGGAATTTGAGAAACTATGTGCTCTTATAATAGGCTAGAGCATTTTTAACGTTAGTATGCAAAACAACTATTTTTGATGAATATGTCGCTTACAACGTTATTCGCGTCGACTCTTCAATTATTAGTTTGGAAACAAATGAAAGGAACGGGACAAGAATAAGGATAAGGACAAAGATACACTGTCAAAATCCATGGATGGGCGCACGATACAGCCAACTTCTTTTTAACTTTACCAAGCTCTTTTCAATACATATAAATAAAAAAACAAGAGAAAAATCTATTTTGATATGGTCGAATTTTGACCACAGGCGATACTAGTTATATGAATTACTGATGCGACAAGGCGTTATAATAAAGAAAAACAATCTGAAGTCTGGCATTAAATGCTGTATGCAGACTTGCAAAATCGGCACCATTTAGCAATCGGTAAAATATATCGAGAAAAATGCAATATCTCAGATTTGAACTACGGTTCAAATTTGTACATTTGCGACAGCCATTTTTTTAGTTCATATATAGAAAAAAAAAAAAAACATAAATCTGGTGCTTTTCCAACATTTAATTTAAATGAAGTGGTAGAAGGGCACTTGGAAGAAGATTTTTTTTACTTCGAAACTCCATCTAAAAGACGAAAGTTTAGCGACGTTATTAAAGGGTATTGCAGTAATTGGGAAAAATTCGTTAAATTAAGGCATGTAGCTACTTGGCGCGGTCTGTATTCGAGTGAAAATTTAACATTTTTTTTTACAGGAAAACGGCAAAAGATAATAGATAAATTTTTGGGGTGATTTAATAGACTCAAAAATTATATACATTTTTTTTTTATAATGTATAAAACTTAAATTTGAATTTTTTTACATTTTTATCCCTGGTTACCATCGTTACATAAAACATTGAAACAATTTTTATTTTTTCTATATTTATTTGCACAAAATCCAGAAAAAGTTGAGTTTTTTATGATTTTTTTTTTTCAAATCTTCATAATTTTTTGCCAAACTTAAAAATTTTAGTTTACACGATAACCATACTCATATTATTTATAAATTTGTTTTTGACGTAGAATACGTCATTCTCGGAGGTAAGTAGGGTGGTTGATAGTGATCAGGTGTCGGTATTTACATTACTTTTTGAGCCTTTGGTGGGCCTAAAGTACTAATCGTACAATGTTGATCTTAGCACTTGTTGGTCTGCTTGATCCTCAATGCGACAAAAATTCATGTTAGAACTGTCTAACTTATATCAATTTTACACAATTACATGAAATATAAAGCCAACATTTGATGTTTTTGTTTGCTTAAACTTGCTACCTATTTATCGACGGCTTCCGGTTTTTTCGATGGCGAAGACAGCGCCATCTAGCGTGAAGACATAAATCTTATAACTAAAAAAAAGAAGCATACTTTTGGGGTCATGTTGTTTTTAGCAGAATCGCGTTACCCAAAAATTCTGATTAATTTTGAGGGGCATGCTTTTTTAACAGAATCTGTTATTGAAATGTCAAAATTTCGCAGCCAATTAAATATGAAATTTTGAATTTAACAAAATTATTATTATGTGTTGAAAGAAAACACACAGCGTCGATATGAAGAAATGGTCTGTGTAAATACCGCTTATTCCCTTTATAGTTCTGTTTGTCATCAGTGAAGGCAGCCCTGTTTGTGCAAAACTCTATAACTGCACAAACACTGCACCCCTGAGAAAATGTCAAAATTTTTCATAGTATCTTCACCAGAAAGTAATTCCTGCGACGCTGTGTGTTTTCTTTCAACACATAATAATAATTTTGTTAAATTCAAAATTTCATGTTATGTGTTTACCAAAAACACACAGCGTCGATATGAAGATCTGTTTGATATCTTCTGGTGACAAACACAAAACGCTATGTGAAAGAATTTTAAATTTTATTATCGTGTTTTTTGTTCTAACTAACAAAAAGTTATTAATGAAATCCAATCAACACAAAATTTAATTCAAAGTAAAATATAAATTAATCTATCAAATTATTAGTAAAATACAAAGTTGTAATATTTTGTAAAAAATTGGCATTACAATTATAGTGTAATGATTAGAGTTATTAGTCCAATAAGTATCATAATTATATGAATCAAAATAAAATGCAATTATTTTCATTAAGGTAACTCTCATATTAGAAAAATTATTCTGGGCGAAAATTTTTAAAAAGCAGATCTGATCCTTTAGTTTGTTTCTTAACTTCCTTACAATAAAACTTTTTAAATGTATTACCACTTCTCCAGTTTCCCCTTGCCAGTATTTCTTCCACTGAATGGTCCTCGATCCAAGCTGCTGAAGCCACCGCTGATCTAAAAGAACCAGGAGAAGCATTGATCCCGATCTCTTTTAATACTGATTTAACCCAGCCACCTATTACTGTACGTGATGCTGGACGAGGGGCACCAGTAATAGAAATAAAAAGATGAGCCAGTCCTTTTACACTCTCTCTTCTCTTTTGAGAAATTGAAACTAAATGTCTTATTGAAGAAACTGGACAAACGTTCTTATTTGAATGGCTCGATAACAACCAGCCTGATTGTCTGTGCTCGTTAGAGTCCGTTTTCGAACCAAAAACAGGCCAAAAGAGTACTTGATCATTTGATAAACACATATTTTCATCTAAGACTCTTAGCAGCGTAAGATCATGAACTCTTCTTCCAGATGCCAAAAGTAGAATTGTCGCCGTTCGTCTTGAAACATCGAACAAAGTATCTTTACAAGTGCTTTGAGCTAACCAGTCAAAAACTAGTTGAGCATCCCAAACCGGTATTTTCGACTTGACAGGCTGAGCTCCTGCAATTGCTTTTAATATCTGACGAAGAAGTAATTGATCTGATTCTTGCATCTGCATTTTACAGAATGTAAATATAGCAGATTTATGTACCAAAATCGTACTATATGCAAGATTTTCAACTAAATGCAGTTCTGCCAAAAATCTAGCCAAATCTTTTATCTCAGGATATAGGGCATCCAAATTATTTAAATCGCACCAGTTTAGCCATCTCTTTAACGCCGGGAAATATGTTTTCATTGTTGATTGTCTCCAGCTAGAATTTAAGAGTTCCTTTTCAGCCTCTGACCAAGATTTTGTGAGGTTGCCCCACCTCCAATTAACCAGGCCTGCAGGATCAGTTGGTCTACTTGTGGTGGAACGAGATTCGTTGCCTTGTCTACTAAATTTTCTTGGAGATTCTCTATTCGCACCGGTTGCTTCAAAGCTCGGGCTCTTAAATCTGCCAACCAAAATGTCTTCTCCCAGAGTGGAGCTATTACAATGTAACGTCCTCGGGCGCTGTTTAAGTGAGCTAACACACGAGGCATGAGGTTGGGAGGTGGAAATATCCAACCTAGGCGAAAATTCCATGGGCGGCTGAAGGCGTTTGAGTAAAGCGCTAATTGATCTCTGCAGTTTAGCGATACGTATCTGCTGACCACGGCTGTTTCTGCGGATGCGAACAAGTCGACATCTGGAGTGCCCCAAAGCTGAAATAAGCTGTTTGTTACCGTGGGCAACAGATGCCATTCCGGCAAGCGCCTTCCCCTTGAGAGGCGGTCGGCGATGCAGTTGTACCTCCCCGGGAGGTAATGTGCTGACAGCAGAATGTTTAACCTGCCTGTCAACTTCAACAACTTGCTTGTCAGGTCGAGCAATATTAGAGAGTGAGTACCGCCCTCGTTCCGAATGTATGCTACAATTGTTCGGTTGTCCGATTGGATCAGAATATGAGCATTCTTTAGATATTTTGACTGTTTCTGGATCGCTATATAAACTGCAAAGAGTTCTTTCACGTTTGAATGCCATTTTATTTGATCTCTGGTCCAGAGTCCTGACATCAAAATTTCGTTCAACTGTGCTCCCCAACCCTCATCCGCAGCGTCGGTTGTCAGGAAATGCGTGTATGGAATCGCATGTATTTGAGACTTTTTCTGAACAGCTTGATGCCACCACTTCAAATCCTGCATTACTCTTGCTGGCAAAACACGGTACTCTCTCGTTTGATGTCTCTTGAACCTTTTGAGAAATATCTGTAAATGACGACAGCGCAGGCGACCTCCGGGGATTACGAAAGTTGCAAAATTCAACTGTCCTAGTATTCTTTGAATCTGTTTTAAATTGCATCTCGTCTTGGTTAAAATATTTGTTATAGAATTTTGTATCTTTTTTACCTTGGCATGAGCGAGAAACTTTATGTTGGAGCTGGTATTCCAAACAATTCCTAAATATTCTACCTCTTGAGTTGGTCGAAGAACCGACTTTTGGTAGTTTATCTGCCAACCTAAAGATTCCAAGAGATTCAGGACTTCCGTAGTCTGCAAAATCATCTTGGTATGGTCTTGATGTGCTAGAATAAAATCGTCTAGATAAACTAGAACTCGTATGTCTCGGGCTCGAAGGATCTCCGCGATCCAATTCGTTATTGCCGCAAATGTCCGAGGTGCTGACGCCAGACCAAATGGTAGAGACGTCATTTGAAACAACTCCCCATTGAATACCAACCTTAGGTAGCAACGGTGAGCTTCTGAAATTGGAACATGAAAATAAGCACTTGAGATATCTATTTTTACCATACAATCTTTCTTTTGAAGAAATTCTGGTACCAGCGCATGAGAAATTAATTGGAATCGTTTGGTTTTTATATATATGTTTAAGCCCCTCAGATCGAAAATAGGACGGAGTCCTCCACTGCTTTTTGGTACTAAAAACATTTTTGATAAAAAACTCGGGCTTTCTTGTAGTGGTTTTTCCAACACATGTTGCTGTATCAATGTTTTTATCATTTCTGTCATCTCTGGTGTTACTTTGGTGCTGTATTTTTGTATCAGGCACGCTGTAGGGAAATTCAGAGGCGGCCTGTCTGTAAATGGAATTCGAGCACCCGAAATTATTTTTAAAATGAATTTGTTTGCCCCTAGAGACTGCCATGCAGGCAAAAAATTTTGAAGGCGACCTGCACGGAACAACACATTCTGACTGTCACTTTCGATCTTTGGCACGAAAGGAACTATTACCACCGATCGAATTTTTGGTATCTCGCTTTACTCTCTTTTGACTTGTCCTGCTCTTTAGAAAAGGACGTGAACTATAACCACGTTGAGATGGTTGTGTATATGACGGTGCAGGCGCATCTACAGATCGTTTTTGAAGTCTTAAATCCTTCTTTTCCTTGAGATATGCAGGAATATTTAGCCAACTGCCTGCACCGCCGAGAGACTGAATCACTGGTATTAAGCTCATGCTATCGAACAAATGCTCTGCACTGGGAGGCAGTCTTCTTAGCGTAGCTTGCAAGTTTTTATTACTCACCTCTGAGATAATGCGTTCTCGTCTGACCTCAATGCATTCAGCTCTCTTACCACACACTACTTGCAGCATTTGTTCCATATCTTATATATTAATACGCAAACATCAAATGTTGTCGTACACTTTTTCAATATTTATTTTAGAATAAGGGCAATGAAACGTATATCATTCGAAAGGTACTGCACCATAGATGTGCCGAATTATGTTAGATTTTAAATTTATGACCTTTGACCCGAAATATTAACGTTGAAAGTTTATAAAAATTTTAGTTAGGGATCTCAGAACTGGGAAGAGGTAGAATGAAGAATGTGATATCAGATGAAAGGTCTGGCTGCACAGTATGATTGAATATAAGATTGGTGACCTTTGTCCTCAAATATAAGCGGAAAAAGAGCATTTATTAAATAAAAGCTTAACTGTAAAAGATGGAAAAACATGATATAAGAGAGAAATTTAGACATTCATAAGATGTGCAAAAAAAAATTTAATATTTTTCACCATCGTTTACGGTTACCCTACAATAAGCACTTTTTCATGTAACAAGTGTCAATATATATTGTGATGGTAAAATTGCTTACAAATAGTAAATTTTAAAAAATTTCCATTATTTTGACATCAAAATTATTGTGATATCTCGAAAACTATAGATGATGAACTATAGAAAAAGAACGGTATACGAAAACTTTTTTGCTAATATTTCCACGAATTAAATGTTAAACAAATTTTCCGTTATTATGACATCAAAAGTATTGCGATATTTCGAAACCTGTAGATTTTTTCCATGCAATGTATTTCTTAAAGCAATCAGAAATTGCCTCAGAATGAGAAAAAAACAATTGATATTTCAAATTTTAATTTTGCATGCAAATATCTCAGCCATTTTTCAATCGATTTTCCCGTAATTTTCTTTGTCTGAAAGTTTAATTAAATAACTTTTGAGAAATAAGAAAAGATTTACCGTTATCTCACTAATTCAATTTCTTATGTTGTTTTCAAAAAAACTCTAAAATATTCAATTTTTGCTTAAAAATTAGACCAGACAAAATCTTTTTGTAATTTTATTTTTGTTTTTCTATTTTCTTCTCTCACACTCTTTCATATACCATATCATTTATTTGCAAAAATTGCTTCATTTTGACACATAATTTAATTAAGTGTTTCTATCATCGAAAATCATGAGCTACCCCCTATGATTTTTTTGATGAAAATTCCATTTTTCAAAATGTTGTTTTTGTATTTTTTATAAAGTTCTACAGCTAAAAAATAATTTCTGTGAAAAAATTTTTCAAATATTTCAGACCACTCCAAAGTTATATACACAAATATATGTTTAAGCCATTTCCTTATCTACTTTATATATTATACATATTATTATTATATATCTATATATAAATAGGTGTACGCAGAACAGTTAAGAAACATTTTCTCCCGTGTTTCTCAACCAAATTTGATAATTTTTTTTTAAATCAATAAGAGTAGGGAAAAGGAGTGCACCGAATATCTCTCAAATCAGACGTTCCATTCCACTGGTTACATTTGATGGGCGTTCAAATAGAGGCGAGGCACTTTTCATCAGCCCAAGTTTACGGTAAACTTTTGAACTATAAGTCACAAATCAATGAAACTTGGTAAGAACTTCCTTCCTTGACAAAGGGGGGTGAAACACTCATACAACTCAAAGTTGTTATATCAAATAGCTTTGGAAGCATTTCTACTAGAAAGTAGAATAAGGGAAGTAGGGTACTGTGACGAGCATTGGACAATGGGGTGTGGCTCCGCATATATAAGCCACATTTTTGATATTGAATAGCTTTAAAAGTAAAAATCACAGAACATGGAAAATCAGAATTGAGTTACTGATTGATTTGTGATTGCACCAATTTGTGATTTCCTGCTGGTGGTGCGTTTGGTGCTGTAAGAGTTCGGTTACGTTTGCATATGAGTGAATAAAAATACAAAAAAGAAAATCAATTTTTAAATGGTCGAATCTCGACCAAAGGTGACACTAGTTTTTATAATTATGAGAATTTGGCCCAAACAAAAGCATAATCTTATCATAAAGATTGGTTGCATTTAATTCATTGGGGGAATTATTTGCCCAGTTTACAATCTGTTGCAAGCCTGATTGAACAGAGTCCTTCTGATCCAGCAAACCATTAGACAAGCCTGCCATAACACGCTCTGTAGTTGCCAAATAGTCTTTTCCCCTGTTAAAATGACACAACTCATCATTTATTTTAAGTTCTACAAAACCTGGTTTGGCCAAAAAACCCTGCAAAGACTTTGCATACTTGACATCTTTCCATGCATCTGTCTTAAAATGCTGCAATTTTTGTAACGTGTCTAGTCGATCCTGACGTGCATCTTTGACTGCACGTTGATTGTCAGCAACAGTTTCAATGGTACCAAAATCTAAATGACCCACTGTATTTGGTTTAATAAGAAACTCACCCTGTGGCTGCGAAGCAGACGTTGAAGCATCCGATGCATTCAATGGCATGCAGCCCGACAAACAGCTAGTCAAATAGTTTACTTGACAGATTAGCTCATCGACACGAGGATCACCTTTAAATCGCTTGTTTGGAGGGTGCAAAGAGCCATCTTCAGACTCCGAAGTAGTTGCTTCGCCACTGTCATCTCTTAGCGCACGACGTCGGTTACTTGGCAAAAAAGGTTGTTGCTTATCTGGATTATCCAGGATAACTTCATCATCCGACTTCTGTGCACTCATTTTTCAATACAATTGTTCTTCTTACAACAAATATAACATTTGTAAGCAATTCTTTTATGTTTTCCGTGAAACATTAAAAATTTACTTGACTTGAAACATTGAAATTTTATTGACTTTTAGCGGGAAATACACAAAACGCTATGAAAAATTGTGACATTTTCTCAGGGGTGCAGTGTTTGTGCAGTTATAGAGTTTTGCACAAACAGGGCTGCCTTCACTGATGACAAACAGAACTATAAAGGGAATAAGCGGTATTTACACAGACCATTTCTTCATATCGACGCTGTGTGTTTTTGGTAAACACATAATAGTGCATATTATCGACAGTGAAATTTTGACTCTCCACATAGGTTGTTGAACTTGGTATCATTGAACAAATTTTTTTTTGCTTAAGTTTGCTACCTATTTATCAACAGTTTCCGGTTTTATCGACAAAATCATAAATTTGTATGGGAGCCCCCCTAAGGAGTGGTCCGAGGGAATAGGTGTCAAAGGCAAAAATGTTCCTTTTGCAAAAGTAATGGGGGTTGGTGATACATATTAACCCTCTCCGGCACTCTCTTAAAGGTCATATCCTCAGGTGTATGGAATAAATATTTTTAAAAAAGATGTCATCAAAAGCGAATTGAATAATTCTACGTCTTGTATTACGACATAGTCGAAACTACTGTATCTTTTTTTTGTTTTTCTAGGTGCTGCCAAACTTTAGTTATTATGGTAACCATTAGCTCTTTCCGATATCGACACGTCAACTTCAAATTAAAGTTTCATACATAACAAATGTTAAATATTAATAAAATCATTATTTGTAAATAATTTTTTTGTGTATTTATTCACCCTAAAAAATTTTCCATTAGCTCTAACCATTTTCCTGTAAAAAGTTTTCAATTTTTACTCGAATACCGAGCGCGCCAACTAGCAACATGCCTTAACTGATTTTTATAAGAAGCAATATAATAAAATACTTAAAAAATATAAAAAATTGCAAAAAGAGGGAAAGTCAAATAAACATACTAAATCGTTTTGATTATCATAAAAAAAGGTCGGTTCAGAAAATAAAAAAAGATATTGAACGCTTAGAAAGTGATAGTAAAGAGTCTAAAATTTTTTGCAAATTATTAGTAAGTTCAAAACCTAAAGAATATTCAAATGAAGTTAAGTTTTTGGCTCAAAACATATATTATATACGCAATCAACTTATATATTCTTGAGAAATAAGTTGTTTATTTTTATTCTTATTCTTATTTTTATTCTTACTAGTATCGCCTGTGGTCAAAATTCGACCATATCAAAATAGATTTTTCTCTTGTTTTTTTATTTATATATATTGAAAAGAGCTTGGTAAAGTTAAAAAGAAGTTGGCTGTATCGTGCGCCCATCCATGGATTTTGAGAGTGTATCTTTGTCCTTATCCTTATTCTTGTCCCGTTCCTTTCATTTGTTTCCAAACTAATAATTGAAGAGTCGACGCGAATAACGTTGTAAGCGACATATTCATCAAAAATAGTTGTTTTGCATACTAACGTTAAAAATGCTCTAGCCTATTATAAGAGCACATAGTTTCTCAAATTCCATACATTTTTGGACATTGACATCGAAATCAAATGGCTCTAAGTCCGCCATTAAAACCGTTTTTTTTTTTTGCAATTCCTGAAAACCTATAATTTTGTCACTTACAATGTTATTCACGTCGACTCTTCAATTGTCTTACTTCCTGTTCAAACTGTTCTTTTAATCCATATCCAAATTCCTGACCTTAACCTCATTCGAATCCTTTCCTAATCCTTTTCCAACTTTATTTCTAAATCTTTGTTCTAAAGTTTATCCTAAGTGTGTTCAAATCCTTGTTCTATTCCTTGTCCCATTTCTTGACCCTTATACTTTTGCCAATCTTGTCCCAAAAATTGGTTTAGGTAAGTATCAATTTGTGTCCTTACCCTTGTCTCAGTCCTTGTCGAATTCCTCTTCTCGATTCCTGTCTGAATTCTCGTCCTTATCATTGTCCAATTCTATGCTTTAATCTTTGTCCAAATTTTTTTCCTACTCCTTATCTTTAATATAACATTTTTTTTTAATTTCTTTCGAGTAAGAAAAGCAGTGAGACTCAAACTACAGCTATGGGAGTGAGAGTGCATACACTTCTTTTAAACTGCAATAATCACATAATATATTTTTTTCCATTTTTTGGCACATCTGTGGCTCATTACCTTTCGACTGATATAAGAATCATGCCCTTTTTTGTATTATAAATATTAAAAAAGTGTACCACAAGATTTTTGTTTGTGTATTAATATATGGATTACTTTGGAGTGGTTTGAAATATTTGAAAAATTTTTTCACAGAAATTATTTTTTAAGCTGTACAACTTTGTTAAAAATACAAAAACAACATTTTGAAAAATGTAATTTTCATCAAAAAAAAACATAGGGGGTAGCTCATGATTTTCGATGATAGAAACACTTAATTAAATGATGTGTCAAAATGAAGCAATTTTTGCAAATAAATGATATGGTATATGAAAGAGTGTGAGAGAAGAAAATAGAAAAACAAAAATAAAATTACAAAAAAAAAATGTCTGGTCTAATTTTTAAGCAAAAATTGAATATTTTAGAGTTTTTTTGAAAACAACATAAGAAATTGAATTGGTTAGATAACGGTAAATCTTTTCTTATTCCTCCAAAGTCATTTAATGAAACTTTCAGTCAAAGAAAATTTAATGAAAATCGATTGAAAAATGGCTGAGATATTTGCTTGCAAAATCAAAATTTGAAATATCAATTGTTTTTTTCTCATTCTGAGGCAATGACATGGAAAAAATCTACAGGTTTCGTAATATCGCAATACTTTTGATGTCATAATAACGGGATATTATTTTAACATACTATTCGTGGAAAATATTAGCAAAAAAGTTTTCGTATACCGTTATTTTTCTCAACCAACGAATTTTCATACAAAAAACGTTGTACTGAGAACATCTATAGTTTTCGAGATATCACAATAATTTTGATGTCAAAATAACGGAAATATTTCAAAATTTGCTTTTTGTAAGCAATTTTACCATCACGATATATATTGACACTTGTAACATGAAAAAGTGCTTATTGTAGGGTAACCGTAAACGATGGTGAAAAATATTAAATTTTTTTTTGCACATCTTATGAATGTCTAAATTTCTTTCTTATATCATGTTTTTCCATCTCTTATAGTTTAGCTTTTATTTAATGAATGCTCTTTTTCCGCTCATATTTGAGGTCAAAGGTCACCAATCTAATATTCAATCATATTGTGTAGCCAGACCTTTCATCTGATACCACATCCTTCATTCTACCTCTTCCCAGTTCTGAGATCCCTAACTAAAATTGATATAAACTTTCAACGTTAATATTTCGGGTCAAAGGTCATCAATTTAAAAACTAACATAATTCGGCACATCTACGGTGCAGTACCTTTCGAATGATGTACGTTTCATTGTCCTTATTCTAAAATAAATATTGAAAAAGTGTACGACAACATTCGATGTTTGCGTATTAATATATAAGATAAGGAATGAGCGCCGCAGGCAAAAAATGTTTATTAAAAATCGCGGCGATTTATTATAAACCTGCGGGGCTCATTCTTTATAATATTAATGCTTCATTAAAAATTTTAGTAAAAATCGCGCATATATTATAAATTTTCATTCATAACTTTTACGTTTATATTTTACATATTTTTCTCGACCACTTACAAAAAGATGTATGTTCTTTAGCATTTAAACGATCATATTTTTCGCTTTAAACGGATATATATTTCTATTATTAGAATAAGATATCCTAGTCTTCTCAATAAAAAAATATGTAAATTTTTCAGACTTTCACGATTTTTATCTCCTAAACCATTTGAGACCTACATATTTTTTTTTTGCAGCATTAGATTTAGAAGTTCCATACACATTTAAAAAAAAAAAGAAGCGTGTACCTAGAGTGCAATTATTCCAAAATATGTACATTTTTCAAACTTTCACGATTTTTATCTCCTAAACCATTTAAGACCGACCTTTTTTTGCAGCATGTGCATTAGGAGCTCCAAATGCACATTTAGAAAAAAAAGAAAAAAGGAGCATGGGCCCTTAAGTACAATTATTCCAATACTTTATATCTTTAATTTTTCATTAAATAAAACTAAAAAACTTATTTGATGGCGTTTTAATATTGGTTCCTTTTAAAGGGAAATAAGGCCAAATTGGCTTAATTTCTTTTTCAAATGGAATAAATTAAATTGCCGTTGGCCTTATTGCACCCCGCCGCCGAATTATCTCATCCTTTAGCTTTTGAATTATTGCTGGCTTATCGACGCACACCTTTTCTTTCAAATAACCCCAAAGAAAGAAGTCCAACGGTGTCAAATCACATGATTGGTGGCCAAATGACATCGCCACCACGTGAGATAACACGGCCATTGAATATGTCGCGCAAAAGAGCCATTGTTTCGTTAGCTGTGTGGCAAGTGGCACCGTTCTGTTGAAACCACATATCGTCCACATCCATATCTTCCAATTCGGGCCATAAAAAGTTCGTTATCATCTCACGCTACCGAACACCATTCACAGTAACTGCCTGACCAGCCTCATTTTGGAAAAAAATACGGCCCGATGATGCCGCCAGCCCATAAACCGCACCAAACAGTCACTCTTTGTGGGTGCATTGGTTTTTCGACAATCACTCTTGAATTATCATTCGCCCAAATGCGGTAATTCTGCTTATTGACGCATCCACTGAGGTGAAAATGTGCCTCATCACTGAAGATGATTTTCTTCGAAAATTGATCATCCACTGTTGCCATTTCTTGCCACCATTCTGACCGTGTAAATGCAAGTCTTTATGAATAATGTTCATCAACGACGAACGTGAGAGGTGCAATTGTTGGGCACGACGACGAGTTGAGGTGGACGGCTCTTTAGCCACACTATCGCGAACAGCAGCCATATTTTCTGCAGTACGGGCTGTACGAGCATGCACTGGTGTTTTCACATCTCCTTCAGACCCGGTTCGCTCAAATTTTTGCATGATTTTTCCGATTATACGCACATTTAGACGATTAAATTGAACGAAAAAATCACGAAGTGCGCGATATGCATTTTGATTTGAAAGCTCATTTTCATAATAAGCCTGAATACCTTTAACGGTTCAAATTGAGTTAGTCTGAAATTGAGAAATGTCAAATGAAATGCAGAAAAAAAGTTGAAATTTAGGTGTGGTTTATATTCAACATCGGCCCTTAAAATTTAACCACCCTTTGTATACATTAGAGCGGGATAATTTTTTTTTCAAAAAATCGTAGGCGTGGGAAGAAACCGTTAGTCTTAAACCTATTTCAAGCCTCTGGTTTTTCAAAAGAAGGTTATAAGTTGTGTTTTGCTGCAATATGTGAAAAAATTATTCCACTTATTGGAAAAAACTTTGCTACGAAAAAAATAGCCATCCACATTTCACTCCATATTCACTCCATATGATTGTGTGGTGCTCAGGATTATTTTTTTTGTGTTAAATACCACAAGCTGACGCTGGGGTGAAGATAATTATAATAATAAAAGTTATATCTCTGTTTATTTGACTCGAATACAAATCTTAAAGGCCAACATAAAACCAACATCAAAATAAATAAAAACTACAAAAACCGGAATTTTTCTCCATTACTGTATAAAAAGGAATTTTACGTCACACTACAAAAACCGGAATTTTTCTCCATTATTGTATAAAAAGGAATTTTAAGTCTACACTTCCGATACTATCGAAACTGTGGGTTTTTAAATTAAGACTGTGCGGTGTTTGGATATATTTTATCCGAAAAATGCGGTGTTTTTGTGATTTCAGGTTAAGATTGTATGTGTGACTGTTTACAGCTACAGGCGCAATATCGCAAAAACAATCAAAAACTGGAACAGAATTTAGTATTTTAGCAATACGTGTAGAAACAGCTACAAACGTTTACAGCATAGGGGTGTGAATATTTAAAGTAAATTACAAAAAACCAATTTTTTTTCTTTTTGGTACTCTTAGCCCACATAATAAACATCAGTACATCACATTTAAATACAGGTTCTTTTAGAATTTCGGGGGGGGGGGGGGTTTGAACCCCCAAAACCCCCCTGGATCCGCGCCTGGCCGCTGCTACACCATCCGTACAAAGAAACCAAAATTTTACGTTTATTGTTACTAAAAATATACATATATTCCAAACTTTATTTAAGTGCCCCGGATCAAATTGAAATTTGTCACGAAAAATTAACGTTTTTATTATATACATTGCTTTTGCCATCCACTGTGCATGTGATGTAAGTCCGTGCCTATGAGCAGGGAAGTTGTCAATTCTTTTAATTTCAATTCAATTCAATTTATTAAACAAAAGTTGTTGGCATATAAGAATGATTCTTTTGCATGCTGAATTTACAATGGATATAACAACATGTAAGTTAAAATAATAGACTGATATCAAAAATGGTACTTAAAATTACTTAAGTTTAGACAATAAAAGATATTTCCATAAATAATACAATATAGATTAGAAAGAGAGGAAGAGAGAGAAAGAGAGAGAGAGGAAATAGAAAGAGTAAAGAGGGAATAGTTATGAAAAATGTTTGAAGATTAAATGCTTAAAGTTACTTTTATTAGAAACGCTTTTTATACTATTAGGTAATGAATTCCATGACCTAATAGCAGCGACGAAAAACAATCTACTGAAGTTGAGGTAGTTGAAGGTAGGAATCATGAGGTTCATGCTTCTACTTGATCTGCAAAACTTCAGTTTTTCGAAGAGATATGTAGGACTACGTGTGTAAATGATCCGGTGTAGAAAAATGCAATATCTAGTTCTCCAATGAATACCAAAAGCAGCTGCAAAAGCCCGAGGCCCGAGTATGTGTTTTTTTTTTTAATTGTTCACGATAAAAATTTGTGACATTGCTACGTCTGGAGCAGTCGTTTTGCAAAATTTTGCTTCAAAAACATTTCTTAAAACTACTTCACATTCGTGATATCGACAAGCAAAGTGTAACAGTTGGCGGCCGAGCATTTTTTTCCAATAAATGACAAGAGCATTTGTAACGTCCTGTGTTTGTAGCAGGAAGAATTCCCCAATCGTTTAAGCAGTTGAAAACAGCATCTGCAATAGATTTTCCCGATCCGTTTCCGCATATTGGAACACCAAGCAACTTTTCTACTCCATTAGTAGTAACAATGATCGGCAGTCGCTCAACCTTCACGAATTGCAATTCCAATCCAATTATTGCAAGAAGTAAAGGGTGATTTCTTAAGAGCTTTCGGATTTGATTTAAAAAAAACGCATAAACACATAAAATTTAGAGAAATGTATGAAATCTTTATTTGAGTCGATAGAACGATCTATATAATTCAATGTTTAAAGATGATTTCATGTAAATGTTGACCGGGGCTACGCCTCAAATGGTTCATACGCTGGATCCAATTATGGCATACTCTCTCCAACATATCGGCTGGAATCTCGCGAATAAATTCGGGCTTGTCCTTTAGACATGAGCCTTAACAATGGTCCCACAAATAGTCTAAAGGCGTTAAATCGCACAATCTAGGCGGCTGATTCAACGGTCCCGAACGTGAAATAAACTGTTCACCGAACTCGCCTCTCAATTGAGCCATTGTTACGCGTGCTGTGTGGCATGTGGCACCGTCTTGTGAAACCACATGGCAGGCAAGTCCAACTCTTCCATTTTGGGCAAAAAAAAAGTAACGTTCCTGCCTTCGTCGTCTTTGAAAAAGTACGGTCCAATGATGCCACCGGCCCATAATCCACACCAAACAGTGCATTTTTCGTGATGCATTTGCAGTTCTTGCAATGCTTCTGGCTGCTCTTCACACCAAATACGGCAATTTTGATTGTTCACGTATCCATTCAACCAGATATGAGCTTTGTCGCTAAACATAATTTTCCGATAAAAAAGTGTTAGTTTTTACACGCAATAATAGGGTCGAAAATAACATCCATTTTGCAATTTAATATTCTATTTTCGAATGAGTTTTTATTTTTCTTTTTCAGACGATCCAGAGCCGAGCTAGGGTGTGGGCCGATTTTCACCATTTATTAAGTACTCCAACTTCAGCGCTATCTTTTTATTTGGAAAATACTTGTAAAAAAACAAAATTTTTTTTTTAAATATACTTTTATATAAAAATTGTATGTTCATATAACAAACTTTCATTGAAAATATCTTCGAAAATATGCCATTTTTCTCCCTTTTTGCAAAAAACCTCCCTTAAATTAAATTTTAAAATTTTCTTTGAAAAACTCATTCCAAAATCAATTGAACCAATTGGTTTCAATCTTGAATAATTACTTGATCATTACAATCATTACTTGAATAATTTATTTAAAAAACAAAAATTATTCGTCCCGTTTAGAGGGAATCTTTCCAAAATATTATCAACAATAAAAACAATCCACGAGATAATCCCACAAATCGTAAGACTCGCAACTTTTTGAGTGCGGTACTAAAGACGGCGCTGGTCTTGGACTTGGAACTTTATACGGCACTGGATGCGGCACTGGAAACGGCACTGGAAACGGCATTGGAATCGGCACTGGATTTGGTACTGGATTTGGTACTGGATGCGGCACTGGATTCGGCACTGGATTCGGCACTGGATTCGGCACTGGATTCGGCACTGGAGTCGGCACCGGAATAGGCACTGGTTTCGGCACTGGTTTCGGCACTGGATGTGGCACTGGATGCGGCACTGGATGTGGTACTGGATGTGGTACTGGATGCGGCACTGGATGCGGTACTGGATGCGGCACTGGAATCGGTACAGGGCACGGCACTTGATACGGTGGACAATATGGTGGTGGATGCGGCGGTGGATACTGCTGTGGATACGGCGGTGGATACGGCTGTGGATACGGTGGTGGAAATGGTAGTAGATACGGAGGCTGATATTGAGGTGGATACTGCGGTGGATATTGAGGTGGATATTGTGGGGGATATTGCGGTGGATATGGTGGTGGATATTGCGGTGGATATTGCGGTGGATTCGGTGGTGGATATTGCTGTGGATGTGGTGGTGGTGGTGGACTTTGCGGTGTATATTGTGGTGGATATGGTGGTGGATATTGTGGTAGATAAAGTGGTGGATTTGGCGGTAGATATTGTGGTGGAGGTGGTGGTGGATTTTGCGGTGCATATTGTGGTGGATGTGGCGGTGGATTTTGCGGTGTATATTGTGGTGGATATTTTGGTGGATTTGGCGGTGGATATTGTGGTGGATGTGGCGGTGGATATTGTTGTGGATATTGTGGTGAATATTGTGGTGGATATTGTGGTGGATGTGGCGGTTCATATTTTCCTTCATTTGGTACCGGAACTTGTGGAACTGGTCCCGGCACTTTTGGATCTAGTCCCGGCACTTGTCCTGGCATTTGTGGAACTGATTCCGGTGGAACTGGACCCGGCACTTTTGGATTTGGTTGAACTGGTTCAACTGGATCCGTTGGGGGAGAAGGCCATTGAGGCCTTCCTGTCCTATTATTCTAATGAACAAAGTATATCTCTCGATTAAAACTCATGTTATATTTCGTATCTTAAATTCTGGAATACCTTATCGCAGCTCTGATCCACTACATAATTGCTAGACTTGAAAAAAAAATTGAGTGTATCTTTTAATTGAAATAATTCCCTTATATCCTATTTTATAATGTTGAATACCTGATAATGTAAATGCTGGATATTCAAATCACCATGCTAAAACAAAGTGAATTTTTAATTAAAGTATCGTGCTCATTTTAAGACCATTAAGTACCCTGGCTTGTGTGTTTTCGCCACCGGATACTACACAGGTTGCGTTACAGGATGCGGCACTTTTTGCGGAACTTTTTGCGGTACTTTTTGCGTCACTGGATGCTGCATCCCAAGTTAATGAAATAAGCAAGCTTATAAAAATTATTTTATACATATTACATTTGGAATAAATTTAGACTATTTCAACGAACAATTGGAAATAAAATCAACTTGGTTTATAATAAACAGCTTTTTATATGATTTGCTAGCATAGAATTGGGATTTGTATAGGCGAATTCCTTGAAACTCAAACTGACCGAAGATAATAGCAGAACCAATCAAATTATTAATATTAATTAAGGCATGTATAATGTGACCACCTGTACTGAAATGGCCGTTAGAGTTCTAAAATTTCGCACCATGTGTCGCGTACAGTGGAGTGGGTCGAAAAAAAAGTTCAGTAAGTGCACCACCAGTTATTTTAAAGATAACCTCTAGACAATTTCAAATCCAAACATATATTTTTAGACCCCTGGAAAAACCGCCAAAATGGTATTTTAAAATAATGCATTTTATATCCGATCTAAGAAAATTATATACCGATAAAAAGGACCAAACTAGTACTACATTTTCCTTTTGTTTTGTAAAAGTCTAAACTTTTGGACTTTCGAAGTCATATTCAACTGGTAAGCCCTGTTTCCTCGATTTATTCCCTCCCCTAATTTTATTTTTTCATTAAATTAAACTTCTTCTAAATTTGTTCTGTTCTTGCCCAAAAAGTGCTTTGTTTGACCTTGAAACAAAAAAGTTGTACCATTTTGTGCTTCGCCTCAAAATACGCTTCAGTTTCAGCCATCACCTCTTCATTGGAGCCAAATCTCTTGCCGGCAAGCATTTTTTTGAGGTCAGCAAAGAGCCAGTAGTCGCTGGGGGCTAAATCTGGCGAATACGGTGGATGAGGAAGTAATTCGAAGGCCAATTCGTGGATTTTCGCCATCGTTTTTATCGATTTGTGACACAGTGCATTGTCTTGGTGAAAAAGAATTTTTTTTCTTCTTCAAATGGGGCCGATTTTTCGCGATTTCATCCTTCAAACGCTCCAACAACGTTAGATAATAAGCGCTGTTGATTGTTTTTCCCTTTTCGAGATAGTCGATGAACAAAATTCCATGCGCAACACAAAATGCAGATGCCATAACCTTTCCAGCCGACCGTTGTGGTTTTGGTCGCTTTGGTCTGCTTTCATCGGTTGCTCTACACTCAGTTGACGACCGTTTTGATTCCGGTGTGTAATGGTGGATCCATGTTTCATCTATTGTCACATACCGACGCAAAAATTCATGTTCATTCTTTGTAAACAGCAAAGACTATAGATTGTATAGACTTTGCATCTGAAAGCCACTTTCAATATTGAACAAATCGTAGGATGTAATTATCGGCACGGCGAAAAACATTGGCACGGGCAGCGAAAAAGCAGCGCTGACGGCAAATTTGTGTTGCTAGCATTTGTTGATAGACTCTAAATCTTATCAACAAAGTTGTCGGTAAGCCAAGTTTATTTTATTATTTTCATCGGAATTCTATGCGGACGGACTAGCTTGTTTGTTTACATTATTTTTGCATGGTTTTTGTTATTGCTCTTCCTTCTTCCTTTGTCTGCAGAGTTTTGTTTCGCTAGGATTTTTAGCTTAATATTTGGCGATCGTCAGAAAATTTATATTTTTGCGATTTTGTCTATCTCGATGAAGCTATAGTAAAATCGCTGTAACTTTTTTAATTCAATTTGAATATGCAATAAAAATATTTAAATAACTTAAATATACCTTGTTTGTTATTGTAAATAAACTATAAATCAATTACACTATAACGAACAAGAAAAAAATATTTTAAAATTTTGGCCTTAAGATGCAATAAGTTTTATATAAATGCTCGGACTTAATTTTGTTAAAAATATTTTGTAATAAAATAAAAAACTTATTTTAAATATTTAAAATAAAAAATTACTTGAAATAATATTAAAGTTAAAGTTCGAAAAATTTAACAAAATAAAATAAAATTAAAAAATAAATAGAAATAAAAATAAAAGTGAAATTAAAAAACTAAAAGCACTTTTTAAACTATTATTTTTGTTTTATTTAAACTGTTATATTTTTTAACAAGTTTTTAGTTTTTGCGTTTTATTTAAAATTTATTTTCAATGTTGTTTGTTTTATAAATTTGCTTTTAGTTTTTTAATTTCACTTTTATTTTTATTTCTATTTATTTTTTAATTTTATTTTATTTTGTTAAATTTTTCGAACTTTAACTTTAATATTATTCCAAGTAATTTTTTATTTTAAATATTTAAAATAAGTTTTTTATTTAATTACAAAATATTTTTAACAAAATTAAGTCCGAACATTTATATAAAACTTATTGCATCTTAAGGCCATAATTTTAAAATATTTTTTTCTTGTTCGTTATAGTGTAATTGATTTATAGTTTATTTACAATAACAAACAAGGTAGCTATATTTAAGTTATTTAAATATTTTTAACCGACTTCAAAAAGGAGGAGGTTCTCAAGTTAGTTGGTTTGTCCGCTTTTTTTTTTTTTTTTTTTTTTTTTTTTTTGAATGTATGTTTTTTTTTTAATTAAAAAAGGAGGCGATATTCGACAAAGGGGCGTGTCAATATTAGAAAAACACTGTATTTCAGTTAATATTGACACTATTGTACTGAAATTTACAGTTAAAATACTGGATAGGCAGCACTATTACAAATTACGGTAAATAAAGTGGGCGGTTTTTGACAAAGGGGTGTGTTCATATTAGAAAACCACTGTATCTCGAATAGTATTGACACTACGGTACTGAAATTTAGTACAGGGGTTGACACAATTTTTAAAAATTACTGTAAGAAAAGTGGGCGTCATTCGACAAAGGGGTGTGGCAATATTAGAAACACGCTTTATATCGAATATTATTGACACTAGAGTGCTGAAATTTAGCACACTACAGTTAATAAAGTGGGCGATATTTGACAAAGGGGTGTGGTCATATTAGAAAAACACTTTATCTCGAATATTATTGATACTAGGGTACTGAAATTTAGTGCATGGGTAGGCACAGTTACTAAAAATTACGGTAAAAAAAGTGGGAGCTATTCAACAAAGGGGCGTGGCAATATTATTAAAATACTATATCTCAGTATATATTGACAATAGGTTGCTGAAATTTAGCACATGGGTAGGCATAAATATTACAAACTACAGTCAATAAAGTGGGCGTTTTTCAACACAGGGGTGTGGCAATATTATTAAAATACTATATCTCAGTTAATATTGACACTAGGGTACAAATATTGGGTATTCAGGTAGGGGAGTAGGTATAATCATTACAAAAGTGGGCGGGACTATACATAGGGTGTGGCACTTTAAGGAAAATATTATATAATTCGGTTAATATTGATATTTGGGAACTGAAATTTGGCACAGGGTTAGGTAGAATCACTATAAAGTACGGTTAATAAAGTGGGCGGAATTAGAGAAAGGGCGTGGCACTTTCAAAAAAATTGTAAAGAGACAGAAATGGATAATACCCAACAAACTTTCAGGAATTAATCAAACAAATTTCTTAAGAACAAAGTGTCATTTTTGAAATTTTACTCAAGAATACTATTACATAAAATTTTTCATATTCTCTGAAAAGGAAGAAATAAAAACTTTTTAACAAAAAAAACAAAACCGACGTCAAAATCACTACAAAGTAAAAAATAATTTTAAATAACTTCCCATTAATTTCTTGATCAAATTTTAAAAGTTATTTATATATATTATAATATTGGAAATCGTATCATTTTCAGTTTTTCTATTTTGTTTTATTATCATCAATATATTAATTGCTTTATGAACATAAAAGGTTTGGAGTCGGCGCTAGTTTTTGACACACAATCATGATCATTTACCATCTTTGTACTATTTTAAACTTTTTTATTTGATGCTATGCTGCCTTGGTGACACTGTAGTAATTTTAAAAGCTTTGTACACATAAACATTCTCATTATACTGGTTTGGGTGAGCTTGTAAAGCTCATATTGAATATGACATAGTGTGTAACAGCTGCACAAATAATGCATGGAACAAATTGGCTACATTCAGCGTACTCAACAATTGCCAACTGAAAAAAAAAAATCGCTAAAAAGCTTTTATATTCATAAAGTTAGTAATATTTTTATGATTTTAAAACAAATTAGAAAAAATTAAAATAAAAAGATTTCGACTTAGTAAGATAAGCGCCGACTTCGAAGCTTTTATGTACATAAAGCAATTAATATATTGATGATAATAAAACAAAATAGAAAAACTGAAAATGATACGATTTCCAATATTATAATATATATAAATAACTTTTAAAATTTGATCAAGAAATTAATGGGAAAAGTTATTTAAAATTATTTTTTACTTTGTAGTGATTTTGACGTCGGTTTTTTTTTTTTTTGTTAAAAAGTTTTTTTATTGCTTATTTTAGTGACAACAAGGCAAATACAGCAGCAACAAGACTTATTATTCTAGCTTGCGATTGTCCTGAGTGGCAGCTAGACCAATATATTTATTATGAAATAAATTATTTGTATTACATAGGTTCAGAATTAGTGGATTTAGATAGATAGATATAATATTAAGTTAAGTTAAAAAAAAAATAATAAATTTAGTGAAAAAATAATTTTTGATGTCATTTTAAAGGTGCTCAAATTTTCTAAAATTTAGTCTTTGGGTGCATTTCAATTCAAATTGAATTAAAAAAGTTACAGCGATTTTACTATAGCTTCATCGAGATAGACAAAATCGCAAAAATATAAATTTTCTGACGATCGCCAAATATTAAGCTAAAAATCCTAGCGAAACAAAAACCTGCAGACAAAGGAAGAAGGAAGAGCAATAACAAAAACCATGCAAAAAAAATGTAAGCAAAGATGCAATAAATATATAAATAAATTAAATAAATATACCTTGTTCGTTATTGTAAATAAACTATAAATAAATTACACTATAACGAACAAGAAAAAAATATTTTTAAATTATGGTCTTAAAATCCATTAAGTTTTATATAAATTTTAAGACCGAATTTTCTATAAAATATTAGGTAATAAAAAAAAAAAACATCAAAATGGATCTTATTTTATGTATTTCAAATAAAAAATTACTTGGAAAAAAATTCAAGTGTGGAAACAATAAAAGTTAACAAAATAAAATAAAATATAAAATTGAAAAGAAGAATTTATTTTTGTTATTGTTTTATACATAAACTAAAAGCTAATTTATAAAACAAACAACATTAAAAATAAATTTTAAGTAAAACGCAAAAACTAAAAACTTGTTAAAAAACATAATAGTTTATTTATTATTTAAATATTTTTTATTGCATATTTTAGTGAAAACAAGTCACATACAGCAGCAACAATACAATGTAGTTGTTCTAGCTGGCGATTGTCCTGCGTGACAACAAGGCCGGTATATTATGAAATAATTATATTTATTATATTGGTTCAGAAGGGGTGGATTAAGATAGATAGATATCTTAAGTTAAGATAAGTTAAATTAAAAAAAAAATAATAAATTTAGCAAAAAAATAATTTTTGATGTCATTTTAAAGGTGGCAAAATTTTCTATAATTTTGTGCTTGGATGCATTTCAATCCAAGCTGAATCAAAAAAGTTACAGCGATTTTTCTATAGCTTCATCGAGATAGACAAAATCGCAAAAATATAACTTTTCTGACGATCGCCCAATATTAAGCTAAAAATCCTAGCGAAACAAAAACCTGCAGAAAAACAAAGAAGGAAGAGCAATAACAAAAACTGTGCAAAAAAAGCTCAAGCCTGTGTTAGATAACACGGGCGCATAGGTCAGACGTAGAATACATTAGTCATTAATAGCCTTATTCAATAGATTTCCTTAAACAACCTTTAAACGCTTGTTTAGTTACGCACTGTTTAAGGGTTTAAGCCCAGTATGCTGTAGAAGCGGAAAGAAACTTTCCATAAGGAATGCATTGAGTTTTTGACAGCGAAAAGGCAGCGGAATTTTTTTTTCGCTACTTAGTACGCTGTAGAGGTGAAAAATTTGTTCAATGCTAGCAAGTACAACCACCATGTGGAGAGTTGAAATGTCAAAATTTCGCTGTCGATTATATGTCCGATTATAAGAAAACAGTACGACCTCGCTTTACGCAACACTCGATTATCGCAATACTCAAAAATTTATATTGTTGACTCAGTAAACGCAACTTAAAAAAAAATGCACAATTATCGCAACTTCCATTTGCGTACACTTCCATAAACTTTTATATTATTTACTTTCAGTTCTTCTTTTCTTGTAAAATACATTTTTGATGTACGAAAAATCTCTTAAAACAATATTTAAGGAAACTAAGTGCATATCTTAATACATAAAACTACAATATCTAGGATTCAGAGCCATAAAGCTTTATTTTTAGAAGTTTAATTGCGCTTCTTCAACATTAACTACGTCAACTGGCCGAAGTTCTATTAGTTGCATTGAGCTAGGTCGTACTGTAGTTGCTTTTTTCTCCACACAAACATTTTTGACTCTACACTAATATTTCGGGTGTAGAATTATATGCCAAGAAATTTTCGTTTCTACAGCATACTAGGCTTTATGCAGCTTCTATGCAACCTTGCTAACATTGTTATTCATAAACATTTTTTCATTTTCTGCTTATGATTGTAAGGTTTGTGTCTGAACTATAGAAAATCTCTACAAAAATTAAGAATTCCTATGGATTTACAATGGCCGCCGCATAAACAAATGCTGCAAAGGGCGCATATGGAGCATGTCTTTGATATTAAACGAAAAGACAAGCAAAAATCGTGGTTGTATTTATCATGGTTGTCGTTCGCTACTTGGTCATTATACTTCTTCTCTTTCTCACACTGGTTCTGTGATGAACACACAGATAATCGTACTGCTCTTACACATTATGTTATAATACATAAAATACAAAGCATATGAAAATTAATACAAAATTTGAAGGAGTTAAATTTTGATTTACTTATAGAATCAAAAAAATTATATGTAGCAATATGATTATATAAATACAAATCAAAAGAAGACATATTAAATATGTTACGACCATACTTGAATTTTCTTCAATGCATGCATAAGTATTAAAAACTTATAATGAAAGTGACAAACATTTTCTCAAAATTTTGTGCTCCAGATTAACACCCCCGTATAACGTATTCTACGTTAAAAAATTTAAACAATCCAACCGTCCGTTCGCATAGAATTCCAATGGAAAAAATAAAATAAACATGGCTTCTGGACAACTTTGTTGATAAGATTTTTACGTTTTAGAGTCTATCAACAAATGCTAGCAACACAAATTCGCCGTCAGCGCTGCTTTTTCGCTGCCCGTGCCAATGTTTTTCGCCGTGCCGATAATTACATCCTACGATTTGTTCAATGTTGAAAGTGGCTTTCAGTTGCAAAGTCTATACAATCTATAGTCTCTGTATAGTTATGAGCAACCAAAAAAAAATTTGTTTCTTACGATAATGGTTATCGGCAACGAAAAAAAAAATATTGGTTACGATAATGGTTATGGGCAATCAAAAAAAATTTAGGTTGCGATAATGGTTATGGACAACCAAAAAAATTGTGTTTGCAATAATGGTTATGGGCAACCAAAAAAACATTTCAGTTGCAGTAATGGTTATTGTCAACCAGTATCAAAAATGGTTGATAAATAACAATTATGTGCAGTTTTTTTTACAATTGGTTGTAACTGTTATGTCCCTGGAAGAAACTACTGTTTTCCGAAAAACACGTTACTAAAAGAATAGCTTGAGCAACAGAAAAAATTGATCGCGATTGGAGTATCGTACTCTTCTCCGACGAATCTTCTGTTTGGGGTTATTCGATCGTACCGCGGGCTTGGTCTTCGTCTTCAAGTAATTTTGTCCAGCGCACCTTTAAACATCCCATTAAAATTCATCTTTGGGGATTCTTCTCAAAAAAGAGTTTCGGCACTTTGCACCTCTTTACCGAGAACCTTAATGCTGCCAGAATGGTCAAAATTATGAGGCTTTATTACCGACTGCCAAATGCCAATTTATAAACAAAAACGAAGACTGCATTCTACAGGAGGAGACAATGACCCCAAACACCGCAGCCACCTCTGCACCGACTGGAAACGCGAAAATGGCATTGTCACATTAGATTGGCCTGCACAATCGCCTGATGCTTGTCCCATCGAAAACGTCTGGGGCTACATCAAGCAGAAGCTTCGAGGGAGACCCACCTATACTTTAAAACAACTTTCCCGAGAAATTCGACGCGTTTGGAGAGCTCTTCCTGTCGAATATGCCGAAAATTTACTGGAAAGTATGCCGCGGAGATGTCAAGCGATTATTAACGCTGGTGGTGATTGGACATTTTGTTATGTATGTAATGTATGTAAAGAAAAATTTTCTTAAATAAACTTTTAGATAAATTAAAACTATCTTCTTCTTTCTTCTTTTCTTAAAACTATCAATACTGGAGTTCCCCATGGGTCTATCCTAGGTCCCCTCCTTTTCTCTATGTTCATTTATGATGTCTTTTCTGTTTGCAAATATGCCACTGTCCATTAGAGTGTCCCTTATTTTGCGATTTTTGGAAATGTCAAGGGGCTGAAAGGTTTTTTTATGCGTTTTTATATTCTAAGAACGAAACTAAAAAAATTTTTTTTTTACGACAACGTTTACCCGTGCCAATCGGGCCCGAAAGTTTCGAAAAAATGCCCATATTAGACCATATTTGCACAAATTAAAAAAAAATCTTTTCTCTGCTTTTTATAAATGTTTTACATTTTTTGGAACACATACATAAGAAATATGATATCTACAAAGTTTTTTTATGGTGGGCGTGGTTACCGCCCCTGCTGCGTCGAAATTTCTCCCGCAGCCTTTTCCCACTTTTTCATGAAATTAGTGCACTTTAGGTATTAATATCAACAATAAATAAATACATTTTTATTATGCTAAAAGTATGATTACATTTCATTAAATTCACATTATGTACTTACAAAAATTAACAATAAATTACAAAACTAGTATTTTAACCTGCGGCGGGCGCGCAACAAGCTAATACCTACAAGCAGTCTTATTGCGGCTTTTCAACCGAAATCATAGTTTTTTTTATAAATAAAAAATATCAAAAACCAAAAATGTATGCCCCTGGAGGGTTAAATTATAATAAGAAATACAAATTAATTAAAAAAGACAGACCCTTATTTGGAAAGTTTATGCTATTCATTATTATCGGAATCCGTCAAGTCTGTATTTTTGTAGTTCTACTATACATCAAAGTCTGGTTTGAAGCTACTAATAGCATAAAACCTCCAAATCAGGATCTGTCTTTTTTAAAAGATTTGGTTGCAAAGAAGACAATTAACAAAAAATATTCATTGCTGCAAGTCAAAAATTTGGTCGGCATCTTTGGTACCTTGGCGAAGAACTTGTAGCACTCGCTTTTTTCGATGATGCAGTTTCTATTGAGAGAAAACGCAGTATGATGACAGCATTGCAAGCTCAGAAGTTTCCATGTAATCATCCAATCGCAAACCCAAATTCTTTAAATGAATAGACAAAAAATATTTAGATTGTTTTGCATCTTGTCGAACAACAAATCTATTTCGTAGGTTTAGTTTGACATGCAATTTTTTAAAATATGATTCTGACGAATGGGAAAAAGATGAAGAATACCAGAGAGTAAAAAATTATTTTAAAGATCTTTGTATTGTAAATGATGTTGCGGAGCGTGGGATACAACTTGCTCAAGAATTTCTCGAGCTTACAAAATCAGAAGCGCAGCTTCAAAACCTACTTATTGTGGCCCAAAATACTCGAAAAATATACTCGAACTGTCAAAAAAAAAAAAAAAAAAAAAAATACATGCTCTTAAAAAAAACTTATAATTAATTTGTATTTCTTATTAAAATTTAACCCTTCAGGGGGCATATATTTTTGGTTTTTGATATTTTTTATTTATAAAAAAAACTATGATTTCGGTTGAAAAGCCGCAATAAGACTGCTTGTAGGTATTAGCTTGTTGCGCGCCCGCAGCAGGTTAGAATACTAGTTTTTTAATTTATTGTTAATTTTCGTAAGTACATAATGTGAATTTAATGAAATGTAATCATACTTTTAGCATAATAAAAATGTATTTATTTATTGTTGATATTAATACTTAAATTGCACTAATTTCATGAAAAAGTGGGAAAAGGCTGCGGGAGAAATTTCGACGCAGCAGGGGCGGTAACCACGCCCACCATAAAAAAACTTTGTAGATATCATATTTCTTATGTATGTGTTCCAAAAAATGTAAAACATTTATAAAAAGCAGAGAAAAGATTTTATTTTTAATTTGTGCAAATATGGTCTAATATGGGCATTTTTTCGAAACTTTCGGGCCCGATTGGCACGGGTAAACGTTGTCGTAAAAAAAAATTTTTTTTAGTTTCGTCCTTAGAATATAAAAACGCATAAAAAAACCTTTCAGCCCCTTGACATTTCCAAAAATCGCAAAATAAGGGACACTCTAACTGTCCACGCATACGCTGACGACATACAACTTTATCTCTCCCGACCCACTTGGCTCTTGGAAGATTTGAACTCCAGGCTGAATTCTGACTTAAATTCTTTGAACAAATGGGCGCACAACAACTTACTTTGCATTAACCCTCTAAAATCTAAAGTATAGCCAATTGCGAGAAGTGAATCAAGCTTTGTGGACATTTCGCCCCTATTAATTGGGGAGGATGAGCTGGAATTTGTTAATAAAGTGAAAAACCTAGGTTTTGTACTAAATTCGCAACTTACTTGTAAAGACCATATAAACAAGAAAGTAGGAAAAAAATATGGGACGCTACGTTATTAACGAACTTCTAATGATTTTACACCCCTCTAAAATCGACGCAGACGAGTTGTTCAACTCATTATACCTCACATTACTTTTTCAGATGTTGTTTATAGTCAACGTGATTCACAGTCGCAGCATAAACTTCTTGTGGCATTCAACTGCGCTGCTAAGTATGTTTATGGGGTTCATAGGTTTGACCATATCTCCTTAAAAAGTAAAGGTATTCTTAGCTACGACCTGATGTACTATTTAAAAATACGAAATCTCATTTTCTTACATAAGCTAATTTATACTAAAAGCCCAGAATACCTCTATGAGAAACTTCAGTTTTTTCAATCAGCCAGGTCTATTAATTTAATTGTTCCTAGGTACTCCTATCTGAACAGCAGTCGATTTTCTTTATAAGCATCATTAGACTTTGGAATTCTTTACGTAGCTATTTAAAATTAATTTCTTTAAGAACCAGCTTCAAACGTGCAATTTATGACTTTTTTCGTATTCAAAATCTATAGTCTGTTATATTTATTTTCTTTCATTTCTCTACCTGTAAATCTTTCTTATAACTTTCCTACTCTATTTTTCTTTACTCTCTAGTTATTAAGTTAGTAATGTAATTAACTAATTTAGATTTTTAACTTTGCCCAACATAAATTAATAATAGTTGATCAAAAATTGTATTTAGTTAAAAGTTTTTTATGAATACTTTTCGCCACTCTGGTGTACTATAAAAGACTTCATCTTATTGTACAACATTATCTAAATAAATAATAATAATAATAATAATGATAATAAATTCCATTGAAGTTATGAGGCAATAAAATTCGTCCAGAGGACAGATCAACCGGCATCTTTCCGTTCCCAATATAGACTGTAACAGTGGGCATTGCAACATTGGCTGCGTTCTGCAGACAAAACTGTTGCACAACTGTTGACTTTAAGTCTGCTGAACGAGCTGCTACATGCAACATGTTTAGGAAGCGCTCGCCATTTTTGGTAGCGAAAAATTTTAATGCTACTTGTGCTCACTTATCCTAAATACAGCTGATTTTTCTTGTCAACTATTTGAAAAAAAAAAATATAAATGGAAAAAAAATGAAATTAAATACTTTTTAATGAAATATTTTGTGGAAGATGGAGTTCAAACTCATATTCCTGAATATGCCTCAGAACTCTAATCAACTGAATGTGTTTTTAATAGCTCAGCGTTCAGCAGAATTGATCGCTTAGTGAAGAGCGCTCACTAATCGCTAAGTAAGCGATTACTTCTGCAGAACGCGCCCATTTATATATATATATATACACTAAGGGAAAAAATATTAAATTTATCCAAAAACTTTTTTAATTTATCCAAAAAGCGAGTCATTTTTGCACCAATAACGCATTTGCTTAAATCGACTACGTAAATATTTAAAATTTATTTAAATACTTTTTCAATTAATTAATCAATTCTTTTCAATTAATATTAAAATATTTAAACAGAATTATTAAAAAAAATATATTAAAATTATGCACGATTTTTTTTTTAAATATCCTTTCAAGTATTTACTATTTGAAAATAAAACTATCGCATTTAAAGAAAATTTATATAAAAATATTGGAATTAAAAACAACATATTTGAATATTCCCTACGAGCTTTTTTACTTTTTTCGTTCTCTAATTTATACTACTTTTGACAGTTGCTGTAGTATTATTGCAACAAATGTCAAAGTTGTTCAAATTAGAGAAAGAAAAATTAAAAATAAAATAAACATAAACATATGCAGGCAAATGACAACCGGTGCAAGACATTCGTGAGAATATGCCCGGTTGTCACTCTAACCTTACAAAAATTCATTTTGCGATCATCAACCCAGTGTTGCCAGAGAGACGAAATGAAATTTACCACTATTTGGATTAAAATTTACCACTTTCGGAGAAAATTTACCTTTTCCCAAAATAAAAGAAATAAACATTTTTAAATGATTAACAACCGTTTTAATTTTAATATACATATATTTATCTCTCACCAACAAGTTGACCGTCAACTCTTGACATGTATAAACCGGGGCTTACCGGCTATTTTTGAATTTAATTCACTTGTTTCTTTTACCCCTTTTACATTGATCAACAGTTGAAAGCAAATTTTTTTACGTTCTCTTTTGAACCCAAAAAGTTGACGGTACAACATAAGCTTACCGTTAATTTTTCTCCCCCTTCCTCTCAGCCAATTCGCCGCAATAAGCCAACAAACTCGAAAAATTGCTTTCAATTCTTGACCAATGTAAAAGGATCTTTGTTCAGAAACTAGAGATGGATAATTCAGATTTTTTTTTGTTACACAGGATGATTCACAAGAATATTAAACTGTTTGTGAGTATGTTCAGAGAGTAACGGTACTGCCATTAACTCAAAACATTAACAAGTCTAAGAAAATTATTATTTTCGCAAAATTTACCACTTTTGCTCAAAAATTACCTTTTTTACCTCTGCCCAAAAAATGAGTCGAAAATTACCTCAATTAGGGAAATTTACCTCAATCTGGCAACACTGCATCAACCGCACTCACAAAGAATCTTGGCCAAACATGCGGCTATATTACCCTTGCAACAATAACTAAATGAGAATTATAAGAACTAAGGTTGCAACTGCAAGAAATAAACTGCAGGAACAGAGTGCGATGCTGTTGCTGCTTGTATGGAATATGTGTGTACCAGAGGTCTGCAGCGTTACACTGCAATTGCTTTGACACTCAATTAATACTGGGTTTTTGTATGACTCAATCTCACTGATACCATGCAACGCATTCTGCGCTATCGAATTTACTTCCAACGCAATTATTTTGCAGTAGCCGATCAAACCAATGCCAAACACTATGCGATGTTTGCTTCGATTTCAGCAGTACATATCGGTGTTTGTATAAAGCAAGTGTGAGTATACAATGCCAACGCATGAACGCAATGAATATAAATATGAGCTCTGTTGAGTAATTGACTCGTATACCATTGCATGTTGATCTGAACTTCGGCTAAGCAGTGCTACGAATGATTGCTTACGAACAATGAAACAGCGCAAACACTGCAAATTGACTGAATATTAAAGTAAGTTTTGCAGTATATGCGCTGATTTCATTGTTCGTTAGCTTAAAATTCGTATCACTGCAACTTAATCAATTTTGTTTAGATTACAGCACGGAGAGCGTAACTAATTTTTATGAGGGCTGTTCACATTATCCAGGCTGTCACATAGGATACTATCGAATGTTGATATCTCAGTTTTCAACTGATTTATTTCATATTTCTAAATATTTTATATTTTATTATATATAAAAAAAAAAATCACTTGGTGATATGTATTTGAAAATTCTTAGATTTTATCTCAATTATAGCAGAAAATTACTTGCAATCGCATTACAAATTGCATTACTACCCTTTAAACCCAAATTTTGAAGGTCTTTTGTGCAGGGATCGTAATTATTATAAGCGATATCCAAAAACTCAAAGTTTAATTATTATTTTTAGATTTTAATTTTATTGCTCAACAATTAAAATTATCTTACGATTTCAATTGTTTTGATCAGAAATAATAGTTATTTTTTGATTTTTGTTTTTCTGTTAAAAAATAAGAGTTATTTTTAATTTTTATTATTTTGCTCAAGAATAAAAATTGTTTCTAAATTTTTATTTTTTATAGAAATAAAAGTTATTTCTTAATTTTTATTTTTTACGCTCAAAAATAAAAATCATTCGTCCAGTTTTATTTTTTGTAGGTAGGGAATAAATATGTAAAAATCATTAAATTTGTATGGGTACTCCCTTATATGACTTTTTGCATTTATTCCTACACCTGAACAGGGGGCTTAAAGGAAGGGCCGGAGAGGGTTAGTAAGTATGACAGACCCCCCTTAATTTTGCAAAAGGAACATTTTTGCCTTTAACACCTATTCTCTCCGACCACTCCTTAGGAGGGCTCCCATACAATTTTTGTGATTTTTGTATATTTTTTCCATACACCTGAACAGATGACCTTTAAGGAAGGGCCGGAGAAGATTAATAAGTATGACCGACCCCCATTAATTTTGCAAAAGGAACATTTTTCCCTTGGGGAGCTATTTCCTCCGACGACTCCTTATGGTGGCTCTCATACATAGTTTATGAATTTTATATATCGCCCATTTCAGATTGAGGTGACCTATCGGTAGCACTGACCATCTGCGATTTGGTTCAAAATTTGTTTTTAGGTTGGTTTCTTGTTAAAAAAACTAATTCCGGAGTTTTAAAGTTTAAAAAAAATTTTTTTTGCGGAGCCACAGCCATTCGAATGCCAAAATAGGGTCTATTTTAAGACAACGTAGTTCAGTCAACTTAAATCACATTTTATTAACTAAGGTAACATTGGAATAGTTATCTCCTCTATTTTAAGGATCAAGCATAAAACTTTAAAAAAAATTTCTGTAAATTGACCCATTGTTAATTTCAAAGTTTAATGCCATGCCAACAACAGACGCTATAATTCGTATTGAAAATTCTTTAGCACTGCACGTTTTACGCCGTAACTTCTGTTGGAAAGGTATTGAAACGTACAAAAAACCAAAATAAAGAAACTCAAAAAAAATTATAGCGTCTGTTGTTGGTATGGAAATATACTTTGAAATTAAGAATAGGCCAGCTTACTGCAATTTTTCTAAAAGTTTTATATTTTCCCTTACAATTAACGAAATAACCTTTCCAATGATACATTATTTACGAAAATCGGATTTAAATTGACTGAGCTACGTCGTTTCAAAATACACTCTATTTTGGCCTTGAAAAATGGTTCTAAAAATTTATAACTTCGGATTTGGTTTTCTAAGTAATAAACCAATCTAGGAACAAAATTTGAGCCAAATCGGTGATGGTCAGTGCGACTGATAGGTCACCTCAATCTGAAATGGGCGATATTTATTCCCTATTGCTTGTGATCCACTGCAAAGTAACTGCAAATATTTTGAGCTTGAAGAAAATAAAAGCATTGATTATGCAGTGTTTGCGGCATGCAGTGTCTGCGGTATGCAGTATTTGAGCTGATTGCCTTTATTTCGTTTCTTGTGAGCAATCATACTCACCACTGCTTACCAGATGTTTGAACGAATTTGCGCTGGTTATCAAACCAACTACTACTAGCGCAATCGGGTTCGCAGGCGGCAGTTCGTTTGATACAATCGCAATGCTTGCGATGTGCGTTCATACCCAGCTAGTATTTTCAATCGTAGGCGACTCTTCCACGATCGGAGCGGGCGATTAAATAAATCGTCGACGATGTCGTATTCCGATCGCGGAAGTTCAGTACAACGGGAGAAACTGTGTCAAGCCGGCGACTCTTCCATTCGAGTCGTCTACGATGCTCAAAAAAGAATCGTGTAAGATGCTTTTATTCCTTCTTCAAACGATCCTTGAATCAATCGCCTAATTGAGTCGTGTACGATGCTCAAAAAAGAATCGTGTAAGATGCTTTTATTCCTACTTCAAACGACCCTTGAAGTAATCGCCTAATTGAGTCGTCTACGATGCTCAGGAAAGAATCGCTGAAGAGTCTTGAAACTATTGCCAAGATAATCTTTAATTTACCCTAAATGCTTCAAAATAAAAAGCATTGTTCTGTATTGTTCATTTATTAATTGTAATATATGTAATTAGTTTAAACTCGTATAAATAAAATAAAAATAATTAAATTATTAATTAAACAAAAAAAAAACAAAATTCAGACATAGGAAAAAAAATATATAAAAAATAAATTATGGAGCTAAATCCCCCTAATTTTCTTCGTCATACTTCTTGGTCCGATGACCCTTCCTGAGTCGGTCACCAGCATGGACAAAATGTTGCTTTAGCACTTTATTTATTCCTGCGTCGTCACCTTTAAATTTTGAGTGACTACATCTTAAAAAAGAAAAACAAATTAGGAAACTGTAAGAGCATGAAATAAAAAGTACTTACTTGCTATAATTCTTGGACACGTGTTCACTAGATAACAACTGAGTTAATATGAAGCAAACATCAGTTGTTCTTTGTAAACTTTTCTAAACACAACGGTTAAATTCGCCAAACGATCGCGGGAATGCGTAAGCGGCGATTCCTAAACATAACGGTTAAATTCGCCAAACCATCGCGAGAATGAATAAGCGGCGATTTTAGAGTAACACAAGTACACGAATGGTCGTCAGAACTATTAAACGACGATTGTAGAGTAACAAAAAAAAAACACTCGTCAATCAATCATCAAAATGAGTTGCAATCTTGCTTGCACTCTTTTAATGCTCGCCAAGATGCGTGAACGACTATTCACTCGTCCAAAAATCGTCACAACGACTCGCAATAGCATCATTTGGAAGAGCAATATAAAATTCTACTTAACAATCGTCTTGACGATTAAAAAAAGAATCGCGAAATGATCGCGATCGTCATACAATCTTCCAAATGCTAGCTGGGTACTTGCACTGCATTTGGTGTGAGTAGATTGCAAGTATCAAAAATGGTATCGCTTGCAGTTCTCTGGTGTGTACGTGTGTGGTATAAATAAAATTCAAATACGGAAAAAAACAAGTTGTAAGGAAAACATTTGATTTAACCAAGTAAATATTTAAATAAAATTTATACTCAGGCGTGGATAATGCTAATATGCGTTATTTCCCTTAGTGTAGTAACCACAATTTGGACCCATAGCACTATAATCATTTCTGAAATGTGGAATTATAATAATATAGTTCAACCACGCCCATGTTTAATACAGTTGTCGATAGTACCAATACGGACCAAATTTTTAAATTTTAATGTAATGAAATCCAAACCATCTGAGATAAAGCATTTTTACTGATTTTCGGGCGGCAAAAAAGGGAGTGGCCAAATTTTTTATATAAAAAAAACAATTTCAAGCCAATCGGTGAAGAATTTTTGGAGATTGGAAATTTTGTACAAACATAAATTTACATTTTTGTTTATATACAGGGTTTTCCAATAGGACTTGACAACTTTGAATTAAATTTCTTAACGCACCCTTTCACTAATCATCGAACTATTTCTGTCAATTTATTCAGTAAACTCAACATTTACATCATTGTAAAGTACACGAACGAACAACGTCTGCAAATTATAAAAATTTACTACCGAAATTCGGAGTCGGTGATCGCAACTTTAAGAGCACTAACTGAAATTTTCGGTCGTAATTCTCGCTCTTGTAGACAGACAATAACAAGTTTAGAGCAAAAATTTGAGTCTTTATATTCGTTGTGTGATGTTGCCGTGCCAGTGAGATATCGGGTTGGTCGAAGTGTCGAAAATATCGCTGCCGTTCAGGCGTCCGTAGCAAACGATATAAAACAGTCAATTCCACGGCGTTCTCAAGAATTAGGCATCGCCCAGAATATGGCGAATTTTGCGAAAGGATCTTGGTTTACACCCATACAAGATGAAGCTGACTCAAGAATTGATGCCGATGGACCATTTGAAGCGACGTACGTTCTCCGAATGGGCTCTAGAAAAGATGCGCCAAGATGATGAATTTTATCGCAAAATCATCTTTAGTGACGAAGCTCATTTTTGGCTCAATGGGTTCGTCGATATGCAAAATATGCGTTATTGGTCGGGTGAAAATCCACATGTGCTTCATGAATCACCACTTCATCCACAAAAAATAACTGTTTTGTGCGGTTTGCCTGCAACGACGGCGGCGTCATTGGACCATATTTTTTAGTCGACGATAACGATTGTAACGTTACTGTGAATGGCCATCGTTATCGCGCTATGATTACCGATTATTTGTGGCCCGAATTGGAAGATATGGACTTGGACGATATGTGGTTCGAAGAGGACGGTGCCACAAGCCACACAACACACGTTACAATAGATTTATTCAAGAGTAAGTTTGATAAGCGTGTTATCTCAAGAAATGGGCCAGTCGATTGGCCGCCTCGTTCGTGCGATTTTACGTCTCTAGACTATTTTCTTTGGGGCTACGTCAAGTCATTGGTCTATGCCATCAAGCCGACAACGTTGGAAGAGCTCAGAGCCAACATTGAACGCGAAATAGCGGCCGTTTCGGCCGAAATGTGTGGCTGAGTCATCATGCCCGCGGTGGTCATATGAACGAAGTCGAGTTCCATTCATAAATGTTTCGATTGCACTTCAAGCCGATAATAAAGTTTTTGATATATCTCAAACGGTTTGCGCCTTTTTTAAAAAAAAAGTTGTCAAGTCCTTAATGGAAAACCCTTTAGTAGACTTATAGCCATATTTTGTAAAACGAACGCAGTCACTTGCGTTAAGATTTTCAGTCTGGCAATGCCTTTTTCATATGAAGTAAAACAAAGTCTCTTTCTCACTCAGAAATTTTCTACTAAAATATATTGCCAGATAAGAAAACCAGAAGTGACGTGATTGCGTGCGTTTTACAAAATATGGCCATTAATTGTTTTAAAAATTGTTTTTATCAATTTTTTTATTTATTTGAATCAAATTTTAAAAATTTCATTTCGAAAATTCTTTTCGATATCCCTTAAGCCAATTGGTAAGAATGCAAAAAAAAAGAAAAAATATTTCGCCTCTTTTTCTTGGAATTTTGCCATAATATCGCCAAAAACAATGCTTGAATCCTCAATACACCGCAATCCAACAATTTGGCAAAAAATGTCCACAACAACTAATACCACATTAGAAGTGGAAATACTGTTGAATTTGGAGTCTGCTTCGAGTCTCGATTCAGCGCTGGATTCGGGAATGGATTCGGCGCTGGACTTGTAGGTGACCTTGGAGTCTGCCTCGGCCATGGATTCGGCGCTGGACTTGCAGGTGACCTTGGAATCTGCATCGGCCATGGATTCGGCGCTGGACTTGCAGGTGACCTTGGAATCTGCATCGGCCATGGATTCGGCGCTGGACTTGCAGGTGACCTTGGAATCTGCATCGGCCATGGATTCGGCGCTGGACTTGCAGGCGACGTTGGAATCTGCTTCGGCCATGGATTCGGCGCTGAATATGTTGGATTTGGAGTCTGCGCTGGCATCCACATTGGATTCGTCTCTGGATATTGCTGTGGGTTCCCCAATTGGCTAGTCTAATGAGCAAAGAGTATTGAGAGATTCTATGTACCATTTCCAATTCTATTTCATAGAATACCTGAGTATATCCCATCATCATATCATAAGGGTAGTTCTAAAATAACATATATCTCTTAATTTATAATAATGCCCTTATTATATTCTATATTTTTGAATACCTTGTAATGAAAATGGTGTACAAATAGATTTTCACCCTTAAACAAAGCAAATTTTGTCATTAAAATTTTAAACTCTTTTCTATATCGTTAAATACTTGTTTGAGAGCTCCTTCTTGTATCAATAAAAACGAAATGATTACGCTCAGAATAATAATCGGATGCATATTTTTTTGGAAAGTAACTATTTCAACGAACAATAAGAAAATACAACTACTGAGGCCTCTAATCAACAGCTTTTTATATATTTTGTTAGAAAAAAAATCAGAATTTTTACAGTTGTATTGGACAAATAGCTTGAAATTTAAATTGACCGATGATAATAGCAGAACCAATCAAATCGAAAAATTTGAATATTTATTAAGGCATATGATGAAGATGTGTCGATTAGTGACCTGTGACGAAGCATGGATTCACCAATATACACCTTAATCAGAAGAACAAACAAAACAATGGGTTGAGCCAAGTAAAAGTGCCCCAAAGCGACCATGGGACTTAATAATCGGCCGAAAAAACGATATTATACGCAATATTAATAGAAGAAAAAGTTTTTTTAGCTTTGAATCAAGGCTTTCAAGTTAATATCTGTTGACCAAAATCTATCTTGGTTCGAAATAGGGTGATAGATTAGTGGGAAAGAAGGAGCAACCAAGCGAAACATATTAAGTATGTCCTAAGCGTGGCGGAAAGCCGTAGAAACATGTGAATTAGAACCTGAGACAAGTGTTATGCCTTTATCTCAGCCAATTGTAGCTATAAGGCAATCTCATCCATAAACTTCTCTACCACCAAGTTCAATTTTGAAGTCGAAAATATTGATAAATTTTAAATTTTAGTTTATTAGAAACAAGCAAATACCCGCTGCTTCGCCGGCGATAAAAATATTAAATATCATTAAAAACTTTAAATCTTAAAATTTAACAGCCGTATTCATATTGAAGTGGGAAGAGTGTAAATAATGCTTGTGTACTAGGTCGTAGCAGTCGCTTAGCAAACACTTACGCGTTTGCTAGCTAGCCACATAAATTGGTACGTTGTGGAGGCAATTTAGTTGAGTTGCTAGCTCCAATAGATTTTTCTAAAAACTATATAAGCAAACATATTAAATAGGTTTTTGTTATTTCAATTAAATGGGGATTCTACTTTTTGTCAATAAAATGACCAGATCTCAAACATTCAATTACAAAAAAAATTTTAATATATTTTAGTTGAAATACAATATTTTATTGTATTCTTGGCGTTTTTGAACCAATCCTTTCTTTTTATTTATTTTCTTATCATAAGGAATAGCCTATCATAAGGAATATAACCCAAATTCCCTTTCTCTTATATCGAAAACTGCTTGATTGAGAATTAATCTTTGCAATTTTTAATATTAATGGCATACGTAAGTTCTAGTGAAAATTTTGTCCTTTTTTGAATGATACCACTACGGAATAAATAAGTAGAACATTTAAATTGTTGTATTTTGGTCCAGAATAATTGGGAAACTTGATCATAATGCACAAAGGAAATTCCTCTATAAATCGGCCACTTTCGCAATTGTTATAGAAAATTTTAACGACCTCACCTGTGGCCCATTGCACAGTCCTACTAATAGAAAAAGATTTTGACTCATTAATTTAAGTCTCAATTTTTGGCTTAAACCTCTTGCATCGTCGAAGGAGTCTGACAACGCTCGTGGGTGCGTAAAGCATTGATGATTGTCACAGTATTGCCAACATTTTTCAGCTTCTTAATGTTGTATTCTTCAATTTCAGCGCTTTTTGTGATTATTCACGTTAAACATTTTCAAAAATGTGTCTAAAAATGCACCGGAAGTTTACCGTTTACATACAATTTGGCCACAAAGTAACAAATGGTAACATTGATGTCACAAATGCGGTAAATGTGCGTCAAACGTGATCAACTGCCACCCCAGAGGACCCGGGTTCGAATCCCAGCTAGGCCATGATCCTACGCTTTGACCTTTCGCGTTTGCATTTTCTTTCATAAAGTAATCAGCTGAAATTGAAAACTCATCAATATTTACGACTTGGAGTCGTAGTTTGTGGATGAGATTGCCTTATTAATTTAATTGAATTGATTGCCCCTTCGCTCACACTAATCTACCACCCCATTTAGAACCAAAGCAGACTTGACTGAATAGGTATTACACCTAAAAACCTTGGTTCAAAGCTTAAAAAAAAATGATAAGGGATGTATGTTATACTCTGAAGTACAAATCATACTCCATTATGTGTGTCAAATTAAGTAAATTAAACAATACAATAGAAAGCTTACGTTTTATTATAAAATTGACGTTATTAATGCAATAGAACTTACAAAAAATAATAACTTTACATTAGGAAATAATTGTGTACAAATAAATGTACATACTAAAATAATCAAAAATTATGAATAAAATCATAATATATATCAATAAATACAAGTACAAGTAAGTAACCTGTTGAATAATGCATTATCTACATTAGCGAAGATTGTCAAAAAAATATTCAATAATAATGGAAATATTGGATTACAGGGGGTGCCGAATTAGTCAGGGGCCGGATTACCGGGGGTCCAATGTAAAAAAAAGATTAACGCTGATTGTTGATTAAAAATTTGATTTGTAGACAGTTCTTCTAATGATACTCTTAATAAACATTCCCTGAAAGTTTGGTGTTCTGTCCAATTTGCCTCATTATCTGGTTCATCACGAACACTTTCCTTATTTAATTTAGTATTGCGTATTGTTGTGTTAAATTGTTGTTTAAAGCAATGTAAACAAAAACTAAGACTCGACTTTTATCTCTATTCAAATGCTGAGTGCTCCCTCTTGATGCTTCTGAATATACGAAACCGTCTAGTGCAGTTTTAATGAACTAAATGTTGACAATATTTAGAAACATTTCTAAGTCTATATTTCAATCCATGTTGCGATCAATATCACAATATCCTAGATCCTAGGACCTACAAATTAGAATATCGTGATATTGATCGCAACATGGATAGGAATGGAGGCTTAGAATTATTTCCAAATATTGTCGAAAAAATTCATTTTATTAAAACTTCTAAAGACGATTTTATAACATTTATTGGTTTTTTTTTTGTTAATCATTTGAATATTGTTATTGTTAATTAAATCTATTGGTGTTTTCGTTTCTACAAAAAAATGTTGCCCTACCACAGTGCAACATTTTTCAAGTGTTGTACTCAACCCTCAAAAAGTGCAGGTTTTGAACACAAAATACTACCCTGCTTACTCAATCAGCTGATATATATGTGTGCGCCAAAAATAAAAAAATTTGCTTTATTAAAAATATTATTTATTAAGTGTCAAATTATGAATGCATATATTTAACCTTGTCTAACACACGCATTTCATAATATTTTCGTTTAAAGCAATCAGCTGATTTTCAGGGCAACATTCTCCCCTCAAAAAGTTTCGCAGGGCAAGAAATGTGCCTTTTTTGCCCAATATAAATGTATCATTTTAAGAAACGAACACAGATTTTTTCACCCGTTTGCACTAATATAACAATCGAACACGAAAAAAGAAGAGGGCAATGAAAAGGTAACATTTTTTGGTAGAAACGAAAACACCATAAGTTATAGTCATGAATTGATAGAATCTGATAATGGTTTGATGAGTTGGTGTTAAAATCAGCACATTCTTAGGGGAAGCAATGAAAGCTAATAAGCCTACCAGTCACCAAATAATGAAAAATTAAAAAAAAATTGCAAATTTCTTTTTTTTTACAGGGTTTACCAACACATGCAAATAAAAACATTAAATAATTTAATCCATTTGCATCCATTTGCAAACTTCAGCATAGCAGTTATTTATTTAAGTTAGTAATAAACAGCTGTTGCAGCGAACAACATTCGCCTTAATGTTTTTGTTGTTGTTGTTGTTCCATGCTGTTCGGTTATTTATAGTGAGCGAGCGAAGCGAACGACGGATACATACAGAAGCAGGCAAGCAGCAAACTGAATTAAGCGAATAATATGTATCAACAAAGAAAGATATGGAAATATTTTTTTCAATAAATTTCTAAACTAAAGAGAATTTCCAAATTTGGGCTTCGCAGGCACCTAATTTAAGATCAGTAGAACTGTTTAGAAAAAGAAATATTAAAATCGGTCAACCCATTTCAGAGTTCTGTTCCTTTAAACATTCTTCATGCAAGTTGTTCCAATTAGATAAATTCAGTGACTTGTTATTTATTTGTCGCAATTTCGTCTTTTTTTGGAAATTTTTTATATATTTTGTATTTTCTTGACATATTTTCCAGATGTTTGAAATATTTTGAAGAATTTTAATTATTTTTGACAATATTTGTGCTCAAATGAGAGCAAATAACTTAAAAAATGCTTTATGAGAGGTGTTTTATAAGCCTTAAAAAAAAAAAAATTTAAATTTCAACCATATTAAAAAATCCTCTAATTTATAAACAAACATTTTCAAACACTTTTTGACATTTTGTTTGTTTTTGATACATTTTGAAATAATTTGATACATTTTTGACAATATTTTTTGTGCTTAGATGAGAACAAACAAATTTTTAAAATGCTTTATCGAGGGTTTATTGAAGGTTTCAACCATTTTTAAAATTCTCTTATTTATCAAGAATTAAAAAGAGCTTTTGAAAGCTGTTGAAACGTTCAACATGAAAAATGTTTTTAAATTTTTTTTCGATTTTTTTCTTATGAAGGCTTTGTAAGAGGCTCATAATTTTTTATGAATACAGCCGTTTGAATTTCGGTAAAATTGTATATTTGTTCCATCCGAATAAAGTAACCAGCTAACTAATGTAATAAAAAATAACTAAAGTAATAAACTTTCTGTATCTTCCTGATCATTTTTTTTCATGCATTGGTTCACTTTTCCTAGCGCTGTGACTATTGGGGTACTCACAGTTTTGTTTTATCTGGTGTGTTAACTACGCCGTCTGTTAACTCTAAAACATTTTGCCATGTGATAACTATTTTTGATTTTGTTTTGCATGTAAAAAAGAGATAACACAAACTGGTAAAATTGCCTTGCTTTCCAATATGTTTGTTTTTCGTAGCAAACTGGCATTTCTGAAAGGTATTTTTATTTTATTGAACAATCAATAAATCAAAGAAAGCTTCTCTTGTTATTTTTATTTTATTGAAAAATCAATAAATTAAAGAAAGCTTCTCTTTTCAAAAGGCGTGTCAATTTTAGAATGAACTACGTGTAGGGGTTCTCACAATTTGATTGAAGTATCGTTTTAAAGTTACTATATATCAACTTTAGAAGGGATCTGTAAATACCCTATATATCGTCGTTCGTAAATTATTGTGTTCTATATCACAAAATTGAAAAAATTGAGATAAGACTGGTATATAGGCAAATTTTTCGAGATCTATCGATCTGTGTCATCAGTTTGCTTTTATCTTTTATAGTTTTCGAAATATGAGACATCGACTTTGTGCTATACAACACTGTTGTGACAAGCTTCGTAACCTATTGTGTTCTATATGCAAAAAATCGTGCATATAGAACAAAAACGAAGCAAAAATACTAAGTAAAAAAAATATTTTTTTATTTTGTTCTATATGCAAGTCTTAATAAAGTTATTAAAGTTATTATTTGGAGGTCTTTGTATTTTGCTGTTTTTTTTTGTTTTTTTCTGGTTTTTTTCTTAGCTTCACATTGCACTTGGCAAATGAAATGAAACAAAAAAGAAAAAATCCCGCTTTAGATTGCAGTTTGTAAATAAAATGAAACAAAAAAGAAAAGAAAATACCCATCATAAATAACATAAGGTTAGAAGTTAAATTTTACAACAACGTTTAAAAAAAAGCTTAATACTAATAATAAGAATGGATAAGCAATAGATAAGAAGATATCATTAGAGAAAGTAAATGATGTGAAAAGTTTATACAACTTTTTATCACTTGATGCAATAGGGGTATTCACGGGTTGATGCGAATTGCAAGAATGCGAAAATGAAACATATTTTTCGCACTAACGCGTGAGCATCAATATTGTAACTTTACGATAGCGGGAAGAAATATATTGCCACCTTATTTCAAAATAACAAAAACTTATTTAAATCACAAACTTAGCCTTTTTTAAGTTTTACCCAGATGGCAACTATGCTTGAATACACCCATAACATGAATCATCTGTTTCGCATCACTGTTTGTGCGCTTTGTGATGCGAAACACAACGCTAATGTGTTTGTTGTTGGAATGAAGCAAAACTTCGCAATCTTGCATTTTCGCATCGTCGCAACTGTGTTTCGCATCAACCCGTGAATACCCATAATAATTTGTTTAATACAATTTAAAATATAGGTACAACTTTTTGTCTTCGTTTTTTTAACAAATTTGCTTCAATTAAAAAATCTTAAAAAACCGTAAATCAAGCATGAACTTCGTGGAATCGAAGTCAAATAAATTTGGTTAATTTTTTACTTGATTTTGTAGTCGAAACTTACCTTTTAAGAAATTAACAGGTATTGATTTAAGTGGACTCATAAGACCATATGTATAAGATTAAGTTTAAAATTAAGTTAATATTATAATATATGAAATAAAGTTTTTATTGAGTGAAATCACATTGCTTTTCATTTCTCCAATACATATTACATTTTGTTCTATATGCTATAAAACAAGAATAGTTTCGTAAATAAGTGCATATAGAACAAATTATTTTTTTTTAAACGCATCTTACTCTAAAAAACGCTTCCAAGGATGAACATTTTTTTTGACAGAAAAAACCACAAACTCTTGAACTTTCATTGGTAAGAAAATCGCTGCAGATTTTTCAGTTCAGTTTTTTACTAAACTTTAAACTTGATTTACCAAAAAAACATTTTTGTCATATAGAACACAATAATTTGCGAACGACGATATAAAAATCTCGTTTATACGTAAAAATATCAGCTCAGAGGTAAGAAAAATATATGACGGCCTTAGAGAATTGTTATTTTAAAATAAAATATATCTTTCGTTTAAGCTGATAAATTTCATCAAAACATTTCAACAAAACATCGACACGGAATTTTTGTCGATGCTTTTATAAAAGTGGCAGTATTTTTACATTCAAAAAGGTGGCAGCATTGGTACCGCACTCAATACATGTTGCTGTCTTTTTTTTTCTTTTTTGTGGACCTTCCCACCGGGAAGAAAGAATCAATTCTCTTCTCCAATATAGATTCTAGAATTGATTATTTTTAACACCCCATCGGGAAAAAGATGCAATTTTATATAAAAAAAGAATCAATTCTCTTCTCCAGTATAGATTCTAGAATTGATTATTTTTAACATGCTGATGTCCTACAAAGAATAGTACATTCTTTTCTCGCTTCAAGTGGAATCGCTACAGAATCGTTTTTTTTCACTTAAATAGATTCTTTTCATATATGTAATCATGGTTGAATAAATTAGGTTGTCTCGTGGCTGATCGTACTCTATCCTCAGTACACATAATTGTCAAAATCAATGAAAAGCTACAACAACAACTTCATCGGCTTTGCATGTTATCAATTTACGCATTTAGATTTTGTATGAGTTGTCAACTTCGATTCGACATTTCTTGGAACTCGCTCTCACCCATGCGACAACCTTATTTATTAAACCATGTATGTAATACTTCAATATTGGCAGCAAACTAAATTTTGAATGAGTTTCAACTACGAAATCAAAGAGAGATAGCCTACATAAGATTTTGTTGTTTGTATTAGTATATTTGAATATACTACTACTATACGTCAACGGGGCGGTTGTTAAGAAAAATGTCTACCCAAACATAAAACAAAACAAAGCATACATATTTGTTTTGCATAAATCATAGGCCCGCACCATTATAAAACAATTATAAGACCAACGCGTGATATATGATAAAAATTTAAAAAGAAAAATTCACGCAAACAAAATTTAAATCATAAAAATTGAAACAACAGAAATTTTAAATGAAAATTTTGACAATGAAAGCACCGCTCCTGAGTTTTTTTGTTATAAAATTAAATATCGAGTACATAAAAAAAAACCAAAAATAAATAAATAACTGGTCATTGTAGCCATTGAAAGGACTTTGACCTAGCTTCTTATGATCAATTGTGTTGTGCGTGTTATTAAGTTTGTACACAATTGACCGAGAACCGGACCTACATGTTTAACGCCGACTCCGAACGGTGATGAACGGAATGTTCTTATTCTCAATTAGCTTTACATGGCATTTTGATTACTCTCTGAGGTTTGCCATTGTCTGCAGAGAGGTGGCGGCCGTACAGAAAAATCATTTTAATTCAAATAATTTTTTGTCGCTGCTGGGATTCGAACCCGGGTATCCAGGTTCGTTGACATAGAGGCCACGGACTTTTAACCAACTACGCCACGGACGCCACAATTTCGGGTACATTCACAGTACAGTGTACTGCCAATATAGAAGTATTACATATATGATTATTTTAAATAAAATGTATTAACTTTGGGAAATAAGAAAACAAATCAAAACAGACTGATGATTTTCTCACTTATACCAGAATTTGTTTTAGAATCAGTTCGTTTTTCACTTATCAAAAAAGCAAGCAAGGAATCTAAAAACATTTTATATATTAAAAATAATTATATGGGTCGTAATCGATTATGGCTGGAATAAAAACGAATCAGTAAATTTTTGCTTGGTAGATTCCAATTCATAGGTTTTGCTATAAATGTATATATTCTTTGGAATACATTCTAAAATGTTAGCAATAGAATTCATTCTATTTCCGATTTTTGTTTCTAGAATCCATTTTCATTTTGCCGGTGGGACGCTGACGTCCTACAAATAGTAGTACATTCTTTTCTCGCTTCCATATGAATAGCTACAGAAATCGATTGTTTTATTCACTTTTTAAATGCATTCTTTTAAATAAAAAGTATTCATTTTCGGAAATGAGAAAACAAATCAAAACAGACTGTTGCTTTTCTCACTTATGCCAAAATTTGTTTGGTTGATATATTCGTTGATATATTGGTTGATATAAACTTTTGATTGATATATTCCAATTCATATGTTTTGCTTTAATTTATATATTCTTTGGAATACGTTCTAAAATGTAAGCAAAAGAATCTATTCCATTTACAATTTTTTTTTTTGAATCAATTCTCATTTTCCCGCTGGGTTGTTGACTTTTATATATGATGCTCAAAAAGAGTTTGAAAATAGAGCTTTTGTCTTACAGCGAATTTGAAATATTGTTCTATCTCATATATTCGTCAACATTAGAGTGCTGATATATTGTTATATGAGCGAGAAAATATATAGACGAAATTAAATTTCAAAATAAAAAAACTCAGGAGCCGTGCTTCCATTGTCAATAATTTTTATTTGAAATTTTTGTTGTTTGAATTTTTTGATTAAAATTTTGTTTGTTAAAATTTAATCATATTTCAGGCGTTCTTATAATTGTTTTATAATGGTGCGTACCTGTGATTTAGGAAAAACAAATATGATTTGTTTTCTTATATGTTTGGGGCAAACGTTTTCATAACAACCGCCCCTGTGACGGTTTGACTTTTTATTTTTTGTGTAGTAATTTTCATATATTCAAAAAAACTAACACAAACAGTAACATCTTATGTTGTTATGGCTGTCTCTCTTCGATTTCAGAGTTGGAATACAGAAGTATTACATATACATACATATGTTCTACCTTATTAGCTTTGGGCACAACCTTTTTTTGAGATGCACAGAGCTTTAATGAGAAAATTTTTTCTCTCTGAGAATAAGAATAAAGAAATTGTATGGTTATTCTCTTTGAATTTTAATTAATTATTTAAACAATGGTTATTAAATTTATATATCCCATGTCCCAACTGGGCACCATAGCTATCCTAGACAAAAAGAATTTTTGAAATAGCGCCTGCCATTCTCAAGCTTTTCGCAGCCGAACATACGTGAGTCTTCTTTTATATAATAGTATAGATGAGGAAAGAAATGCAGAAAGGTTAAACCCCAGGCCTGGCTAGGACTCAAACCCGGGTTTCCTGAAATGGCAGTCAAGCGCACTACGTACTCGACTCACGAGATCTCCCTATTCTCCAGATATTGCCCCAAGCGACTACGAGGGCTGCCTTTTAAGTCTTGCGCCTCGGCAACATTAAGCATTGTCAGATGAATTTTGAAAATTCCATTAAAAAATTTTAAATTTTTTAGCATAGACCTACTCACAACATTTTGTTGTATGTGCGCTTATTGTGTTGTTTACAGTGGTTTGAATATTGTAGAAGACGTAAATCTATTTCCATTCGCTATTTTCCTGATGACACATTCTTGTAAAGTAAACAAATCCAAGTTAAACCATAAGTTGAATTGGATTGCGTTAAATAATTTTTACCGTAATTTCAATTGGAAATTATGTTTCGCTGATAGAAATGTAAATGCCGCGGCTCTTATGGTACAAGAAATTATTTAATTGGGCATGCTGTCTTTCATTCCTAACAAAATGAGAAGCATTAAGCCAAAAGACCACTTCTGGTTTAATGAGACTTGCAGGATTGCAGTCAGGTCCAAAGAGGAAGCCTTTCAGAATTGGCGTTCCAACAAGAATGCTGATAATAGAAGACTTAGCATTGAGGCTAGTAATCGCTGTAATGCAGTTTTAAAACGCGAAAAGTTTCTTCACGAAATTTGCATTAGAGAACAGGCATTAGAGAACATTCGTTAAGAGAGATAAAAACCAAACGTCTTCGTAGATTCCTACTCTTTTAAAGTATGATCAAATCTTCACTGACTCAGCTGATAACGCGAAACTTTTGGCTGGATTGTTTACACAAAATTCCACAATCCCGGCAATGAATCAGCCACCGCCCTCTATTGAAAATAGATTTTCTTCGATGCAGGTGATATATTTTCGGACGAGAGGAGTTAAAAGAGTCTTTGCAAACCTCAACATTAACAAATCTTCTGGCCCTTTGATTGGTGGTATACCACCAATTGTGCTCAAAAAAAGTGCTTCTACACTGGCTCAACCTTTGCGTAACCTTCTCAACATCTCCTAAAGGAGAGGAGTATTTAGGAGCAAATGTTTAGCCGGTACCTAAGAAGGGCGAACCCTGAGAACTACCAATCCATTGCGATATGCTATACGCTCTGCAAAGTCATGGAGAGTGTAATAAACTTCCACCTTATGAATTATCTAGAGGGCAGCGATTTTTGCTCAGTGACCGTCAATACAGTTTCCGTAGGGCCCGCTCTACTGGTGATCTTATGGCGTTTCTCACTGAAAAAGGAATCACGGCAGGGTTATTGCTCTGGATATTTCTAAGGCGTTTGGCCGAGTGTGGCATTAAGCTCTCGTGTCAAAACTAATTGCTATGGTGTTGGTGGTAACTTTACTCGATGGATAACGTGTTTTCTTAAGAACAGATCGATCCATCGGTGTTGGAGTACCACAGCGTTCAGTCCTATCGCCAATTTTGTTTCTGGTTTTTATCAACGACCTCTTTTTGTCATTGACTCACAACCCAATTCATTCGTTTGCGGATGACAGCAGCATTCATATTCTTTCAAAAAACGCCCAAGCTCTTTGGAGATTGAGAGAGAGGCAAAACATGAATGATACATTTCTTAATGACCTAAGAAAAGTAGAGTTTAATGCTAGCAAAACCCAGTACTGCCTGCTAATTAGGGTTCCCAACTGTACCGGATTTTGCGGGAAGTCCCGGAAGAGAGCATCTGCGGGACGCCAAATGTCCCGTTTTTCACAAAAAATCTTTCTGATTTCTTCAGAAATCTTTCAGAAAAATTTAATGAATTGCTTAAAATATGCTTAGAACTTCCAAATTTATCAACAATTTTTAAATTTCTTGCATAAATACCTGTTTCTAATGACTAACCAGAGAGAATTTTTTCTTTGCACAGATGCTTGAAATGAATCCCGAAATCGACTAACAACTGTAACATGTAAGATCTGAAGTTAAAATTAAACATAATTTTAAGTATACCTGTTCTGAGTTTTATACGAATAATAATGTCCAATAAAAACTTATAAGTTTGCTGCAAAAAGCAAAAACAAAAAACCAAAATTTGATTTAAATCACTTAAATACAATTTTTGTTATAGTCACAAATTAAATTATAATTTTTTTTTTTTGGCAGCTCTACGTTTTACCGAGCAGGTTTCGAAAATGTTGAAAAGGTTTTTTTCAAAATGCGATTTGTTACTCATTGGCCCTTAGTAATAGAAGAGAAAAAAGTCACTCCTAAAGTCCCACTTCTTTAGGTGGTCCTAAGTTGCTTCTAACCATTCGTAGTAATAAAGCAAACTTAGCAAAACTTTAATATAGTGCAGCTATTGTGAATTGCACAGCACTTTTACCTTTCGTTGCATTGAACACATCCCTTTGACAGCTGACATAATTAAAAATGGAAAAGAACATTTCAAACGTAAGTTTCTTATTATTTTTTGCTTAACTTTTGTTTATTTAATTATAATTTTATAGAAACGTGGACGAGATCGAAATTGGACATGGGAAGAGAAGGAATTTCTTAAAGAGGTTCTTACACCATACGTCCACGGACTCTAAAATCAACAACACAAACATGATTGTAAAGAAAAATAATGCCTGGAAGGAAATTTCTGAAGAAATGGAAAGAAATGGAGTGCAACCATACCAAAGTTAAAGGCACAATGGATGAGGATGAAGACGTCAGCGCGTTCAAATATTTTAAATTTTAAAAGAGAGGCCAACGCAACTGGTGGCGGCAAGGAGCCAAAAGAACCCGATGAACTGGATTATGCAATTCAAGAGTTGCTACCGATGGACTTTGAGGAAGACATGGCTGAGTTTGATAGCGATGCACATTATGGTGCCGCTGTAAAAGGTAGCACTGGAGCAGGTAGAGGTGTTGCTGCAAGAAATGGTGCTGCTATGGATGAAGCTATCAGCAGCGGAGGTGCCTTGGGTAGAAGTACTGGTGGACAACATGTTGCAGCTATAAGTGCCGGTGAAAAAAATGCTTATGATCGAAGTGTAATAGTCGGTGGTGCATCTGTTGAGGATGATAGTACTTTTTGCGATGGTAGTGTCAGCGACTGTGGTGCTGGGGCATCTAGTAGCGGCGAAGCGGTTTGTCGAAAATCTGCATCAAACAAGGCAATAAAAAAAAAGCTGTGAGTTCTGCAGATGTTTTAAAGAAGAGACTTATACAAATAGAAATGGAAATTGAACATCAAAAAGTATTATTTGAAATTGAAAAAGAAATAAAAAATTGGAATTGATTAATATGCAAATTTTCGACGAACAAACATAGTAATAAAAAAAGTTATGTAAATTATTCAATACAAGCAACCAAAAGTACAAATAATTATAAGTTTTCTATATGCAATTAAATGACTGTCTTATTTTGAAATAAACAAAATTATTGCCTGATTGAAGTCAAAATCAGATATATGAAACACAGGATTTGGAAATGAGATTATTAAGATGATAAGATGATTTCATTTAGTTATTGTTATTAGTAAAATAAGTGGCTATAAACATGCTTCTAAATTGCCGTCCTCTTTCAGTGATATTTCTTTCTGCTGCGTAAGAATTGTATTCGTTTGTGGATTCTTCAGCTACAGGAAAAAATCACTTTCTTAAATATTTATATTTATAGCTTTAAAGTTACTTACGATTTTCAGAAGTTTCGTCTGTTAAGGGACAGCCTCTTTCTTTTGCAATGTTCCAAAGAACTGCGATTGCAACCACAGCATTTTTTGCTGTTTCTAAATTGCAATGTATACCGTTCAAGCAACATCTGAAACAATTTTTATGTGGCCAAAAGTCCTTTCGACTATCCCTCTTGCCAGAATATGATGTCGTTGATATCTTTTTTCAGCTGGTGTTAGAGTTACTCCAGCTCGAAATGGAGTCATCATTATGTTGCTCTGCGTATACCCACCATCACCAAGTATTATGCCTCCCATGCGGTTCTTTCGTTGAAGCCTTGTTTTTAAAGAAGAAGAATTGTAAATTCGTGAATCATGTACACTTCCTCTCCAACGAGCAACAATGCCCAGAATTCGGTGATTGGAATCGACAAGCATCTGTACGTTAAGGGAATAGAAACTTTTCTTACAACGGTACCGTCCTCCAAGTTCTCCGCCAGGGTTTTTGATCTTAAAGTGGGAACAGTCAATAGCACCCAAGCATTGAGGGAAGCCAAACTTTTCTAAAAACCCTCTTTTAACCGCCCTCAAATCCTGGTTCGTATTCTTAAAATATACGCACTGTGGAAGTTTTGAAGCCAGTGCGTTAACCACTTTCCGAAACACTGTGCTGACTGTTTTTTGGCTAACTCCGTGTATGTCAGCTAAAAAAATTGCAATTGGCAATCGGCAAATTGGCAAATAAACTTCAATCTTACCAGTATCTAGTTGATAGCTTCCCTTAGCAAGATGTCGCAGTGTAATACAAACCATTTCAGATGGTGGAATAGAGGATCCTCTGTTACTTGAAAGTTTGATGTCATCTTTGATCAAATCTATGATAAAACGAGCAGTTTCTTTATCAAATCTGAAAATGAATTTATTAGCCTAAATTGTAAGTAATTTAATATTGTGCTTTACCTATAGTTTTTTTTAAATTCCGTCTCATTGTAGAATTCAAATGCATTTAAACGTCTTTTATAATTTTTTTTTGCCCTGCTATTTGTGGTATCATTAATTATTTCAAAATCCCGAAATATTCTTTCATCCTCCATTTTTGCTTGTAATTATTGTATTTGACACTTTAAATTCGACTTAAAACGCGGCAAATCACAACTAGCAGTTTGCTATTTTAGAAGTGAATTTTTAAACTTATTTTTTATTATTACTACCGAATAAATACTAAAGTCGACTTTAAGAAAGATTCGAGTTAGAATTCGTTTATTACTAAGGGCCATTGAGTTTAGTGTAACAATTCCTTGACTTTATGATGAAAACAAAAATGAAATTAAAGACGTCATCAGGATGAGGAGGGAGCTGCTTCAGCAACGCAAATGCAAATTTGTTACATGGAATTATAACATGCTAAATATGGGTACTAAAGTACAAATTATTACTTTTCAGTAAAGGCTAGTTCTTAACTCTTACGACAAAAATAGAGAAAAAATTCATGACGTCATAAGACCGCGAAGAGAGACGTTCCAATCTTGAAAATGCAGCTATCATGCAACAGCTTTACATAGAATTATTACTCGACAGCAAAATATAGTTCTTAGACCTCATTATAAAAATAAACTGACCATTTCAGCCCTTAAAAGGACTTTGACCGAACTTCTTATGTTCAAATTGTGTTGCGTGTTATTAAATGTTTGAACACAATTGATCGAGAAAGACATTACGCAAAATTAAAATGCAACAACAATAAAAAACGTTGCATTAACTTACAACTCCGTGACTATAAGCGCTGCTGTAAATTTTATGAAATGATATTAATGCTGAGATTTCCGGCTTAAGGTTAATGTAAATGTACCACACAAAAGCAAAACGAAAATATAAAAAAATAATAAAAATAAAATTAAGACAAGTATAAGGACAAGAATTTGGATATGGATAAGGTTAAAGATTAGAAAAAGGACGAGGGCAAGGATTTTGACTAAAACCAGAACTAAGCATAACATAAGGAAAAGCACAAAGATTAGAGCATGGAATTGGACAAGGATTCAGACAAAAATTGGGAAAAGGGCCTCAACAAGAATTAGGGTAAAGACTGATGCACACTTAAAGGCATAATTGGGGCAAGATTGAAAGAAGGATTTAGGACAAAAATTAGGAAAATATGTGGGAGATTAATAAGGAAAGGGATTCGAACAAGAAATGGGTCAGGAATTTGAAATTGGGTTAATCAACAATTTAGACAAGGATTATGACAATTATTGGTTATTGTGAGTTATTAGCATGGTATTGACGTCCGGAAAAGAGTATGTATTGGTGAGCACGTATATGAAAATGATGATATGAAAATGTAACTTATACGCATAGGAAATAAAAATATATAGAATTTTTCCAGTTCAGGGGGGTGGGGTTGGAAGAGCCCTGTGGACGCCCCTGTCCGGAAGATTTATCTGTTGAGCATCAATTCCACGAACCTCGACTCCTTGCCAAGGGGCAACGTAGAATTAAGCCGAACAGGCAGGTGTCTACTTTAATCTCAAGATATATATTTGAAATTAAAAAAACAGTTAAGAAACCCGACTTTGAGCTAAAATCCCATTTTTGGGCTCAAAATTCTTAGCGCTCTTTTGAGGTTTAAAAAAACCAAAACTTAGGCGAAATCCCGGGTTCTGGCAACACTGCTTCTGATACTCAACACGTTTCGCTGAGCGCAAGTGATTCTTTTGCGACCGAAAATGCTGGCTGGGTCTTCGTCACACGGTATATGGCGCGAACTTTTGGAACTTTCCGGTCACATTTTACATACGTCAATTATTATTTAAATTCTCCGATTCAGTTGGTTCTACTGTTATATTCGGTCAGTTTGAATTTCAAGAAATTTACAACCGTAAAAATTCGGATTTTACGCTAACAAATCGTATGAAATGCTATATATTGAAAGCATTATTAATTTTGTTTCCAATTGTTTGTTGAAATAGTTCTCAAAGTAATATGAATCCGATTATTTTTCTAGGTGTGATCATTTTGTTTTCCTTGTTACAAGAAGGAGCTCCGCAAAAAGACGACTCAAAGGTATTTAACTATTTAGAAATACAATAAGTACAAAATTGTAATAACATAATTTACTTTTTTTAAGGTTGGCAATATTAATATAAAGCATTTCCACTACCAGGTATTTAAGAACATAAAATAGGATATAGAGCAATATTTTTTATTGAGAGATACACTGTATTTTAGGTTAATCATTATGGAACACATTCGAAAAACAACCAGGTATTCCATGATTTAAGATAGGAAATAGAATATAAGTTTTAATCGAGGGATACACTTTCCTTGTTAGGATGCAAATTCGACCGAGCTGGATGAGTCGACATCAGAAGAACTGTGGCGGAATACAACTCCGCCACCAGTGATTGATCTAGAACACCTGAAGGCAGAGCCGAATCGAAATATATCGATACATCTAGAGTCACCGCCTGTACCGGTGTGTTACCTGTTATGGCAATGCCTTGACAAATTACTGGATGTCGATATTTGGGCAGATTCTAAGGAGGATGCTAAATACCCTTCTTAATAAATTATTCAAGCTCATTAGAATTTCAATTTGCACTACCTATTTTAATATATGCTAGAAAAATTCAAAGGTTTCAAAAGATGTGTTTAAACCTTCTATAAACGATAGTATAAGCAAAGATTTGGAACTTGTATAAAGTGCAAAACTGAAAGAACATAGTGCCATTCTGATGTAATATTCTGCTAATAAAAATAAACATTATACTTTCCTTGTTATGTACATTAACTATGTTATTTGTTATTTAACTAATTTGTTATGTACAAAATATTATAATAAATATCACCATATAAAATACCAGAGCTTTTTGCTGAAATCTGATAAAATTTCTTATGAATTGGACATATCTATTGCATGACTTTAATTTAATGGTATTTAAAGTTAATTTTTGATATAAAAAACTAAACGATATCTATACTCGAACTATTATATAAAAATGAAACTTGAAAGAATGGCTTTTTGGCTTTGACGCAGGTAAGCTAAAGAACCGCTGCGCAGTGGACTGTTTGGCCTATTTAGAAAACCTCTGCACAAATGCACTCGTTTTTTCCACAACAGTAGATCCAACAGTGCAGAGTTCAGAGCTTGACAAAACTCTGTCAGTCAAGCAGAGCGTAATGATAACAAACGAACACTGCAGAGCACTCGTCAGCTTCAAATCAAACCATGTTCGCCGTTTGCTTTAACAGAACAATTACTAACAGCGAAAAATGCATCAATCACACCTAACACAACAGAACCTTGGCGAAGTAATTATTTCTACCATTGGCAAATAGAAATTTTATTTTTACGAATTCGGTGCTTGGGCGAACACTAGGTAAAACTGGGTCGCTGAATCCAAAATCGTTGTCAGTATTTTAAAATTATAAAATTTTTAACAAAAGGGTTGCCACCTTATAATGTATTTTTACGAGTTTTAAACATTGTAAAACAGTTTTAGGGGGGGTCCCTGTTTTCGAATCTAATGGCAGAATTTTAAAATTAAAGATAGCTAAAAGGGTTGCCACCTAATTTTTTTTTATTTTTACGAATTCGGTGCTGGGGCGAATACTAGGTAAAAATGGGTCGCTGAAACCGAATCCGTTGTCAGAATTTCAAAATTATAACTAGGTGGCAACTCTATTGCTGAAAATTTCATAATAAGTTTTTCCTACACTGCATTGAATTATTTGGATACTTGAATTATTTGGATCGGAGCCACACCCATTTGTCAAATGCCCATCCCAGTATCTTACTTCCCATATTCTACTTCCTAGTAGAAGGATATCACCAAGTAAGAACTCCATACATATTGAGTTTCATTGTTATACGGCATTTACTTCCAAAGCTATTCAAAGACACAGCATAACTCCAAGAGTTCTGCTGTTGTTTACATAACTTCTAGTCAGTGCACACTTCTTTTTTTGAATTGTACCTTACATTGCTTTGGTTTTAGTTTGTTCTTGTTCTGCTCAAGCGACGAGTGCTCTCTGTAGTGTTAGGCTTGATTTCATTGATGAGTGCAAAACATAGCAAAAGCTTGCACTACAAACGAGTGCTTTGAAACGCATTTCAAGCGCACTCGTGCATAGGTTTACTATTTAGACGGAATTAAATCTGTAACTCGAGTTTGAGTGCACGGAATGAACTGAAATTTGGGATTAAGGCTATTGAGTGGCATTTCTTCCTTACGTGTCAATGTCATACAGATAGCCCGTATGGTACTAAAGTTACAAAAATTTGTATGGGAAAATTTGCCTTTTCGCTTCCCTCCCTCACAAGGGCATAACTCCTAAGCAAATAACTTCACAGAAACGGTAGACCACTTTTTAGAAACGCCAATGTATGCTCATATACTTCTTAGTACACCAAAATTATATTATCCATTATTATTATGTTTTTGTTTGAGGATACGCTCGAATAACCACCATTATTTATTATTTTCGTGTAATGCAAATAAGTTTGAATGAAAATATAGATTCTTTTCAATCAACCCCTCCTTCCCCCCTGTTCTTTGTCACGCCCTTCCTTCAAAATAGCTGAACATTTATTTATAAATCTGTGACAAGAATTATTTGATTATTATTTAATTCTTATAAAAATGTTATTTTACTAAAAATTACTAAGGGCAAAAAGTAAGTAACACTAATAATAAAAACAGGTAAATATGATATTAGTTTAACCCTCGTGTGTTGACCACTTTAATTGTCACATTAACAATGCAGGAGTCTAGCCAAACCCCATACATATTTATATGAGTTTCAATAAAAAATTTCAGAATATTGTTGATAGTTTTATTTAAAACATGTAAAATTCAAATTTTAGATGTACGAATATATAGTATACATAACTGTAATAATTTTAACCCTTTGAGCCACACTGGTGCTTTTCATCACCCCATGCCTTAAAAACCCTATGTATTGTTTGAAATCAAAATATGCATACTTTTTATGCATACTCCTTACGCCACCTGGGTGTTCACAACTTAACTAGCTTTACTCTCAAGCAATTTAGAAGGTCAGGGATGCGTTAGTGCGTCGTTGGCATTCGTTTAAGATCGACTGGTGCTCTCATATACCTCACGTGTGGCTTAGTGTATATTTTTAGAAATAACTGAAATATTTCATTTAATTGAATTTAATTATTTTTTTATTGTACGTTATGTAAGAATATAAATTCATAAATTAAAATAAAAAAATGTATTTTTGTGTAAAAATTTATGAGTTTAGTGTCTGAACTATTGAATTTGTATTTGACTAAATTTGACTATTTTACTCCTTTTTTCTGTAAATATATTATTGAATTACTAAAAAAAAAAAATATTTTCAGGTCTTAAAATCAATACCGAACGAGTTTATTCGGTTGTTATTGGTAAAAAATCTTTTTTTTTCGTTTTTTGAAAAAGTGGGTGCAGTTTTTTTGTCAGAATAAATATGTTTTTTGTAGCTAACGCTATGACTAATATTTTGTCTTTGTAGCAACGTATTTGATGCCTTCAAACATAATTTTTTTTCGGTCATAAGTTAAAAACTGCAAAAGTTATGAATTTTTTAGTAAAAGAGCTAATGGGCAGAGACTATAGATTGTATAGACTTTGCATCTGAAAGCCACTTTCAACATTGAACAAATCGTAGGATGTAATCACGGTTACCACTTGAAAATAAAATATGTGACCAAAATTGAAAATTAAAGTGACCAAATGCAGTAAAAAGTGACCAAAACGTGATGGACTTAATTCATAAACACATTTTAGAGCAAGCGTAACTTTAAACGGGCTTTAAAGAAGAAAACATTATTCATAAACATTTTTCGCGGTTATTTAAGAGCTGTGTAACTTAAACGCCGAAATTGGCGTTTAAAGGTTGTGTAAATACAACCATGATTTTTGTTTGTCTTTTCGTTTAATATCAAAGACATGCTCCATATGCGCCCTTTGCGGCATTTTTTATGCGGCGGTCATTGCAAGTCAATAGGAATTCTTCATTTTTGTAGAAATTTTCTATAGTTCAGACACAAACCTTACAAAAATAAGCAGCGAATGAAAAAATGTTTATGAATAACAATGTTAGCAAGGTTGCATAGAAGCTGCGTAAAGCCTTAAACAGTGCGTACTAAACAAGCGTTAAAATGTTGTTTAAGGAAATATATTGAATAAGGCTGTATAAATTTGAAAATGTAGCACATGCACACAAAATTATAATAAGCTATATCAGCCTTATTCAATATATTTCCTTAAACAACCTTTTACCGCTTGTTTAGTTACGCACTGTTTAAGGCTTTACGCAGCCTCTATGCAACCTTGCTAACATTGTTATTCATAAACATTTTTTCATTCGCTGCTTATGTTTGTAAGGTTTGTGTCTGAACTATAGAAAATCTCTACAAAAATCAAGAATTCCTATGGACTTGCAATGGCCGCCGCATAAAAAAATGCTGCAAAGGGCGCATATGGAGCATGTCTTTGATATTAAACGAAAAGACAAACAAAAATCTTGGTTGTATTTACGCAGCCTTTAAACGCCAATTTCGGCGTTTAAGTTACGCAGCTCTTAAACAACTGCGAAAAATGTTTATGAATAACGTTTTCTTCTTTAAAGCCCGTTTAAAGTTACGCTGCCTCCAAAATGTGTTTATGAATAAGGCTGTATATTTTTAATTTATGCAGGTGCAGTTCATGCAGTGGCGTAGATGGGGCAATTTAGGGGATAGACCCCCTTCGATAGCATTTTTTGCACTGGTTCACAAAATAGTCTAAAGTGAAGATGGTATAAGAAATTTATTATGTGGGCTACTCCTTAAAATTATAAATTTCATCTTCTGGCAAAATTTGAAGATTCGCAGCCTTATTCAATAGATTTCCTTAAACAACCTTTAAACGCTTGTTTAGTTACGCACTGTTTAAGGCTTTACGCAGCTTCTATGCAACCTTGCTAACATTGTTATTCATAAACATTTTTCCATTTTATGCTTATGTTTGTAAGGTTTGTGTCTGAACTATAGAAAATCTCTACAAAAATTAAGAATTCCCATGGATTTACAATGGCCGCCGCATAAAAAAATGCTGCAAAGGGCGCATATGGAACATGTCTTTGATATTAAACAAAGAGACAAACAAAAATCATGGTTGTATTTACGCAACCTTTAAACGCCAATTTCGTCGTTTAAGTTACGCAGCTCTTAAGCAACTACGAAAAATGTTTATGAATAACGTTTTCTTGTTTAAAGCCCGTTTAAAGTAACGCTGCCTCTAAAATGTGATTATGAATAAGGCTGTCGCTGTTTAATATTTCCATACAGTACAAATAGTTGGTTGCATATTTCAAATAGTTGTGTAACAGTGTTTTCTCTGAAATGAAATTCAATAATTAAATAGATGTAAAAATGTGTGCTCAATTAAGGGTTTCTTATTGTTATATTCTGCTATAATTGATGCCTGATTTTTATAATTACTTTTATAATTTTATTACTCTTACCAAGAACATTAGACGAAGGCCTATAACAAACGGCATTCGATATGTGCATGAATCAAATAGCAGACATATTTCGCGAAAATTTTCTAAAATTTGTACCGGCAGTTTCGAACACAAGTTAAGTTTTTTATTTTTTTTTTTACATATGGGCTTGTCCAGAAAATGGTCAACCAGAGGTAAAAAAATAAATTTACTTATTTCTTAAAGTTTTGGTTGCAAAAAAAAACTTAATATCTCTTCAATCGAATACAAGAGGTTACTTTGGTTATATTCTCTTGAGTGTAGTAAAAATGCCAGATTTATTGTCAAGTGAAGTAATTTTGTTTTTTTTCAATTTTTTTACTCATATTTGTGATGATAGGTTATGCTCTTTTATGCTCAAATAAGAGAACTCTGAGAGCACACACTGCTCCTGAAGCAACTTCAAGTTGACCTAAAATGGCAACGTAAACTGAATGTCTCCAAGTGTTTGTAATGCTTTTCTGATGAAATATCACTTTGAATTAAAATCCCAGCTGATTTCGTTTTGAAAATATCTCAATTTTTGCATTTTAACGTGATTGAACCACCTTGTACATTAGACAGCGCAATATATTCAAGTATAAAACTGTTTATATATGTATGTATGTATGTATATATATATAGTATATATGTACATATAATATACCTACGTGTGTGTGTGTGTGTGTGTAAAATATTGAGAATTGGGATATTGTTTCCACACCATCTACTGAGATAAATATCGCGGCGCGTTTTTTTTTTAAAGTGGTATCCCTTGTAGGCCTATTCCACTATCCCGTCCCGTCCATAAATTACGTAATCACTTTTATACTTAAATTGGGTCAAATTGGACAGCCTCTAAGAAATATACATCTATCATTTATTACAAATGTTGCGAAGTAAATGTCACTGCAGTCTTTTTTAAGCGACTTGAGTATGATGAATCTTCAATAAGATTAATTTTCAATCTCTCCCAAAACTTGTTAAATTCCCTGTGAATCGACTCTCCAGCCTTCTCCGACTACAATCCCAAACCATCTCAGTCTAGTTTTATAATAGCATCCTTCAAATGATCTAATATAATATGTATTTTTATCGTCTGCGAGACACAAGTACTCTCAATGGCTTTGCGAAAAGTTATCAAATTTTTATCTAAATCGGTTAAATCGGTTTTTTTGGTTATAAAACAAGAATCTACAATTTTATTCATTGTCCGAAAAGCACACTCAAAGGGCTTCAAGGCATAAGGTCCAACCGTTTCATAAATATCGGGGTCATTAAGTTTTGCAGATTCATTTAAAAGTTGTCTGCATGCATTGCCTTCAAAGATCTCTCCTTGATAATTTTTAGCCATTAATTTCAACTTTGTGGCCCAAATCAATGTTTTTTCCCGCCCAACAAGAGGTAGGATACCACTCCAAAACAAATGATTGACAAAGCCCTGCAAAAGATGAAGTTCGGGAAGTTGTGGTCGGAGCAGGCTGGAGAGTCGATTCGCAGGGAATTTAACAAGTTTTGGGAGAGATTTAAAATTAATCTTATCGAAGATTCTTCACACTCAAGTCGCTTAAAAAATGCTGCAGTGACATTTACTTCGCAACATTTGTAATAAATGACAGATGTATATAGCCCAAGTCAAAATTATTTACACTTTCAGAAGAAATAGATTAAAGAAAGCGCTTGCCTTTTTTGTTGTTTGCATAATTCGCAAAGAAATTTTTGGTTGTTGTATTGTTGTATAAAGAAAACATGTTTTAAAACACCTAACGAAAAATATCATTAAAAAAATTATCAAAATATAACTATTCTCTGCTCTATACAGTTTTCGCACAATGTTTTGTGGACTGATGAGTCTTCCTGTAAATTCGAGGAGTCTTTTGGAAAAACATTCATGTATCTTCCTTAAATCCTAAAAAGTACGGACGTGCAGCACTTATGTTTGTAAATAATTGTGTTTATTGACTCCAAGAAAGGCTGTGTAAATCCTTCTGACGCCAGAGAAAAACATTTAAAAATATTAGCGATGTGTAAATAGTTTTGACTATGGCTGAATTTCTGAGAGGCTGTCCAATTTGACTCAATTTAAGTATAAAAGTTATTACGTAATTTATGGACGGGACGGGATAGTGGAATAGGTCTACAAGGGATACCACTTAAAAAAAAAACGCGCCGCGATATTTATCTCCGTAGATGGTGTGGAAACAATATCCCAATTCTCAATATTTTACACGCACACACACACACACACACAAACACACACGTAGGTATAATCAAAGCCGCAAGAACCCAACTTAGAAAGGCAATAAAAATGAGTAAATCCCATTGTTTCAACCAAATCTGCAACGACGCTGAACAGCAGCCCTGGGGCTTTGCATATAAGCTCGTTATGAAGAAGCTCTCTTCGTTTAGGCAACCAACACCTACGTGTCCCATACTGTTGAGGAACATAGTCCACACACTATTTCCACAACAACCCGACACGCCAGCACTAATCAGAGAAGTTGAAGCAGAGTTACAAAATTTTCAAAATGTAACCAATGAGGAGCTCCTAAAAATAGCCAAAGAAGTTGAAGACAATAAAGCCCCCGGACCTGACGGAGTCCCAAATAAGGTGCTCAAGATTGCGATAGAGCAGAAAATAGAGGTTTTCGTTGACCTCTACAACACATGCCTAAAAGATGGCGTCTTCCCACCAATGTGGAAGCGACAAAGACTTGTGTTGATCCCGAAGAATACTAGTTCCATAGAGGATCCATCGGCCTATCGTCCACTTTGTATGCTCGATACTGCCGGCAAAATCCTAGAACGATTGATAAGCAATAGACTGGGTGCGTCAATAGAACATGCCGGAGATCTTTCCAACCAACAGTATGGTTTCCGCAAAGCTCGGTCCACAATAGATGCAATTGGAGCGGTGAAAAAAATTGCACTCCAGGCAATCTCAGGAACTCGGTGGTTGTACGGTGACAAAGAGTACTGTCTAGTTACAACACTCGACATAAAAAACGCATTCAATTCTGCGAATTGGACCAGAATACTGGAAGCTCTTGCGCGCTTTAGCGTTCCCTTCTACCTACGTAGAATCATTCGAGATTACCTCGAGGATAGAATTCTCTACTACGAAACAGAAGTAAGTTAAAGTATAAAGTTACTGGCGGAGTCCCACAAGGATCAGTGTTGGGTCCAGTCCTATGGAACATAATGTATGACGGAGTACTACGTCTACAGCTGCCAGAGAGGGCCCATATTATCGGGTTCGCAGATGATATTGCCCTCATAGTAGTAGCAAAGCATTTGCACGAGGTTGAAGATAAGTGCAACCAAGCGATTATAGCAGTGCGGCAGTGGCTGAATACAGCGGGTCTCAGTTTGGCTGAGCACAAAACCGAGGCAGTGCTAGTAAGCAGCAGAAAAGTCGTTGAGACCGCTGGAATATCGGTTGGTGAACATACAATTGTATCGAAACCATTCGTTAAATACCTTGGCGTTATGATAGATCATAGGCTTAACTTTAAGCAGCATCTTTTATACGCAAGTGGAAAAGCGGGAGGCGCAGCTGCAGCGCTAACAAGAATTTTGTCGAATACCAGAGGTCCTAGACAAACCCGTAGAAAGATCATAGTTACTGTCGTCAGATCAATACTTTTGTACGCAGCCCCCATATGGGTCGAGGCAACCAGATTCAGCTCCTACTTACGAAGCATGGAATCGGTGTATCGTATCTGTGCACTTAGAGTATGCTGTGCGTTTCGAACTGTCTCCTCGGATGCAGCGCTGGTTATTGCGGGTTCTCCCCCTATAGACCTTCTGGTGAACGAGAACGTGACATACGATTCGCTTCCACTCGAATTGCCTAAATCCTCCAAACGTAGGACAGCGCGAGACCGCAGTGTAGCAGTGTGGCAGACGCGCTGGGAGGCATCACAGAACGGACGATGGACGCACCGCCTCATTCCAAATTTGGAACCGTGGCTTAACAGGCGTCATGGTGAAGTAGATTACTACCTCACCCAAATACTTACTGGTCATGGGTGCTTTAAATCGTACCTTTATAGATTCAAGCACGACGAAAATCCGTTTTGCAGTTTTTGTGCTGGGAGTGATATTGAAGACGCCGAACATGTTTTCTTCGTCTGTCCGAAATTTAACGCCGAAAGACAAGGGCTAAGCAATAATCTAGGGAGGTCACCAACAGTAGAAACTCTCGTGGACATTATGCTTAACTCTGAAGAAAACTGGATCGCAGTATGCAATATGGCATGCGCCATAACCAAAGAATTACGTCGTGTAGAAAGACTCCGCAGATCAACTGCAGACTCTATGCTATAGACAAAGTTGGTAGGCCGCACCGTGCAGATTTGCTGAAGATCAGAGGTTAGGGGGTGATGAAGCCCTGCGCTCATCTTGGAAGGTATTGCAGTCGATTGTACCTTGCGTCTTCGTCTAGGGATTCATATGCCCGAAGTGATGCCATTCCAAGAAAAGCCCGCTGTCGATAGCACCGTCAGCGTCTTCGTCAAGGGACCATTTCCCGAAGCGGCCTCCCCCCGAAATCCCCTCTCCAAGAAGAGACCGCAGTCGTTAGCACCGTCAGCGTCTTCGGCTAGGGACCATTTCCCGAGGCGGTCTCCACCTGATGCATCATCATCACGATGAGCCTACAACGCGTCATTGCATATTAAGCACAGCACATCATCGCTTTGGAATATAAACAAGCATGATCTGCAAAACGTTTCTTTGTTAAGAAGAAGCGTAAAATCGTAGATGAGTAAACATACTCAATCCTGCCCTACGAAGTAATGCCTCGATTGGTGGTTCCGTAGGGTCTTAAAGGAAGAGAGAAAAGTAAGGAGTGGTTTAGTCAGTATACCATATCAGGGACTCTGACACTATTTGGAAGTACGGGCTTCCATTTGTCTATAAAAGATTCCCTCCTGTCGTCTTTAACAAAAAAAAAAAAAAAAAAAAAAAACGTAGGTATAATATATATATAAATATATACAAACAATCCATACATATATAAACACTTTTATACTTGAATATATTGCGCTGTCTAATGTACAAGGTGGTTCAATCACGTGAAAATGCAAAAATTGAGATATTTTTAAAACGAAATCAGCTAGGATTTTAATTCAAAGTGATATTTCATCAGAAAAGCATTACAAACACTTGGAGACATTCAGTTTACGTTGCCATTTTAGGTCAACTTGAAGTTGCTTCAGGAGCAGTGTGAGCAGCAACAACTGCCAATTCGAAATATTTCAAAGTCAATGCATGAAAGAATTTAATTTTTAAATGTAGATATATTTCTAAATTTTTAAAAACATTCATGTGAATTTTCAATTAGAGGGGAAAATGTGTAACGTCCGACATATAACGTCCCACTGTGCGGTAATTGATAGCAAAAACTGTGATCAAATCAACTAGGCGTCTCAGTAACGGAATTTATATTTTTTAGTTAACAAATAATTAGAAACTATAAAAATCGTCATAAAACCATTTACTTTAATAGAACTTTATTTTTGTTCTCAGTATTAATGAAATACATATGCAATATAAAAATATAGAGCGGTTGTTAAATTTTGTTAAGTTTTTTATATTATTAGCCATCTGACATTGAGTCATTAACAAAATCATCATTATCATCATCTTCTTTTTTGTTTTCGTAATCATCATTATCTTTGATATTATTTTATTCGTTACTACCTATCTTCTTTTGCGGATTTGAGGAGCTCCAAAGCTGCTTTAGGCAAAGTTTGAATTTTTTTTTTTCAGCTTTCTTTTTGAACATATTAAAGGATCTGAAGTGATCAAAAACCTATTAAAAATGTCTTCATTAGCCTTCTGCCTACTACATTTTCGAGCGAAATCGTCCCTGAAGCGTTTGAAGTCTTTGTTTCGAGCCTCCTGAGCCTCTTCGGACAATTGACCTATTGACAACAATGCATAAGAGACTATTTCCGGTCCATTATAAAATATCACTAACTGCTGACGTTTATGATTTTATTAAAATAAAAATAAAAGAAAAAAAAAGCACCAACGAAAGCAACAAGAACACAGCAACGTAGAGTACCTTTACCCCTCCAATAAACAAATAGTAGCTTCGCCACTAGTTACTTACCTTTATTAATTTATAACAACAACAACAACAATAATAGTAACACTAACTTGATGTACACATTTTAAGTTTCCGTTCTTTTACTTGCATATATCGATGATTCCATACCGATTCCATCCACTATTTTTGAGCAAAATTTTCAAATTCAAATTCACTATACCATTGATAATTATGGAAAAAAAAAAAATTACAAAAATACAAAATGAATAAAACTAAACAAAATAAATAAAAATCTTATCAAATAGTTATCAAAATTTTAAATTTTTTCACCGGTTTAAAAGCAGGTATATCATTTAGTTGTAACGGTCAACTACTGCTTAGTATAGCTTCAGCACAACTTTATTTCGAAAAATCATGTCAATTTCTAAATTCATTTCTGAGTTATACTCTCGAATACCTCTTTAAACACTGCCATAGCAACAACATATCCACCTACCGGGTTAAACTTTAAACCTAAACCATCTACAGACCCAGTAAAAAAAAAATTCGTCAAAAATAGCAATTGTTAGAATCCCAAGCTAAAATTTTTTATAAACCTTAAGAATTGATGTATTATAACGATACTATGTTCAAAAGGTGAAAAATTTACTGCGATCACCATGAAAAATGTGACAAAACTTCAGACTAAAAAAATTAAAAAAATTTCATCAAAAGATTCAAAAAAGAGTATACCACAAGACAGACTCATTCAAGATCTTTAAGATATATTCCAGATTTTTTTCTGTACGACTTACGGTTTCGAAGTTACAGCTGTTTGAATACATGCACTAATTGTATTTTTGAAGATATTTTGAAATTTTTTACAGTGTATATCTTTTAAAAAGAAATAAAAATTAAAAAACAAAGTATGCAGATATAATACGTTTCAGAAGAACTATCAACCCGAGATTTTAAAAAGTTTCAAAAATGGTGATGTCAAAAACGTGGGCGTTTTTACATGGAATCACCGGTATGTATGTATTTCAATTGCATGGGCATACAAAAAATAATATTTTTCTTAAGAACCGCAGAAAATCTGCAAACTTTTTTTTTGTTAACATGTCACTTATATTTGTTGTTTCAAGAAAAAAAATAGACTTTCACTGATTTGAATGGTATTCACAACTATATGCTTACATATATACCTAAAAACACACATTTTATAAGCCTGCACGGAAAAAAAACATTAAAAATACGAACAAACACTTTTTGTACTAAAATATTTCATTTGACGTTCTAAAAATACCCTAGGTAGAAGGTCCCATTGCTCAAAATATTATACTTAATTAATTTTTCAAGAAAATCATGGTTTGGCATCTTCGATTTGATTTTTTTAATTAATCACACAAATTGGAATGAAATACTCCAATGTGCGTCCGAACAAATAAAATTGCTAACTGTGACTTCAAAAAAATTATTTTTTAAATGATATAGGATTTTCTTTAAAACTTATTTAATTTGCAGTTATTTGTTCTCTTAGACTTCTGAGGTGCGACCGACCATTTGGCAGAATTAATCTAAGCTTTAGTGTTAGTCTCACAAGAACTTTCTTTTTTTGTAACGTCCGTACGCACGACAAAAATAACAAATTTCGGGTAAAATGCGTTAAGATGCTTGATGTTATAATTATTAAAAATTCTATTTATAGAGAGCTATTTAACCAAATTAGTTTTAATTTGAAAACTGTTTATAAAATTGGCGAAATATATAAAAAAATGTATCCGAATGTAACGTCCGAACGCTAGGACTTACCCAATTACATACGTAACCTGGACGTTTCATTCGTAATCGGTCAAGGATACGACGGGGAAAGCAATATGTCTGGCAGAGTTTCTCTGCTAAAAACGAAGATAACTAAAAGGATTAAATATACTAAAGGATTATCATCCCTCTTTTAAGTTACAGAAATTGACAAATAAGCTAAAGAATTTTAAAAACCGTAAACTTTTACGGTAAACTTCTTGACGTTAGTACTTCTAAAGTTTTTAAAGGATGGGAAATGTGGAAGTTATATCTGAATTATAGAGGATCATTTTTCAAATATATACGTGCTATTTTAGCTGCCAGTGTCCACAAGCACGTCTGAGGGTACCATTTCGGATTTGAAGAGGATAAAAACAATCCAAAGATAAAATCAATCCAAAGAAGATAAAAACAATCCAAAGCAGATAAAAACAATATATTTCTTTATTAACAAAATATTTGTAATAACTTATATTTTACCAATGTACGGCCGTTTCAATGATTTGACAGCACTGGCGATTCATTGAGAAATAGTAATATCGGCTGAAGAAATCCTTCAATAAGCAAACAATTCAAGCCACCAGCTGGATTTTTCGCTTTAAAAATATTAACAAAAAATATCAAAATAAAAGTTTTTTCGATTTTTACAAAAATTTTTTATATATGTTTGTCACGACAATAAATTTCATCCCCTCCCATTGCAAAAAGCTATCTACGCCACTAATTTCATGCATTTAATTTTTGAGAAAATCAAATTCTTTTTTCATTTCTTTATAAATTTCATTACTTAAAAAGAGACCAGATGTAGAAAAAAATGACCAAGTGACCAAGTGAAACAAAAATGACCATATTTGGACACAAATGACCAAAGTGGCAACCGTGGATGTAATTATCGGCACGGAGAAAAACATTGGCACGGGCAGCGAAAAAGCAGCGCTGACGGCAAATTTGTGTTGCTAGCATTTGTTGATAGACTCTTAAACGTCAAAATCTTATCAACAAAGTTGTCGGTAAGCCATGTTGATTTTATTAATTTCATTGGAATTTTTTGCGGACGGACCAGCTTGTTTGTTTACATTTTTTTTGCATGGTTTTTGTTATTGCTCTTCCTTCTTCCTTTGTCTGCAGGTTTTTGTTTCGCTAGGATTTTTAGCTTAATATTTGGCGATCGTCAGAAAATTTATATTTTTGCGATTTTGTCTATCTCGATGAAGCTATAGTAAAATCGCTGTAAAGGCCTGACCAAAATAGACAGAACGAGACATAACGAGTAAGTTCGAACAAATGGAAGCCAATGATAAAACCCAAAATGCACATACGTAACTGATCGAAACTGAACGAAACATTGCGACGAGACGTTCTGTTCCGTAGCAACCGAACTTTTAGCGTCTCAACTCGTCAACAACAGCTGTGCAAAGCAGTCTTCTTCTTGTTTCAGACGATTGGAGGTACTCGTTTCATTTTGGGTTAAATGTCAAAACGGACATAACGATTGCAAACGTTCGGCAAGTTGCAATCGTCTCGTTTCGTCTATTTTGGTCAGGCCTTAAGTTCGAACAAATGGAAGCCAATGATAAAACCCAAAATGCACATACGTAACTGATCGAAACTGAACGAAACATTGCGACGAGACGTTCTCTTCCGTAACAACCGAACTTTTAGCGTCTCAACTCGTCAACAATAGCTGCACTCTAACAAAAATGCAACCTGATTGCCTACATTAAATGTAGGAAATCAGTTGCCAGCAATTATTGCAGTAAAATATCACTAAAAGAGCATTTATTAACAATATTTCACTCTCTTGGATTATTTTATGAGCGAAAACACGCTAAAAAAGCGAGAAAAAAGAGAGGAAAGGGAAAAATTAACAAAAAAACGCTCTATTTTTGATTGAATTGAAAGAACACGCTACGTGGCGTGATATTTTTTATAAAACGACAATAAATGCGTAAAATTGCACAACATTTATTGTAGTGATTTAACAATCTGTTTTTAGAGTGTGTGCAAAGCAGTCTTCATCTTGTTTCATACGATGGAGGTACTCGTTTCATTTTGGGTTAAATGTCAAAACGGACATAACGATTGCAAACGTTCGGCAAGTTGCAACCGTCTCGTTTCGTCTATTTTGGTCAGGCCTTAACTTTTTTAATTCAATTTGAATGGAAATGCACCCAAAGACTAAATTTTAGAAAATTTGAATTCAAAAATTATTTTTTCACTAAATTTATTATTTTTTTTTTAACTTAACTTAATATTATATCTATCTATCTAAATCCACCACTTCTGAACCTCTATAATAAGTATAATTTATTTCATAATAAATATATTGGTCTAGCTGCCACTCAGGACAATCGCAAGCTAGAATAATAAGTCTTGTTGCTGCTGTATTTGCCTTGTTGTCACTAAAATAAGCAATAAAAATATTTAAATAAATTAAATATACCATGTTTTTTATTGTAAATAAACTATAAATCAATTACTCTATAACGAACAAGAAAAAACATATTCTTAATTACACTATAACTTAATTTTTAAATGATGGCCTTAAAGTTTTATATATTTCCGGTCTTAATTTTATAAAAATATTTTGTAATTAAATAAAAAACTTATTTTAAATATTTCAAATAAAAAATTACTTGTAAAAAAATTAAAGTTCGAAAAATTTAAAATTAAACAAAATTAAATAATATAAAAAATAAATAGAATTAAAAATAAGAGTGAAATTAAAAAACTAAAAGCAATTTATAAAACAAACAACTTTAAAAATAAATTTTAAATAAAACTCAAAAACTAAAAACTTGTTAAGAAATATAACAGTTTAAATAAAGCAAAAATAATAATTTAAAAAATGCCATTTAATAAAAATTGTGAGAAAATTATATAAAAAGAAAGTGCTTAAATTTAAATAAACCAATAAAAATAAAATATAAAAATTGAAAAGTGTCAAAAGTCAAAATAAAAAATAGAAATTCTATACAAGAAAAATATATATAAATAAATATAAGTTAAAATTATATATTAAACTGAAAATGAAGAAATGGATTTATTTCATTTTATTTCATTTGAATTATTGATTACTTATTTTTTTATTCATGCGTTTATATGCTGGTAAAACTATATTTTTTTTTTATTCTTACACTTTAAGAATAAAATAAAATATATAAAGAATTTTATTTTATTTTTATTTATAATATTGATTTTCACATTTAAATTTTTATTAATTAGTTTTACAATTTTTGTGAACTTGTTATTATTTGATTTTCATTTAATTTTGTTTCATACTTTTAAGATTTTTGAAATTATTGAAAGTATTAAGCAAATTGAAGAAGTAGTTGGAAATTTGTATTTACAATTTTTTTTATTCTTTTCAGCGTTTTATAATTTTTTATATATACTATATTTTTCTTATATGTAATTTATATTTTTTATTTAGACTTTTGAATGTTTTTAATATTTATATTTTATTTTTATTGATTTATTTAAGCACTTTCTTTTTATATAATTTTCTCACAATTTTTATTAAATGGTATTTTTAAATTATTATTTATGTTTTATTTAAACTGTTATATTTTTTAACATTTTTTTAGTTTTTGCGTTTTATTTAAAATTTATTTTTAAAGTTGTTTGTTTTATAAATTGCTTTTAGTTTTTTAATTTCACTCTTATTTTTAATATTATTTAATTTTGTTAAATTTTAAATTTTTCGGACTTTAACTTTAATTTTTTACAAGTAATTTTGTATTTGAAATATTTAAAGTAAGTTTTTTATTTAATTACAAAATATTTTTATAAAATTAAGACCGAAAATATATAAAACTTTAAGGCCATCATTTAAAAATTAAGTTATAGTGTAATTAAAAATATTTTTTTTTCTTGTTCGTTATAGTGTAATTGATTTATAGTTTACTTACAATAACAAACAAGGTATATTTAATTTATTTAAATATTTTTATTGCATATTTTAGTGACAACAAGGCAAATACAGCAGCAACAAGACTTATTATTCTAGCTTGCGATTGTCCTGAGTGGCAGCTAGACCAATATATTTATTATGAAATAAATTATACTTATTATATAGGTTCAGAATTAGTGGATTTAGATATATAGATATAATATTAAGTTAAGTTAAAAAAAAATAATAAATTTAGTGAAAAAATAATTTTTGATGTAATTTTAAAGGTGCTCAAATTTTCTAAAATTTAGTCTTTGGGTGCATTTCAATTCAAATTGAATTAAAAAAGTTACAGCGATTTTACTACAGCTTCATCGAGATAAACAAAATCGCAAAAATATAATTTTTCTGACGATCGCCAAATATTAAGCTAAAAATCCTAGCGAAACAAAAACCTGCAGACAAAGGAAGAAGGAAGAGCAATAACAAAAACCATGCAAAAAAAATGTAAACAAACAAGCTAGTCCGTCCGCATAGAATTCCAATGAAATTAATAAAATCAACATTAAAAACGACAACTTTGTTGATAAGATTTTGACGTTTTAGAGTCTATCAACAAATGCTAGCAACACAAATTTGCCGTCAGCGCTGCTTTTTCGCTGCCCGTGCCAATGTTTTTCGCCGTGCCGATAATTACATCCTACGATTTGTTCAATATTGAAAGTGGCTTTCAGATGCAAAGTTTATACAATCTATAGTCTTTGCACAAAACATAAAAAAGTACACAAAATGGTATTGGCCGACCGTAAGTGAAGGTGCGCGAGCTAACTGAAGCTCTGAAGATATCGAAAGGCATTGTGGGAACAATATTAGAGGAACATTTGTCGATGAGAAAGTTGCTTCCAAATGGGTACCGCGTTTTCTCACACCGGACCAAAAACAACAACGTATCGATGATTCGGAGAGCTGTTTGGCACTGTTTACAAAAAATGAACATAAATTTTTGCGTCGGTATGTGACAATAGATGAAACATGGATCCACCATTACACACCGGAATCAAAACGGTCGTCAGCTGAGTGTAGAGCAACCGATGAAAGCAGACCAAAGCGACCAAAACCACAACGGTCGGCTGGAAAGGTTATGGCATCTGCATTTTGTGTTGCGCATGGAATTTTGTTCATCGACTATCTCGAAAAGGGAAAAACAATCAACAGCGCTTATTATCTAACGTTGTTGGAGCGTTTGAAGGATGAAATCGCGAAAAATCGGCCCCATTTGAAGAAGAAAAAAAATTCTTTTTCACCAAGACAATGCACTGTGTCACAAATCGATAAAAACGATGGCGAAAATCCACGAATTGGCCTTCGAATTACCGTATTCGCCAGATTTAGCCCCCATCGACTACTGGCTCTGGAGGTGATGGCTGAAACTGAAGCGTATTTTGAGGCGAAGCACAAACTTCTACAAAACCGGTATTGAGAAGTTAGAAAAGCGGTGGAATGAATTTATTGCTCTTGAAGGAACCTATGTTGATGAATAAAGAAGAATATTTGCAAAACAAAGTTTTTTTATTACATAGTCTCGGGACTTCTTTTTTTTTTGGACAATTGAATCACCGTTATGTTTTAAGAGCAAATTAAAAAACAATAAAAAACTGTTAGTTTTAAGAAAGTTTGAAAAGGAAGTTTTATACAATTTGAAACTGCTACAACTTTTTTGTTTCAAAGACAAATAAAGCACTTTTTGGGCAAGAACAGAACAAATTTAGAAGAAGTTTAATTTAATGAAAAAATAAAATTAGGGGAGGGAATAAATCGAGGAAACAGGGCTTACCAGTTGAATATGACTTCGAAAGTCCAAAAGTTTAGACTTTTACAAAACAAAAGGAAAATGTAGTACTAGTTTGGTCCTTTTTATCGGTATATAATTTTCTTAGATCGGATATAAAATGCATTATTTTAAAATACCATTTTGGCGGTTTTTCCAGGAGTCTAAAAATATATGTTTGGATTTGAAATTGTCTCGAGGTTATCTTTAAAATAACTGGTGGTGCACTTACTGAACTTTTTTTTCGACCCACTCCACTGTACGCGACACATGGTGCGAAATTTTAGAACTCTAACGGTTCAGTACAGGTCGTGACATTATACATGCCTTAATTAATATTCCTAATTTGATTGGTTCTGCTATTATCTTCGGTCAGTTTGAGTTTCAAGGAATTCGCCTATACAAATCCCAATTCTATGCTAGCAAATCATATAAAAAGCTGTTTATTATAAACCAAGTTGATTTTATTTCCAATTGTTCGTTGAAATAGTCTAAATTTATTCCAAATGTAATATGTATAAAATAATTTTTATAAGTTTGCTTATTTCATTAACTTGGGATGCAGCATCCAGTGACGCAAAAAGTACCGCAAAAAGTTCCGCAAAAAGTTCCGCAAAAAGTGCCGCATCCTGTAACGCAACCTGTGTAGTATCCGGTCCCGAAAGCACACAAGCCAGCGTACTTAATGGTCTTAAAATGAGCACGATACTTTAATTAAAAATTCACTTTGTTTTAGCATGGCGATTTGAATATCCAGCATTTACATTATCAGGTATTCAACATTATAAAATAGGATATAAGGGAATTATTTCAATTAAAAGATACACTCAATTTTTTTTTTAAGTCTAGCAATTATGTAGTGGATGAGAGCTGCGATCAGGTATTCCAGAATTTAAGATACGAAATATTACATGAGTTTTAATCGAGAGATATACTTTGTTCATTAGAATAATAGGACAGGAAAGCCTCAATGGCCTTCTCCCCCAACGTATCCATATCCAAAACCAGTGCCGGATACAGGAACGCCAACAGGAAATTATACAGGAACGCAAACAGGCAATTATACCGGAACGCAGACAGGAATGAATACAGGGACGTCGACACCAGTAGAACCAGTTCAACCAAATCCAAAAGTGCCGGGTCCAGTTCCACCGGAATCAGTTCCACAAATGCCAGGACAAGTGCCGGGACTAGATCCAAAAGTGCCGGGACCAGTTCCACACGTTCCGGTACCAAATGAAGGAAAATATGAACCGCCACATCCACCACAATATACACCACAATATCCACCACAATATCCACCACAATATTCACCACAATATCCACAACCATATCCACCGCCACATCCACCACAATATCTACCGCAATATCCACCGCCAAATCCACCAACATATCCACCACAATATACACCGCAAAATCCACCGCCACATCCACCACAATATGCACCACAATATGCACCGCAAAATCCACCACCACCTCCACCACAATATCTACCGCCAAATCAACCACTTTATCTACCACAAAATCCACCACCACCACCACATCCACAGCAATATCCACCACCGAATCCACCACCACATCCACCACAATATGCACCACATTATCCACCACCAAATCCACCACCACCTCCACCACAATATCTACCGCCATATCCACCACTTTATCTACCACAAAATCCACCACATCCACAGCAATATCCACCACCGAATCCACCGCCACATCCACCACAATATGCAGCACAATATCCACTACCACATCCACCACAATATATACCGCAAAATCCACCACCACCACATCCACCACAATATACACCGCAAAGTCCACCACCACCACCACATCCACAGCAATATCCACCGCCACATCCACCACAATATATACCGCAAAATCCACCACCACCACCAAATCCACCACCACATCCACTACAATATACACCGCAAAATCCACCACCACCACCACATCCACAGCAATATCCACCACCGAATCCACCGCCACATCCACCACAATATGCACCACAATATCCACCACCAAATCCACTACGACATCCACCACAATATATACCGCAAAATCCACCACCACCACCAAATCCACCACCACATCCACCACAATATACACCGCAAAATCCACCACCACCACCACATCCACAGCAATATCCACCGCCACATCCACTACAATATATACCGCAAAATTCACCACCAAATCCACCACCACCTCCACCACAATATCTACCGCCAAATCCACCACTTTATCTACCACAAAATCCACCACCACATCCATCACAATATACACCGCAAAATCCACCACCACCACATCCACAGCAATATCCACCACCGAATCCACCGCCACATCCACCACAATATGCACCACAATATCCACCACCAAATCCACTACCACATCCACCACAACCACCAAATCCACCACCACATCCACCACAATATACACCGCAAAATCCACCACCACCACCACATCCACACTAATATCCACCACCGAATCCACCGCCACATCCACCACAATATATACCGCAAAATCCACCAACACCACCAAATCCACCACCACATCCACCACAAGATACACCGCAAAATCCACCACCACAACCACATCCACAGCAATATGCACCACCGAATCCACCGCCACATCCACCGCCACATCCACCGCCACATCCACCACAATATGCACCACAATATCCACCACCAAATCCACCACCACATCCACCACTATATATACCTTTTTTGCTACTAAAGTATGCAATAAAAATATTTGATTTGTAATTTTATATAAACACATACTTTATTTTCAGTAAAAAATATAAAAAAATTTTGTTGATTGCAAACAACAAAGTTATTTAAATATAAAACAAGAATTTAGCATAGTATGCAAATAAAATGGCATGGAAAACAATAAATACTCAAAGTTTTATTATATATTAAAAAAATATTTATGTAAATATCTTATGCAAATTATATAAAAACATTTCCAAAAAATTAAAATAAAAGCAATAAAAAATAACGAAATGTAAAAATAATACAATTACTATTTGTTCAGTGCCGACAATAGTTTCAAAAAGTTTTGAGGTTAATATTTTAACTAAAAAACAGGTCAGTACAGTGCAGATAATAGTTTAAAATATTTCTGATGTTAATATTTAACTTCAAAACAGCTACAACATGTTTATGAATAATTTCATTTTTAAAGACTTTTTAATATTAAAAAGCTTTAAATAAAGTGAAAGTTTTCAAGCTGTTATAAAATATTTTTATGAATCCGGCTGTAAAATTCTATATGCAATTTACATCCATACAAAAGTAAAAATACTTATAAAAGCATGAGGAAAAAAATTGCTTTAAAATAAAAGCAAAACTAATGAAATAATAAATAAATAAAAGCATGAGGAATATATGGCTTCTGAAAATATTCGGTCCATTCAGTGGCTATTACACAGTGCTGAGAGGTCGACCAATGGATTTGATTATTGCAATAGCAAAAACTTATTAAAAATACCAAAAACTCAATCAGACGGACTATGGACTTCGGACAGACGGACTTAGACAACAACATCGATTTCCGACAGCAAATTAACTCAGATAAACATTTGGACAGACTAACAGACTGACCGACAAAAAAAGAGAAAAGAACAAACGGACGAAGTGACAGACGGACTATCAGACGGACTTTCAGACGGACAAACGGACTTTTTAACGATTGGCAAGCCTTTGCATCTTTGCATTATTATTTTGAGCTTGCCGTTCGTTGGATCGGAATCTTTTTCTGTTCTTTTCTTTGGATTCTAGATTTTCTTTTAACCATTTTGAGTTCTTTCGAATCAAAACAGTTATCAGAAAATCTAGAATGGTTTGCCTGTGCTCAAAGCAACTGCCGCTTTCGTCGAACCACGCTGGAGTTGAACGATTTGAGTGTGCGATACAGGACTTTATAATACGCTTCTTCAAGCCGGATTCGTGACAACTTTTATCGAATATACCCTTGTATATCGAAAAACATAAAGATATAGAAGTTTTGTTCGTTTTAAGCATTAAAAATAAATATTTTTTGTTGTACAATTTGTTACATTTTTTTTTTTTTACATAACATTTAAACTGTTATATTTTTTAACAAGTTTTTAGTTTTTGCGTTTTATTTAAAATTTATTTTCAATGTTGTTTGTTTTATAAATTTGCTTTTAGTTTTTTAATTTCGCTTTTATTTTTAATTCTATTTATTTTTTATTTTTATTTTATTTTGTTAAATTTTTCGAACTTTAACTTTAATATTATTCCAAGTAATTTTTTATTTTAAACATTTAAAATAAGTTTTTTATTTAATTACAAAATATTTTTAACAAAATTAAGTCCGAACATTTATATAAAACTTATTGGATCTTAAGGCCATAATTTTAAAATATTTTTTTTCTTGTTCGTTATAGTGTAATTGATTTATAGTTTATTTACAACAACATATAAGGTATATTTAATTTACTTAAATATTTTTATTTCATATTTTAGTGACAACAAGGCAAATACAGCAGCAACAAGACTTATTATTCTAGCTTGCGATTGTCCTGAGTGGTAGCTAGACCAATATATTTATTTTGAAACTAGAGGACCCGGCAAACTTCGTCCCGCCCTGAATTAATTTTTTTATTGAAATAATTCCGAGCAATCACGATCCCACCCGAAATTAATTTTGTATCGAACATTCACGATCGATAACAAATGGTGCCAATCGTATTTCAATTATTGATTGAATGAATCACTCTAATATCCCTTATTTACACGGAATGTAAGGAGGTTGAGGGAATGACATGTCAGATCAATTCAATGCTTTTTGATAGACAACATTAGCAAAAGTAAACAAAGATGGAGGCTTTCCAACACGCGAACATGTCATATATTGTAAGCCATGCAAGAAGCTTGGGAAGTCAAGATTAATAGTTATAGACATATAACTGTACATACAGTTTTTACAAATAATTTAAGACATACATTGTTTTGCACTAACATTTATTTGAGCAACATTTAAATTGTTTCCATAATATTTTGTTAGCAGAACTTCCGTCCGCTTATTTATATCTAAAAAACTGAATGCACCTCCATGCTACATTCAGTTGCATAGTGTAAAATAAGCTGCATATGATCGTACTGCTTTGCGCTCCATTATCTTGATATACATTATATATTATGTTATTACTCGTATGTTCTTTTTATTCTTAAGGTATAAAATTAGTTTAGATTTGATTTAATCCAGCACACAGTGCCAAAATTAATTCCAAAGATTGGCCTTGTGATTCATTGATTGAATTCTTGGAATGTGTACTTCCTCGCCTTTGAATTGACCTACTCAAATGCGTTCATCTTTGCTTGAAAAACATTATTCTTGAGTTGCTTCACGACCAATTTTGTTCCCTTGCAGAATTTGGATTGATTGAGGCTCCGAAGCATGATAATAACAGATCCAACCTTCAGTGGTACATTATATGGTGGTAATCCTTGCAAACCAATGAATTCAGGAACACTAGTCGATAATTGGTTGCTTCGTCTGGACACAAACAACTGATTTGAACAAATGTAATTGTGCAGAAATTGCATTTTGAATTATGTAATTAAAATCGAGTTTTTTTTTATTTTTTATTTTTCCATACAAAATGTATGGAACATCGATTTTTCAGAGAAAATTCCAATTTTTTTGCTGTTTAAAGCTACCTTGTGCGGAAACGAACACAAAAAAACAAAAAAAAAAAAAGGGTTCTTATATATGCCACTCTGTTTTGTTTATATATGACACTTATTCGGACATGACAATCTAATTGTTTTCATTATCCGTCACTCGCTGCTGTGTGGCTTACACGTGTATTAGCTCGCCGCGCATTTGACTGACTTCGTAGACCTATGTCAGGCTCGTCCTCTCCTTGGAGTTGTAATGAACACTGTACGACACGAAAAATTACCAATTTCAATTCCTTCGATTCTTTTCCTTCCTTCCTTATTTTCTTTTTTCCTACACCACATCAGTATTGTGGCGAACAAAAAAAATTATTAAAATCGGTCGAGCCATTTCCGAGTTTTAGCAAGACTAACGCACGGCAATTGATAATTAAATATTCAGAAAATAGAAGATAAAAACGTGATTGGTTTTTGTCTAAGAAAAATAAGCTATTGTGTTCTTTTTGGAGTAAAAAGTGAATATGTTGGAGCTTTCTTCAAATAGGGATTTATTAAGTGCTAAATTAAATTTATCAACGAAAAAAAATTGAATGAAATATATTCAAAAACAACGGAGTTACGAATTTACGAATACGAATTTCTGGTAGTTTTTTGTTATTCTAAGGAAACGATGTTATTAGAAAAAGACGCTGTACTAAAATATTGTGCAATTTTGAAGACATGTGAATGCTTTTGGTGTTAAAATAAGAGAATTTTCTTTTGATTATTTAGACGAACAGTTTCGCTAATAAAAGTACGCTAGTAGGATAATTTGCGATTCTTGTAAAGGGGCGGAAGAAGAGGCGTGGTAAAAACTAAGTATGCTGTAACCTTATCTATTATTCAAGTAATGTGTGCGCAAAATTTGAGTGAAATCCGTTCAGCCGTTAAGATTTGTTGGCTATTTAAACTAGTCTGATGTGGCAATTCCCATACAAAATTACCAATTTCGATATTTTTCGATTTTTCCGCTGTTCCTTCGAGTTTTTCGTAATTTTCTTTTTTTCTAAACCTCATCTGTATTAAGGCAAACAATACAAAAAAAGGATTATTAAAATCGGCCAAGCCGTTTCTGATAGATAGAAGATAAATGAAATTTATTATATAGGTTCAGAATTAGTGGATTTAGATAAATAGATATAATATTAAGTTAAGTTAAAAAAAAATAATAAATTTAGTTAAAAAATAATTTTTGATGTAATTTGATGTCATAATTTTGATGTTATCAAATTTTCTAAAATTTAGTCTTTGGGTGCATTTCAATTCAAATTGAATTAAAAAAGTTACAGCGATTTTACTATAGCTTCATCGAGATAGACAAAATCGGAAAAATATAAATTTTCTGACGATCGCCAAATATTAAGCTAAAAATCCTAGCGAAACAAAAACCTGCAGACAAAGGATGAAGGAAGAGCAATAACAAAAACCATGCAAAAAATAATGTAAACAAACAAGCTAGTCCGTCCGCATAGAATTCCGATGAAAATAATAAAATAAACTTGGCTTACCGACAACATTGTTGATAGGATTTAGAGTCTATCAAGAAATGCTAGCAACACAAATTTGCCGTCAGCGCTGCTTTTTCGCTGCCCGTGCCAATGTTTTTCGCCGTGCCGATAATTACATCCTACGATTTGTTCAATATTGAAAGTGGCTTTCAGATGCAAAGTATATACAATCTATAGTCTTTGCTTCATATATATTCTATATCTACTTTCTTATTATATTACATCTATCTACCTATGTATCTTATGTACCTATTTAAAAAGAAAATTATTTAATAACAAAGCATATTGGTCTAGTTGCCACGCAGGACAATATCCAGCTAGACCAACTAGGTTGTATTGTTGTTGCTATACTTAGCATGATCTGCGATCGGTGCAGATCGATTGTACAGTTATAATTTTGCATTTCTAAGTTTGTAGTATCTGCAAACTGCAAAGTAAATGTTGATGATATTTCTCAGGAATTTCTTTGTCAATGTTACAGCTTTAAGTTTTTATAAATATACTTGTGAAGTGATATTTCTTTCTCTTTACGTCCGAGTGCTATCGAGAAAGTGTCTTTTTATGACTTCCGCGTTTTTAGTGTTTTTTACCCGTGTTTTTTGAAAAAGTAATCGAGTGTGTTTCCAATTTTAAATTGTACCATCTGTTTTTTTCAAAACAAACTCCAACTCTTTACCATCTGCTTAAAAAAAAAAAAACCGAAAAAGTGACCAAGTACTTTTATCAATTTTAAATTGTTCCATCTGTTTTTTTCAAAACAAACTCTAAATACTATTTTAAAAATAAAACAATGTCTGAATACGTGTGTGCCGCAAAAAATTGCGAAAGTGTGCCGGATGTATTTAGAGCCACCATAAGAATGTTTCGGTTCCCAACCGATTCATTGTTATTGAAAAAATGGTGCTGTTATCTTAAAATAGTCCATGAAGCCGATATAAACTCAAGAAGTAGAGTATGCAGTCGACATTTTGATGTTTCTTGCATGGGAAACAAGAGACTCAAACAAGTTTCTATTCCCACCATTAATCTTGGTAAGTAAATTCTTATTAATGGTATTCAATGAACGACGTATATATACTGAAGCGTATAACTATAAGTTTACGCTGTGCGTTTCCACGAAGCCACCCCGAAAATATGAAGATTAAATTACGTAATTGTATCACAAAGAAGTTGCCATCACACAAATTTTTATAACAATACAGAATTGTGTCACATGTGGTAATACTGTGCTGATGTTAAGATTTTTTTGCCAGCTCAAAGTTAAAAATATTCTTTTAAAATGCCAAAAAGAAGTGAGAAGCTCAAACTGATTCAAACACTTCAGAAAAATACATTGGAGGAGTTAATGGTTTTGTATACTTTTGGATCAATTAACGGTTAGTGCATTATTTTTAATTTTGCACTGTTAATTAAAATAACAATTCTTTATTTTTCAAATTTTGCAGGAAAGCGTGTAAGTGAAAAGCAGATTGCTATTATTGACGATTTTGTTATACAAACAGCTATTGTTCAAAATTTGAGATATGCCGTTCCCTTTGTTCGGAACTCTGTTCCTAAATCACAACACTTCTTTACAGAAGTCCTACCACAGCTGGATGAAAATCGATTCAGGGAACTAGCACGTTTAAGCTGGAAAAACTTTAATGTAGTTTTAGAACTAATAAAGAATGATGAAGTTTTTAATGGAACACATTCTGCTGCGCAAATGCCAGTGCCTATGCAACTTATGATAGTTCTTTATCGGCTTGGATCTTACGGCGAGGGAGCTTCTATTTCAAAAATCGCTAGTTTGTTTGGAGTGGGAGATGGGGGCACTTTACAACAATATACTTGCAGAGTATTTAAATCAATTTTAAACTTGAAAAACAAGTTTATCTTTTGGCCAAATACTGCAGAGCGAAAAAAAATAGTTGCAACAACATTAAATGAACTACCGCATTGCATTGGTTATGTGGATGGAACTGAAATAAGGCTTGCAGAAAAACCTACACAAGATCCAGAGTCCTTTTTTTCTCGGAAGCATGTATACTCCTTGAAAGTTCAAGCAGTTTGCGACTACAAAAAACGAATTCGTCACATGGTACTTGGATACCCTGGAAGTGTGCATGACAGCAGAATATTTAACAGTTGCGACTTATCTCAAAATATTACTGATTACTTTTCCCAAGCAGAATGGTTAGCTGGAGACAGTGCTTATAAATTGACACCTTCTCTTATAACACCTTATAGAGAAAATTCAACTTCAGGAACTATAGAAGACAGAAAAACTTTCAACAAAATTTTTAGCAAATACCGAATAAGAATCGAACATTGCTTTGGCACATTGAAAGAAAGGTTCGGTAGTTTGAAAGAATTAAAAATTCAAATAAAAAATGACGATAGTATTAAATTGGCTTGCCAATGGATACTCGTGTGCTCAATTTTGCACAACATTGTTTTAGAGAGTGATAGCGAAGATAATTTTGAAGCTATTTTAGAAGAAAGCATTGAAGATGAGGCTGAAAATTTTAATGGAAATGATGTAAGCTTTACGGGAGCAGGCGAGCTAAAAAGACGCGCGCTTCTAGAAGTACTAAGAGACATTCAATAACTTAAAACATTACTTTTGAATCATTTATAAAGTTTTTATTTATGTAAGTCTTCAATTCCATAGAAAAGTATTAATAATAATATAACAAAAAACTTAAAATTATAAATCTATTCTAATTGAGATCATTGAGGTTAATTTCATTTATTTTTTACAGTTAATTTAATGCAATTTTTAATAAAGTAATTTGAGTTCATTTTAAATTATGATGTTTAGTTTTTCGATTTGAGATTTTACAAAAAAATTAAATTTATGCATTTACACTTTATTGTTACACAATTTTTAAAAAACATGTTTTTTAATTATTTATGCTTCAGCTCAATTTCATATCTTTTTACTCTTTCTTCCATCTCTAATCGCATTTTCTTTTCCTCCATTTCCATTTGTATTTTTGCAAATGAAACTCTTTCATTAATTTCCAACTCTTTTTTTTTAAGATCAATCTTTTCTTTCTCTAACTTATGCTCTTCCTGCCACCTTTTTTCTTCACTCATTATCCTCTGCTCCTGCAAAGTCTGCAAAACTGAAATTGCGTTAGAGTTACTCGATGGCTTGCTTGCTTTTGATTTTTTCAACTGTGTTCTAAAATTTTCAAAAAATTTCTTTGGAGTTGACGTCTCCGGTGGCTGATTTTCGGCGCTGTTTTCACAGTAATCATCAATGCAGTCATTCAAATCTTGGGATTGGTTACACTCATTGGCAGGAGATTCATGAAACTGGAATGTTTCCTCATCAACCACAATGCAATCCAGACTTGATGAAGATGTCTGATAGACAACGTTCGGATTGACGCTTCGCCTTTGGCTAAAAATTTCGTCCAGCTGATTCCAAAATGGACAAATCTTTTGGACGTACTCTGGAAAAGAAAAGTTGGTACAAATATCTGATTTTTTTAAGAACGTGCTGGCCTTTTAAACAATTATAACTTACCATTTACGCTTGTTTCCTTCCCCTCAGCCAGTAAACCTGCACCAGTCTGCTTCTTCCAGGTTACTGCTGAAATGTATGTAGTTTTTAGGTTGCGCATTTTGGACTTAAGCACACACCAATCTAAATTTGCTAAGATTCCACCTTTTTCCTTTATTTTTGAATAAAATTTTGAACATGTTGGCTTCTACAAAACAAAAATATTGAATTATATTTTATTGTTGGACAAATTATCACCTCAAATAGTTCCGGATCATCCTTTGTGGAAATTATAACTTCTTCAAGAAGACATGTTGCTTCCCTCTCTGTCCATCTATGAGTGGGATTTAGCCGACGTCTTTTTGTTTCGTTGAGGATTATCTGAAACAAGTAAATTGAATTTCAGACAATTAGTTTATCGTTCTGAGCACAAATTATATCTTTAATTTTGTTAATAAACAAATATTTCCAAGTTTACTTACAGAATTCATTGCTAAAGTAAATTAAAGCACTGCTTGTCAAAATCAACATAAAACCACGGTTGCATAATATGTTAATACGCATTATACGTACTAGATACACAAGGTTTTTGTGCCGTAAGCCGCGTATGTTTAATCCCTTACAATTTTGTTATTGTAAAATACGCTGCAGTAAACTTACCGAACATACGCCGTTTACATCACCAATACGGCGTTCATTGAATACCACTATTATCTTTATTATTAATTTTATCATCATCATTATTATTATTACTTTTATCATTATTAATATTATATGACTAATTTTTTATTCGTTTGTTTGGTTTGGTAGTTGTACAATTTTTTATGCCACTATTTTAAGTGACCATTCTCCTCAACAGGGCTGTAAAAATAGCAATTTATCAATTTTTTTTTACCGACTTCAAAAAGGAGGATGTTCTCAAGTTAGTTGCTTTCTTTTTGTTTTTTTAATGTATGTACATCGAGAACTCCTAAAGCATTTGCCCGATTTCCGTAATTTTTTGTCAACATATCGTCGTTCGCAAATTATTGTGTTCTATATCGCAAAATTGATAAAATTGATATAAGACTGATATATAGGCAAATTTTTTGAGATCTATCGGTCTGTGTTATCAGTTTATTTTTGTCTTTTATAGTTTTCGAAATATGAGACATCGACTTTGTGCTTTACAACACTGTTGTGACAAGCTTCGTAACCTATTGTGTTCTACTCGTATATGCAAAAAATCGTGCATATCGAACAAAAATGGAGCAAAAATTCTAAGTAAAAAAAATTTTTTTATGTACAAGTTTTTTTACAAGAAAACGGTAAGATATATTGGAAAAATTTTTTGGAGTGAATTAATACACTTTTTAAAATTAAAAACTTTTTATTAATTTTTGACATTTTTTGTGCATGAAACTTTTAATTGAAGTTTTTTACATTTTTATACCTGGTTACCTAAATAAATTACCTTGTCACATAAAATTACCTTGTCCGATTTCAAGTTTTAACCGTGTGAACTAAAAATTTTTCATTTTTCTATTTTTTTTTTTGCACAAAATCAAGAAAAAACTTGAGTTTTTTACGATTTTTCTTTCAAATCTTCATAATTTTTTTTTATTTTTTTACCCAACTTAAAAATGTGAGTTCACACGATAACCATACTCATATTATTTATGAATTTTGTTTTTTGTTTTTCTAGGTGCTGGCAAACTTAAATTGTTATGGTAACCATCAGCTCTTTCCGATATCGACACGTCAACTTCAAATTAAAGTTTCATTCATAACAAATGTTAAATAGTAATAAGAATTTTTTTTAATTCTAAAAAGCGCTTCCACAGATGAAAATTTTTTTGACAGAAAAAACCACAAACCCTTGAACTTTCGTTGGTAAGAAAATTGCGGCAATTTTTTCGGTTCAGTTTTTTACTAAACTTTAAACTTGATAAACCAAAAAACATTTTTGTCATATAAAATAAATAAATAAATAACTGGCCATTTCAGCCCTTGAAAGGACTTTGACCTAGCTTCTTATGATCAATTGTGTTGTGCGTGTTATGAAGTTTGTACACAATTGACCGAGAATCGGACCTACATGTTTAACGATGACTCCGAACGGCGATGAACGAAATGAATGTTCTCGTTCTCAAGAAGCTTTACATGGCATTTTGATTACTCTCTGAGGTTTGCCATTGTCTGCAGAGAGGTGGCGGCCGTACAGAAAAATTATTTTAATTCAAATAATTTTCTGTCACTGCTGGGGTTCGAACCTGGGTCTCCAGGTTCGTTAACATAGCGGCCACGCACTTTAACCAACTACGCCACGGACGCCACTGTCATATAGAACACAATAATTTGCGAACGACGATATAGAGACCATGAACACAGAGGTCCTTCCTTAAAAAAGTGGGCGATATTTGACAAAGGGGCAAACTATTAGAAAAAGAGTGCATTTCAGTTAATTTTGACAATACGGTACATTATAAAAGTGGGCGGGAATGTACATAGGATGTGACACTTTAAGGAAACTACTGTATATCGGTTAATATTGATACTTGGGAACTGAAATGTTCCACAGGACTTGGTAAAATCATTATTAAGTGCCATCAAGAAAGTGAGCTGGCGAGGCGCTTTAATAAAAATTTGTAAAAAAACAGAAATTGAGAATACCCAACAAACAACTGAGGAGAATGGACCCTTAAACTACTTTCTCTGTTACTATGTTGTGAACACCTTTTATCTTTAATTTTTATAATTTTTAGGTCATACAGATGAAAAAATCTATTTGCCTGAGCTGAAATGTGCACTTCGCGAGTATATTAGACCGTGTGATGTTGCTGGGTGTGGTAGCGACTCTCGAGCCGTGCGAATTTACTCGTTCCCAACCTGCCCAATTCGTCGCCAAGCTTGGCTCGAGGCATGTAGTTTGGAGAATTCAGACAAAAAAAAATTTTTATATATGCGAAAAGCATTTCAAGTCGGCTGATATGCACCTCAGAAAACCTGAACGAGACTGCATTTCCAGTGTACGGAATGACAGCAAACGCAGAGCCTCTCAACATTGATAATAGAAATATATTTGAGGAGGCTATAGAAGAGCCGCATGAAAATATGTGTGAGAACTGCTACAAATATTGTAAGCTCGCGGATTTTCATCGAAGAAACTCCGTGTCTCTAAAAAAAGAAATGATGGAAAAAGACAGCTTATTCAAGATGACACAGGAGGATCTCTTAAATAAAATTGTCTTTTAAGAAGACAAAATAAATAATTTGAATAAGTCTGCGAAACAACGTGAGGAAGCATTTGCTTCCTCTTCAGATGATGCAAATATATTTTGCAAAGCAATTTGAAAGGAGCGGAAGACGCAAGAGTATTCATGCGAGGAACGTGAAATATTTCAATCGTTAAATTATTATTCCTCAAGGGCCTATAGGTTCCTCAAGAATGATCTCAACTTTCATCTTCCTAACATTGCAACTCTTTGGAGATGGCGGCCCATAAAAATAATCATGCCAGGTATAATTTAATGAAACATCTAAAAATAATAAATAAAAAAAATTCATAAAAATATTTTAAAATAGATTTAAAATGCTCAATAGTGAAAAAGTTTTTTAATGTTAAAAAGTCTTGAAGATTTGTAAAATTTTAAGACATTTGCAATTGTTAAACATATTTTGAATAATTTTAATTATTTTTTGTTAATATTTGTGCTAATAAAAATAAATATGGTAATATGTGGCGGTCTGTACTTTCGGCCTCGGCGTGCGCCCGCTTGCTTTTCTTTTCGGTCGCCCTGGTTTTTATAATTTAAATTTTGAGAGCGCCCTTTTGAGGCGCTCCTGGTCACAGTGCCAGACGAGAAAAAAAAAACCAGGGCGGCCGACCCGCGTACGCGCACAACCGTACCTGTGGGTGCTACCGTCCAGGGCCCGCACGAGCTTGCGTACCACTGTGCTGCCAGTTCGGGAAGTGGGGGGGTTCTTTTCTGGGCCGGTAGCACCCCTTTGCCGCACACAAAAATTTCTCGTGCGGATTTTGGGTTTGGTGAGCTCGTCCTGTGAACTCATGTATCTTTAAATAATACTAAAAAAGAAAAAGCAGAATTTTAATTTGTGAATGAGAGGGGGGGGCCCTGCTCCTCCACTCAACCCCAACCGCGACGCTCATGGACCGGATGGTATGGCCCATGCCCCACGTATCCCACCCACCGTGAGGATCCGGGGCGAACACTTTGGGATCCTCCCTAAACAGTACCATCTTCCATCCCTGAACCAAATAAATGGAATTTAGTTCATGTTTTTTTTTTTTTTTTTTTTTTTTTTTTAATCTGGGTCTTTAATACACATTTATATTATATACTTTATATTTATATGTATTCTTATTCTATATATAATATATATTTAATATATAACAAATTATATATTTTGTACATTTTGTATATATGGTATAGTTTAAACTTTGTGTAAGTTTTAGTTTAGTTTAAATTGTAGTTTTCGTTTAAATTTTGTAAAGTGTAGATTTAAGTCTAAGTTTTTATTTCAATATAAGTTTTAGTTTTAAATTTTATGGTATGGTTTTACATTATTAAAATTATATTAGATTTTATATTAGTTTTAATTTCAATGTTAGTTTTAGTTTAGTGTAGATTTTTATTTCAATTTAAGTTTTAGTTTAAATTGAAATTTTATTTTTAGTTTTAAATTTTGTTTAAATTTTAAATTTTAGTTTTACTATGTAGTTTTAGTTTGGTTTAGATTTACGTTTAGGTTATACTTTATTTTCAAATTTAGTGTGGATTTTTATTTCAATTTAAGTTTTCGTTTTAAATTGAAATTTTATTGTATTGTTTTACATTATAAAAAAATATATTAGTTTTTATATTAGTTCTAATTTCAGGTTTTTTTTTTTTTTTCAGTTTCTTTTAGTTTTAATTTCAGTTTTTAGTTTAAATTACAGTTTGAGTGTTAATTTAAGTTTTGTTTTAACCTTTTTGTTTATTTTTCAAATTTTAGTTTAGTTGTAATTTTTTTTTTTTTTTTTTTTTTAATTTCCGTTTTGATTTTAGTATAGTTTAAATTTTAATGTAATTTTAAGTTTTAAATTATTTTAAGTTTATGTTTATGTTTGAATTTTACGTTTATCTCGCGTTTAAGTTTCGTTAGGATTTTTTTTTTTTTTTTTTTTTTTTTTTTTTTTTTTTTTTTTTTTTTTTTTTTTTTTTAGATTCTTTAGTTTAATTCTAGTTTTGATATAATATATATATTTTGTACATTTGGTATATATATTTTATATTTTGTACATTTTATATATATGGTAATATTTTTTTTTTTTTTTTTTTTTTTTTTTTTTTTTTTTTTTTTTTTTTTTTTTTTGTTTTGTTTTGTTTTTAATATTTTACATTATTAAAATTATATTTGATTTTATATTAGTTTTAATTTCAGTTTTTATTTCAGTTTCTTTTAGTTTTAATTTCAGTTTTTAGTTTAAATTACGAAAAATATCAAATAAGAAAAAAGCTTTAAGTAATTTCTGTTTTTGTTTAAATTATAAAAAAAATAAAAAAATAATAAAAAAAAACTTTAAATAATATCTGTTTTTGTTTAAATTATAAAATAATAAAAAAAATTCTAAAATAATATCTGTTTTTGTTTAAAAACCTGGCGACCTCATTCCCAGGTCGGGGTGGTCCTGTCCGGGGTGTGATGGTTGTCTTTAAGCTGATGATGCTGGTGTTGTTGTGCGTTGCCGTTTCAGCGCACAGCGGTAGCGCTAGGGCTCCGTTGGCTGTTGATGCTGATGCTGGTGTTGCTGTGCGTTGCCGTTTCAGCGCACAGTGGTAGCGCTAGGGCTCCTTTAGCTGTGGCTGATGATGCTGATGTTGTTGTGCGTTGCCGTTTCAGCGCACAGTGGTAGCGCTAGGGCTCCGTTGGCTGTTGATGCTGATGCTGGTGTTGTTGTGCGTTGCCGTTTCAGCGCACAGCGGTAGCGCTAGGGCTCCGTTGGCTGTTGATGCTGATGCTGGTGTTGTTGTGCGTTGCCGTTTCAGCGCACAGTGGTAGCGCTAGGGCTCCGTTGGCTGTTGATGCTGATGCTGGTGTTGTTGTGCGTTGCCGTTTCAGCGCACAGTGGTAGCGCTAGGGCTCCTTTAGCTGTGGCTTATGATGCTGGTGCAGTAGTTGTTGTTGTTGTTTCAGCGCACAGCGGTAGCGCTAGGGCTCCGTTAGCTGTGGCTGATGATGCTGATGCTGGTGTTGTTGTGCGTTGCCGTTTCAGCGCACAGCGGTAGCGCTAGGGCTCCGTTAGCTGTTGATGATGATGATGCTGCTGGTGCTTGGAAAATTTTATAAATTGTTTTAATTTGAATTAGTATAGTTTTTAAATAGGAACTCACGAGATTAAATGAAACTTTAGCCTAGGAAGTGTTGGAAGTGTTGTTGTTGTTCTTGCTAAGCAGCTTGACCAAAAGCGACCAACCTCGCCCACGCTTCACAGAAAAAGAACGATGGCCGATCGCGGCGCTGCTTCGCCAACTTTGATCCGCCATCTTCGTTACCTCAGGGGTGCCAACCGAACGTCAAGTGGGTATGTTCACGTAGTGTACATTAAGGACCATACCACACTTGACGCATGGTGTAAAAAACCATGAATAGGGTATTCATGATGCGTTTGTGCCATTACAAAACAGTTATTGTAATCAGTCAACCACGTCTTACAAGAACTGAAGGCACTACGCTTTGATGTCCTTGGCGTGAAATACCCCTAGCCGTTTGCCTTCCATATTAGTCAGTTCGTAGTAGACCGATCCCAGCTTTTTCACAATTTTAGCTTTCTCAAACACATTGGCCAGTTTTGCATTGAAGTGTTCGGACGCTTTGCTTTGGGCAAAGCTGCGACGGTATACAATTTGACCAACCTCAAAACTGGTGGGACGCGAGCGCATGTTGTAGTTCTTTTCATTTATTTCGAATGCCTTACGCAAATTCAGCCTAACCTGCTCTCTGATTAGCTCAGTTCTCTCCTCCGGCTTAATCTCCGCACTTGGGTCTTCTAGAAGATTCAATTTTCGCAACAGTTCGTAACTCGTTGCATGGCACATCATATTTTGTCCGAAAACAATAAAATAGGGCGAAAAACCTGCCGAAGAGTGAACCGAACTACGGAGAGCTGCGCTAATTGCGAACAAAGCCTCATCCCAGTCTTTTTGGTCGGGATGAATGTATGCGCGAACAGCGGCAATTATTGAACGATTTACGCGTTCAACAGCATTGGCCTGTGGAGAGTAATTTGCTATCAGGTTATGCGTCACCCCATATTTCTTAAGGAGATCTTTGAACAGTGAGCTTCGGAATTGAACACCGTTGTCCGTCGTAATCAGTTCGGGAACCCCAAAAACAGCGAAAATTCGTTTTTCCAGGTACTCTACTATTTTCCGGGCGGTGAATGTTCGTATTGGCTCTAAGAAATGAAATTTCGAGAGGTGATCTAACACAATCAACATACCCACGTTCCCTGAGCGTGACCTGGGATATGGTCCCAAAAGGTCCACGTAGAGTCTCTGAAAGATTCGCACAGACGTAGCCTGCTGTCCCATAGGCGGACGAAGTATATAATTTGGGGCTTTAGTCTGTTTGCAAATTTCACAGGACAACACGTAATCACGCACTTGTTTTGCCATTCTGGGCCAAAAATAAAAGATTTTGAGACGGCTGAGCGTTTTTCCAATACCCCCATGTGAACTCATTGGGTGATCGTGAGCATTCACTATGAGAGCCGCTCTCAATTCTTCCGGCACCCAGAGTTTCCAGGATTGGTCCTCTTGGATGGGGTCTCCGGTTGCAAACTCGCACCGCTTGTAAACTAATCCGTCCACGATTTGGATGTCGGGCTGTTGCTGGCCTTCTAGTTGAAAGTCAGAAATCAATTTTAGGTAGGCTTCGGTTCTGAAAAACTTGGACTGAAAATCGATTGCTGGGACCGGTTCTGTCTCATTCTCGGTTAATGCTGCAATTTCAACATTCTCAGGTGAATGCACTCTAGATAGGGAGTCGGGAACAACGTTCTGACTACCTTTTCGATGACGTATAGTGAATATAAAACCCTGTAACTTCAATGCCCAGCGAGCGAGCCTGCCGTGCAAGTCGGTTTGACCCATCAACCATTTGAGCGAAGCATGATCGGTTATAACCTCGAACTCATGTCTTTCGACATATGCTCGAAACTTCTTAATGGCCATAACAGCTGCCAGACATTCTTGCTCAGAAACAGTGTAGTTTCTTTGGGCTTGATTAAACTTATGAGACATATACGCTATGGGTACTTCACTATCTTCATCATCGCGTTGAGCCAAAACGGCTCCAACTCCATATTGAGAAGCATCGCATTGGATAGAAAATGGACGCGAGAAATCTGGGCTATGCAGCACAGGAGCACTACACAGACTATTTTTGAGGGCCTCAAAAGCAGCGATGGATTCTTCGTTCCAGGCAAATGTTTTTGCTTTTTGTAGCATGTTGGTCAATGGGGTCGAAATGGATGCGTAATTGGGCACGAACCTACGGTACCATCCACAGACACCAAGAAAGCGGCGAAGTTGTCGAACCGTCTTCGGCTGAGGAAATTCTCGAATTGCTTTCACTTTGTCTGGATCCGTACTTATAGTTCCGTGTCCAATTATATGACCCAAATAGTGTATTTGTTTAAGTAAAAATTTACTTTTTTCAATATTTATGGTGAGACCAGCGTCCTGCATACATCGGGCTACCTCCTGTAACAATGAAACGTGTTCGTCAAAGGTTTCTGTGATCAGCAATAGATCGTCTAAATAAACAAAGACCTTAGTTCTCAAGTGCGCCGGTATGACCTTGTCCATCAGTCGTGACATGGTTTGCGGTGCATTACATAGGCCAAAAGGCATTGTAACGAACTGGTAAAGCGGTCGATTTGGCACTGTGAAGGCGGTCTTGTCCTTTGACGCTTCATCTAATGGAATCTGCCAGAAGGCATCTTTTAAATCCAGACTCGAAATAAATTGGGCTTTTGGAAGCCGACTGAGAATTCCATCAATGAGCGGCAGAGGATAGGCATCCTTCACAGTGACCTCATTGACCTTGCGCGCATCGAGACACAGACGAACTTTGTTGGGTTTGACGATCAATGCCACCGGAGAAGACCATGCGCTTTGAGACACCTCGATTACGCCAAGCGCTAACATACGATCGACTTCAGCAAACAGAAGTTTTTCAACACCAGGAGACACCGAGAAATGCCGTTGTTTGACTGGTTTAGCATCTCTTACGTCGATGACATGACTTATCAAACTGGTGCGGCCTAAGCCTTGTTCGGAAAAAGAAGGAAACAATAATATGGTGGCGTGCAGCCGTGCTTGTTGACGAGCATCCAATACGTGGTGATTTGAGCTTACTTCGGAAATGTCACACGCTGACTGAGAAAGGGAATTTTCCCAGAAAAGGTCGCTAGCCAAACCAAACGCCTTAACAAAGTCGACACCCAAGTACAAGTCTTGAGACAAAGTTGGAACAATCAAAAATTTAAGCTGTTTGGTGACACCTTTGTAGGTGATCGGAGTGACAACCACACCTGCCGAAAAATGATTCGTCCCATCCGCTGTCTTCAATTTAGCCGAATACTTTAACCACTTCAGCTGCTTGTTAGACATAATTTTATGTGCCAAATTGTTGGCTATGCAGCTGACAGAAGCGCCAGTATCGACTAAACCTACCAACATTTCACCGGCTAATGAGACCGGGGCATAGGGGCGAATATCATTTTCGGGAGCCGAAGTCAACAACGCCGAACAAACCAATTTTTTAAGTGCTCTGATTTTCTTCCAAAATCGTCTCAACCTTGCAGTCGAGCGCCTCTTCCGCTTAGGTTCTGGATGACTTTTGCGTTCCTCTTCCTGAAAAATTCTCCTTCTCGCCGCCTGGTATTCTGACCATCTAATATGCCATGGTTTGAACTGCCGAAGAGGAGTCACCGAACGAGGCTGTTCGCGTTTTAAAATTTTCAAAGGTAAAGTTTGTACATCAGGGTTATTGTCAGTTTGACACCCAGCATCACAACTTATTGTGGTGCTGGTGGGGGGTCTAAAAAATCAAAATTGTTATTATTATTATTAGTAGCATGGGGGCGCACAGGTCCGGGCGTCAGCTCAGAAACGTGGCGCTGATTTGGAGGATTTCTAGTATTTCTACCGTATTCCTCATCCAACAGCTCACGTCTCTGAACTAACGTCCGCAACTGGCTTATGCTGTTGATGTTTACGTAGAGCAAACTACGTCTCACATCTAAACGCAAATTTCTTTGCAAAATCCCCAGCAGGGCGTCGGAATCCATAGGGCTCTGCAATCTATCGGTTAATTGCAATATGGCCTCATAGAATTCATCAAACTTTTCGTCGTAGCGCTGCTTGCGGCTGCGCACCAAATCCATTATGTCGAGGTCGTTTCGACGATCTCGAAATTGGCTACGCAACTCAGCACACAGGGCGAACCACTCAACCCTAGCAACGCTTCGGTGGTAGCGCCAGAACCAGTCCAATGCCTTACCCGTGAACAGCATATGGGCGTAGCAGCACAGGCTCCCAAAATCTCCACGCAGACTTTGCACCGTCAGGGCCTGGATTCTGTAAATAAATTTATCTACAGTTAATGCATCGTCTTTTCCCGAAAATGTGATTTTCCAGTTATTAATTGCATTTGCCACATTTTCCGACGTTGCAAATTCTGCGGGAGGTCGTGGAATCCCGATGCCACCGTGCCCATAATGACTTGGGGTGTGGTGCCTTGGATGACCCTGCGCCTCACCTTGGTGCTGATAGGGATGATTCGTAATTCCGGGATGTAAATTTGGTGGAGGTCTCGATAAAAATTGCATATCTGGTTGCAGAACCCTAGGAGAATCCGAACCCTGCAGAGGATTCTGTACATGGCTGGACTTTAACTGCAGCTTTGAGAGTTCGATTCGAACGGCCTCGTTTATCAAATGTTGCAACTGCGAATCGGAAACCGACGGTTGAGCAGCAGCATTTCGATGCGGAGTACGCTCGATCGACTCTCTCGGCGCGGGTTGCACTCCTGATAGGTTCAAACTATGCGATTTGTTGCCCCCAAAATCTTGGCTTACTAAATTCCGTTGACTCCTAGTAACTGGACGCTTTTTGGGTACCGCCCCTAGAGTTGGTACTTCTAACAACTGGGACGTGGGTGCGTTTGGCGGAATGGCTTGTGGCATGGTTTGCAAAACCGGCAGGTAAGGCTTCAGCTTTTTAGGGCTACAAAGCGCGCGACACATAGGACAACTGTGTGCCTCCGCAATCCATTTTTGTATGCAAACGTTATGAAAAACATGAAGACATGGTGTCATTACGACATCATCATGTTGTCCATAAGCCAGCTTACAGATACTGCACGCAGCCTCACCACCATCCGACAAACTCACCAGGTCCTCGTTACTGTGGTGCAATGGCATAGTAATATCAAAGAAAACAATTGGATTTAATATAAGTTACTTAAATTTTAACTTAGTGAAATTTATCAACCGTTTGTTGAGAAGAAAAAAAAATAAAATATCTTTAAGCTTCTTGCTTCTAATCAATACTAAACGTATAAATGTGTATTAAATATTTCATGGTTCGGGATGGAAGATTGAACCGACTTATTTAGAGCGCCGTGGCCGGAATCGAGTGTCCGAACAGAGCTCCCAAAAAAAAACTTTTAATTATTTATGACTGTCTAAATGGGCTTATGGGATTATACTGCTTACTAAGCGAGTGCATCTGAGCGAACGGTCGAGGGGCGCATTGAAGCAACCGTCTCGCAATATCCAGTAGGCCCGAATGCACTGCCGCGCACAGTACGAACCCGCAAGAGAAATTGAAAATTATAAAACTTTAATGACCTCAAAAAAACTAAGTTATTTTAGTTTGACCACTTCTGCAGGTCGCTTTATTATACAAAAAGAAAACAAAATTTATAGGCACTATATCGCGGTTCAAGCTAGGGCCGCACGCCCTTCACCTGACAATCCGGCAAATGAGTTTCTAATATTTATTAAAAAGATATGAAAAAAAACTATTACGAATAAAGCTGACACTGCATGCTAAAAAAAATATTTTCTACAATGAGTTCAGAGGACGAGCTCCCAAAACAAAGACAAAAGAAAAAAAATGTTTGGAACCCGAAAAATTGTTTTTTTTTTTTTTTTAAATTTCGGGCCCCACGTTGGGCGCCATTTGTGGCGGTCTGTACTTTCGGCCTCGGCGTGCGCCCGCTTGCTTTTCTTTTCGGTCGCCCTGGTTTTTATAATTTAAATTTTGAGAGCGCCCTTTTGAGGCGCTCCTGGTCACAGTGCCAGACGAGAAAAAAAAAACCAGGGCGGCCGACCCGCGTACGCGCACAACCGTACCTGTGGGTGCTACCGTCCAGGGCCCGCACGAGCTTGCGTACCACTGTGCTGCCAGTTCGGGAAGTGGGGGGGTTCTTTTCTGGGCCGGTAGCACCCCTTTGCCGCACACAAAAATTTCTCGTGCGGATTTTGGGTTTGGTGAGCTCGTCCTGTGAACTCATGTATCTTTAAATAATACTAAAAAAGAAAAAGCAGAATTTTAATTTGTGAATGAGAGGGGGGGGCCCTGCTCCTCCACTCAACCCCAACCGCGACGCTCATGGACCGGATGGTATGGCCCATGCCCCACGTATCCCACCCACCGTGAGGATCCGGGGCGAACACTTTGGGATCCTCCCTAAACAGTACCATCTTCCATCCCTGAACCAAATAAATGGAATTTAGTTCATGTTTTTTTTTTTTTTTTTTTTTTTTTTTTAATCTGGGTCTTTAATACACATTTATATTATATACTTTATATTTATATGTATTCTTATTCTATATATAATATATATTTAATATATAACAAATTATATATTTTGTACATTTTGTATATATGGTATAGTTTAAACTTTGTGTAAGTTTTAGTTTAGTTTAAATTGTAGTTTTCGTTTAAATTTTGTAAAGTGTAGATTTAAGTCTAAGTTTTTATTTCAATATAAGTTTTAGTTTTAAATTTTATGGTATGGTTTTACATTATTAAAATTATATTAGATTTTATATTAGTTTTAATTTCAATGTTAGTTTTAGTTTAGTGTAGATTTTTATTTCAATTTAAGTTTTAGTTTAAATTGAAATTTTATTTTTAGTTTTAAATTTTGTTTAAATTTTAAATTTTAGTTTTACTATGTAGTTTTAGTTTGGTTTAGATTTACGTTTAGGTTATACTTTATTTTCAAATTTAGTGTGGATTTTTATTTCAATTTAAGTTTTCGTTTTAAATTGAAATTTTATTGTATTGTTTTACATTATAAAAAAATATATTAGTTTTTATATTAGTTCTAATTTCAGGTTTTTTTTTTTTTTTCAGTTTCTTTTAGTTTTAATTTCAGTTTTTAGTTTAAATTACAGTTTGAGTGTTAATTTAAGTTTTGTTTTAACCTTTTTGTTTATTTTTCAAATTTTAGTTTAGTTGTAATTTTTTTTTTTTTTTTTTGTTTTAATTTCCGTTTTGATTTTAGTATAGTTTAAATTTTAATGTAATTTTAAGTTTTAAATTATTTTAAGTTTATGTTTATGTTTGAATTTTACGTTTATCTCGCGTTTAAGTTTCGTTAGGATTTTTTTTTTTTTTTTTTTTTTTTTTTTTTTGTTTTTTTTTTTTTTTTTTTTATTTTTAGATTCTTTAGTTTAATTCTAGTTTTGATATAATATATATATTTTGTACATTTGGTATATATATTTTATATTTTGTACATTTTATATATATGGTAATATTTTTTTTTTTTTTTTTTTTTTTTTTTTTTTTTTTTTTTTTTTTTTTTTTTTTTTGTTTTGTTTTGTTTTTAATATTTTACATTATTAAAATTATATTTGATTTTATATTAGTTTTAATTTCAGTTTTTATTTCAGTTTCTTTTAGTTTTAATTTCAGTTTTTAGTTTAAATTACGAAAAATATCAAATAAGAAAAAAGCTTTAAGTAATTTCTGTTTTTGTTTAAATTATAAAAAAAATAAAAAAATAATAAAAAAAAACTTTAAATAATATCTGTTTTTGTTTAAATTATAAAATAATAAAAAAAATTCTAAAATAATATCTGTTTTTGTTTAAAAACCTGGCGACCTCATTCCCAGGTCGGGGTGGTCCTGTCCGGGGTGTGATGGTTGTCTTTAAGCTGATGATGCTGGTGTTGTTGTGCGTTGCCGTTTCAGCGCACAGCGGTAGCGCTAGGGCTCCGTTGGCTGTTGATGCTGATGCTGGTGTTGCTGTGCGTTGCCGTTTCAGCGCACAGTGGTAGCGCTAGGGCTCCTTTAGCTGTGGCTGATGATGCTGATGTTGTTGTGCGTTGCCGTTTCAGCGCACAGTGGTAGCGCTAGGGCTCCGTTGGCTGTTGATGCTGATGCTGGTGTTGTTGTGCGTTGCCGTTTCAGCGCACAGCGGTAGCGCTAGGGCTCCGTTGGCTGTTGATGCTGATGCTGGTGTTGTTGTGCGTTGCCGTTTCAGCGCACAGTGGTAGCGCTAGGGCTCCGTTGGCTGTTGATGCTGATGCTGGTGTTGTTGTGCGTTGCCGTTTCAGCGCACAGTGGTAGCGCTAGGGCTCCTTTAGCTGTGGCTTATGATGCTGGTGCAGTAGTTGTTGTTGTTGTTTCAGCGCACAGCGGTAGCGCTAGGGCTCCGTTAGCTGTGGCTGATGATGCTGATGCTGGTGTTGTTGTGCGTTGCCGTTTCAGCGCACAGCGGTAGCGCTAGGGCTCCGTTAGCTGTTGATGATGATGATGCTGCTGGTGCTTGGAAAATTTTATAAATTGTTTTAATTTGAATTAGTATAGTTTTTAAATAGGAACTCACGAGATTAAATGAAACTTTAGCCTAGGAAGTGTTGGAAGTGTTGTTGTTGTTCTTGCTAAGCAGCTTGACCAAAAGCGACCAACCTCGCCCACGCTTCACAGAAAAAGAACGATGGCCGATCGCGGCGCTGCTTCGCCAACTTTGATCCGCCATCTTCGTTACCTCAGGGGTGCCAACCGAACGTCAAGTGGGTATGTTCACGTAGTGTACATTAAGGACCATACCACACTTGACGCATGGTGTAAAAAACCATGAATAGGGTATTCATGATGCGTTTGTGCCATTACAAATAGTTTAAAAAAAATCACTTAAAACCGTTTTTCAAAATTATTTAAAAAACAGGCATTAGCAGTGAGATGGAGCAGCATTTCGAGAAGTTAGCTGCCAGCATGAGCGAGCAAGCACGCAACTGCGTGCTAGTCTTTGACGAGGTTTTGCTCAGAAAAGAGCTGGAGTACAATGTTACAGCAGACCAGATCGATGGCTTCGTCGACTTAGGCGATGGTGAACGCGGAAAAACTCTAGCCAACTCTATGCAGACATTTATGGTGAGGGGGCTGATGGACAATTGGAAATACGTCCACAGTTTTTACTGCACAGCCCAAGGAATGAATGGTGAGTTTTTGATTATAAAATTGATGGGCAATACCAAACCGTAATATAAATCCTCCAAATCCTAATTTTAACCGTTGTAACCGTTATAAGGCGTTAAACAAATAAACATAAAAAATATAAAAAGCAGCTTTTGGCCAACTTATATTCTGGTTTTTTTGTATGTGTCACCCTATGACTTCCAATACAAGAATGATAGAAAAATAAAGTACGCATTGCGCAGCTCCGTTATGTTGTTTACTTTTCATTTTGACCTTTTATGGCTGAATTACAATACTGCGTTAGGTCGGTCGGCCTTTGACAGCTAGACTAGAAACAATGGGTTCTTATGAAGCAACACAAAATACGACTTCATGCATTGCGTCGATCTCATTCCGTAAAAATTAATTTGAGGGGGTAACGTACGATCAACGCTATGAATAGCGACATGCTCTACTAGCTCGTGCTTTTGACATTCCATATTAACGCTGGGTTGCATTTTCGTTGAGAAATGCTAAAATGTGGGTATTCTTGGATTCCGATGGAAAACTAAGATTTTCATAGGATTATCGTGGGAATTCATATTTTGATGCGAGTTTTTTTTAAATTGATAAAATTTTTTGAATTAACATGCTGCTTAAGTAGTATAATAATGATAATATTATTCAATTGAATATCCTATTAAAATTTATACATTTTTTAGTATATTATAACTACTATTATGAGGGTATTCATGCAAAATGGCAAACTTATATATTGGGCAATTATATATTGTAACGAGGTTGGTTGAGGACGAATACCCTTAATATTATTTTTTGAATAAATAACACACAAAAGAATGTTTTTTTTTACTTTGAAAAAATAATAGTAGCTACATGCAAATTTATTGCTGCTAGCAAGATTTGCAATTGCCCACAAAATGTCAAATGATAAATATAAAAGCATAATAAGAATGAAATGATAAATATTAGACATGTGCATGAATATGTTTGAAAAAAATTTTCAACTGTGAACACTTGTGCAGTTAATTTTGTTTTTGTAAAGTTGTACCCAAGTACTCACTAATTACAAGTGATTCATAGAGCATTGTACAAGGGGGCGTGGCAGCTCGAATCTGCAATATCGAATAACTTTGGAATTATAAGTCGCACAACATTGGAATTAGGTGTTCGGCCTCGACTTACATGTGCCGTTCCACTGGTAAAATTTTATGGGCGTTGGGTAAAGGCCCAAATTGTGGGTATAACTTTCGAACTATTAGTCACACATCAATGAAACTCGGTAAGAATGTACTATTTAGTCTTGTCCTTTGACTGGAAAAATTGAGTGAGGATTGGACAAGGGGGCATGGCACCGCCCATATAAGTCAAAGTTATGGTATCAAATAGCTTTGGAGTTAAATGCCGCATAATAATGAAACTCGGTATGGAGTTGCCACTTGGTAATGTCCATCTACTAGAAAACCGAGACGGGCATTGTACAAGGGGGTGTGGCTCCGCCCATACAATTACAATTTTTGATATCGAATAGCCTATGAAAGTAAGTCACAAAACGTTGAATTTTAGAATAGAATTACTATTTGGTGATGCATTTCTACTAAAAAATTTGGACAGGCGTTGGTCAAGGGGGTGTGGCATGAATTGTACTACAGCACCATCTGGTGTTCAATATTGGTTAAACAAGCTAGCAGCAGAGCACTCAGTGTACATGAAAACTACTATATACCGATTTTCTTAAAATTTTTACCTAAGCGCCCTCTGGTGTTCAAGGTGGATAAAAATTGATTGAAATTGCCCTAAAATACGCACCGTACCAAAAAACTTGTACACACAAATTTACATGAATATTCCATACATATTTCCAAATTGCTTTCGTTGACGAAATTTCTTACATTTTACTCTCAAAATTTGCAAAAATTTCGGCAAAAATCAACAGTAATAATAATAATAAATAGCAGTCATTTTGGCAAAAACAAGAAAAATAATGACATCAAGCAATCACATTTGATAAAAAAAAAATATTTATATATATATATATACGTATATATATATATCTATCTATCTATCTATATATATAAAAAAGGAACTTATGTTTGTAAGGCCGCAATAGACTCCTAAACTACTTATCCGATTAGCATGAAAATTCGTATATAGAAGTTTTTTGGTACGGTGCGTGTTTGTGGGCTATCAATTTTTATCCACCTTGAACACCAGAGGGCGCTGTAGTACAAATTTTTTACAAAACTGCCTAAAACTCATAAACTGCTAATGCGATTACAATGAAAAGTGGTATACAGTGGGTTTTATATACGCTGAATGTTCTGCTGCTATCGTTTTTGACCTATCTTGAACACCGGAGGGCGCTATAGTACAAATGTTTTACAAAACCACCTAAAACTCCCAAATCGCTCATGCGATTAGAATAAAAATTGGTAGGTATATAGTAGTTTTCAGGTACGATGAGTTTTTTAACACTATCTTCTTTGACCCACCAGATGGTGCTGTAGTACAAATTTTTTACAAAATCTCATATTTTTAGTTGTTTTCTGAGGTAACATGTGCAAATATTTACAAAATATAAAATATTTCTTAAATTTAGTAAAATTAAAAAAAATTTCCGTTATTTTGATATCAAAAACATGAACATATCTTGAAAACTATGAAAAATTTTCCTACAACGATATATTTAATGCAACATCGTTACACAAAATTACGAAAAAACAATCAGATATTCAATTTTGTGACTTTCGATTCAAATATTTCCGCTGCTTTTTTATATTACTTACTTACTTATCTGGCGCTTACAACCGTAAGTCGGTTTTGACCTCGTATAGGAAATTGCGCCAGCCATTTCTGTTCTGCGCTTGCTGGCGCCAGTTGGAAACACCAAGTGTAGTCAGGTTATCCAACACCTGATCCTTCCAACGAAGATGTGGGCGTCCTCTTCTGCGTTGACCACCACCGGGCACCGAATCGAATATTTTTTTCGCTGGAGCGTCGTTTTCCATTCGCTCAACTTGACCTAGCCAGCGGAGCAGCTCGATTTTAATACGCTTAACTATGTCGATGTCAGCGTAAAGCTCATACAGCTCATGGTTCCATCGAATTCGGTACTCGCCATTGACGCAGATTGGACCGAAGATCTTACGAAGGATCTTTCTCTCGAAGGCTCCCAAAGTCTTTTCATCAGAACTGCTCAACGTCCAGGTTTGTGCTGCATATAATAGGACGGGCATGATTAGTGACTTATAGAGCGTGAGTTTTGTTCGTCGAGAGAGGGCTCTGCTTCTCAATTGCCTACTCAGCCCAAAGTAACACCTGTTGGCAAGAGTTATCCTTCGCTTTATCTCAATACTGACATCGTTGAAAGAGTTTACGCTGGATCCCAGGTAGACGAAGTCCTTAAGAACCTCGAAGGAGATGTTGTCAACAGTGACGTGGTTTCCAAGACGCTGGGACTGTTTATTTGTTGACACTAGGTATTTCGTCTTATCTGCGTTCACTGCAAGACCCATTCGACTCGACTCTTTCGCTAACCTGGAGAATGCTGCACTGACTTCGCGCGTATTATGGCCAATGATATCGATATCATCAGCATACGCCAGCAGCATAATACTTTTGTAGAGTATCGTGCCGCTGCGTCTCAAATCAGCAGCTCGGATGATCTTCTCCATCATTAGGTTGAAAAAGTCGCACGATAAGGAATCACCTTGTCTGAAACCTCGTTTGGTATCGAATGGAGAAGTGAGGTCCTTTCCAATTTTAACTGTGCTGCTGGTGTTGCTCAGTGTCATTCTGCAAAGGCGGATGAGCTTTGCAGGAATACCAAATTCAGACATGGTGGAATATAGACGATTTCTTATTGGACTGTCGAAGGCGGCTTTGTAATCGACAAAAAGATGGTGTGTGTCGATTTGTTTTTCTAGGGTCTTCTCCAAGATTTGTCGTAGCGTAAATATCTGGTCTATGGTGGATTTGCCAGGTGTGAAGCCACACTGATAAGGTCCAATCAGCTGGTTTACGATGGGCTTCAGTCTTTCACATAGTACGCTCGACAGGACCTTATATGCGATATTCAGAAGGCTTATCCCACGGTAGTTGGCGCAAATTGTGGGATCGCCTTTCTTGTGGATTGGGCAGAGCACACTGAGGTTCCAATCGTTTGGAATGCATTCTTCCGACCATATTCTGCATAGAAGCTCATGAATGCATTTAAATAGAGCTTCGCCTCCATTCTTGAAGAGCTCAGCAGGTAAGCCATCGGCTCCTGCGGCTTTGTTGTTTTTAAGCCGAGCTATAGCTTTCAAGACTTCACTATGGTCGGGCAGCGGAACTTCAACGCTGTCGTCCAAAACTGGGGATTCCGGGATATCATCTCTATTGGCGGGATTGTTGTCGTCGTCGCCATTCAAAAGCCTAGAGAAGTGTTCCCTCCACATCATCAGTGTACTCTGGATATCTGTCACTAGATTCCCGTTTTCATCCTTGCAGGAAGAGGCCCCGGTCTTGAAACCATCGGCCAGGCGTCTTATTTTTTCGAAAAATTTTCGGACCTCATTCCTGTCACCATGCATCTCAATTTTCTCGCACTCACGCATTTCCGCTTCCCTTTTCTTTCGCCTGAAAATGCGTCTCTCTTCCCTCCTCTTCTCTTTGTATCGCTCCTTAGCAGCACGCGTTACAACCGACTGCAGGGTGGCTTTGTAGGCGGCATCTTTTTCTGCAGTGGCGTCGCGACACTCTTGGTCGTGCCACTGGTTTCGGCGAGGGCGGTGATAGCCAATCACCTCTTCGGCAGCCGTACGCATAGAGTGGGAAATATGATTCCACTGCGCGCATATATCGTCGATCGGAGGAGTGCTTTCTTGAAGCAGGAGTGAGAGTCGAGTAGCGAAGTCTTCGGCTGTTTGCTTTGATTGCAGCTTTTCGACGTCTAGCTTTCTCTGTGCTGGATTGCGCGCATTCTTGGTTGCGCACAGGCGTGTACGGATCTTGGCTGCGACAAGATAATGATCCGAGTCTATATTGGCACCACGGATCGTGCGTACATCTAAAACACTAGAAGAGTGCCTTCCGTCAATCAAAACGTGATCAATTTGGTTGCGCGTCTTTTGATCAGGAGACAGCCAAGTTGCTTTATGAATATTGAGATGCTTGAATCTTGTGCTACTAACGACCATGTTTCGCGCTGCGGCAAAGTCAATCAGCCTCATTCCGTTATCGGAGGTATTGTCGTGGAGGCTGAACTTTCCGACTGTTGGACCAAAGATATTTTCTTTTCCCACCTTGGCGTTGAAGTCACCAAGCACGATTTTTATGTCGTGGCGGGGGCTGCGCTCATAGGCCTCTTCAAGGCGCTCGTAGAAGCTGTCTTTGGTCTCATCGTCCTTATCTTCTGTCGGAGCGTGCGCACAAATCAGGCTTATGTTGAAAAATCTTGCCTTGACACGGATTATGGCAAGTCGTTTGTTCACAGGTGTGAATCGCAGAACATGATGCCGTAGTCGCTTGCCAACCACGAATCCGCATCCAAATTCGTGCTTCTCCGCATGGCCGCTGTAGTAGATATCACAGGATGCTTGCCGTGAGCAACCCTGTCCCTTCCATCGCATTTCTTGGATTGCAGTGATATCAGCTTTGTATCTTTCTAAGATATCAATCAGTTGGATAGAGGCACCATCCCAATTAAGGGTTCGGACGTTCCAGGTGCATATCCGTAAATCATTGTCAGTTTTTCGTTTGCGGTAGTCGTCATCAGATTTTGGGATCATTTTTATCTTTTTTCTTGTCGTTTTCATTGAAATTTGTTTTTACGTGGTGGGCTTCAAACCCAACGCACAACCCTTTAAAGGCAGGGGGAGCCCGCCGCTCAGATTAGCCGTCAAACTAACGGTTGCCAGTTTGCCGTTTCTAGAGGACACCACGCAGAGGTTTGAGTCGACTTGAGACGAATTCGACATGGATAATGCTGGATTCACCAGGTTGAGGCAGTCAGACACGTTGCCATGTGAAGATCGCCCCCTTGACCCTCACGCGTTGCCTTGTGAGGATCGTCCTCCTTTTTATATATTGTGTTAAATTTTTTTTGTCTTAAAGCTTCATCAAAATACTATGAAAACCTTATTGCAAAAATACTGTTAGTTGAGTAAATATATTTTAAATATTTTTTTCAAAAAAGGTCTGAAATATTGGAGTTTTCCTCAAAAACAGACTCAAAAATTATTTTTGTTGTAAAAATAATTTAAACTCAAATTCACAAACTTTTAACTCTATTTAAAAGTTATAACATTTGTAAGTAAAAATTGTTTCAATTTTACGCAAAAATTAAAAACCATTTTTGTGATTCAAAAAACAAGGCCTACCCCTTGATTTTTTTGAAGAAATTTTTTTTTTCCAATATTGTGGTTTCATATTTTTGAATAAATTTAAAAGCTAAAATAATAATTTATTAAAAAAAATTATCTCAGTATCTTTTACCAATCAAAAGTTATAGCCAATAATCTATATCCATATCATTTCCGGTCTGCTTGCTTATCTAAATCTATATATATAAGAAAGGAGCTTATGTTTGTAAGACCGCAATAGACTCCTAAACTACTCATCCGATTAGCATGAACATTTGTGTATAAAAGTTTTTTAGTACGGTGCGTGTTTGTGGGATATCAATTTTGATCCACCTTGAACACCAGAGGGCGCTGCAGTACAAATTTTTTACAAAACTGCCTAAAACTCACAAACCGCTTATGCGATTAGAATGAAAAGTGGTATACAGTGGGTTTTATGTAGGTTGAGTGTTTAGCTGCTATCTTTTTTGACCTATCTTGAACACCAGAGGGCGCTATACTACAAATTTCTTGCAAAACCACCTAAAACTCCCAAACCGCTCATTCGATTAGAATGAAACTTGGTATATAGTTGTTTTCAGGTACGACAAGTTTTTTAGCACTATCTTCTTTGAACCACCTTGGACACCAGTTGGTGCTGTAGTACAAATTTTTTACAAAATCGCATATTTTTAGTTGTTTTCTTAGGTTACATGTGCAAATATTTACAAAATATTAAATATTTCTTAAATTTAGTAAAATAAAAATTGTTTCCGTTATTTTCACATCAAAAACATGAATATATCTTGAAAACTATGAAAAATTTTACTACAACGATATATTTAATACAAAAACAATCAGAAATTTAATTTTGCAACTTTCGAGTCAAATATCTCCGCTGCTTTTGTATATATTTTGTTAAATTTTTTTTTGTCTTAAAGCTTCATCAAAGTACTATGAAAATTTTACTGCAAAAATACTGTTGAGTACATATATTTTAAATATTTTTTTCAAAAAACTTTTTAACAAAAAAAAAACCGACTTCAAAATCACTACAAAGTAAAAAATAATTTTAAATAATTTTTCCTATTCATTTCTTGGTCATATTTTAAAAGCTATTTATATGTATTATAATATTGGAAATCTTATCATTTTCATTTTTTCTATTTTGTTTTATTATCATCAATATACTAATTGCTTTATGTACATAAAAGCTTTGAAGTCGGCGCTTATCTTACTATGTCGAAATCTTTTTATTTTAATTTTTTCTAATTTGTTTTATCATAAAAATATTATTAACTTTATGAATATAAAAGCTTCTTAGCGATTTTTTTCTTTCAATTGGCAATTTTTGAGTACGCTGAATGTAGCCAATGTGTTCCATGCATTATTTGTGCAGCTGTTACACACTATGTCATATTCAATATGAGCTTTACAAGCTCACCCAAACCAGTTTAGTGAGAATTTTAATGTGTACAAAGCTTTCAAAATTACTACAGTGTCACCAAGGCACCAAATAGTGCACGGATGGTAAAAGATCATGATTGTGTGTCAAAGATGAGCGCCGACTTCAAAGCTTTTATGTTCATAAAGCAATTAATATATTGATGATAATAAAACAAAATAGAAAAAATGAAAATGATAAGATTTCCAATATTATAATACATATAAATAGCTTTTAAAATATGACCACGAAATGAATAGGAAAAATTATTTAAAATTATTTTTTACTTTGTAGTGATTTTGAAGTCGGTTTTTTTTTTGTTAAAAAGTTTTTATTTCTTCCTTTTTAGAGAATATGAAATATTTTATGTAATAGTATTTTTGAGGAATATTTCAAACATGAAAGTTTGTTCTTATAAAATTTATTTTATTAATTCCTGAAAGTTTGTTGGGTATTTTCCATTTCTGTTTCTTTACAAATTTTAGTGCCACGTCCTTTCTATAATCCCCCCCACTTTATTTACCGTACCTTATAATGATTCTAGCTAGCCCTGTGCCAAATTTCAGTTTCCAAGTATCAATATTAACCGTAATATAGTACTTTCCTGTGTACAATCCCGCTCACTTTTTTAATGATTCTACCTGCCTATCTACCTGCATACCAAATATTAATACGCTAGTGTCAATATTAACTAAGATATAGTATTTTTATAATATTGACAAGCCCCTTTGTTGAATAACGCCCACTTTTTTGGCCGTAATTTGCAGTAACTGTACCTACCCATGTACTAAATTTCAGCACCCTAGTGTCAATATTATTCGATATATAGTGTGTTTCTAATATTGCCACACCCATTTGTTGAATAACGCCCACTTCATTTACAGTGATTTTTAAAAATTGTGTCTACCCCTGTACTAAATTTCAGTACCCTTGTGTCAATACTATTCGAGATACAGTGTTTTTCCAATATTGCCACACCCCTTTGTCAAATGACGCCCACTTTATTAACTGTAATTTGTAATAGCTATGCCTACCCATGTGCTAAATTTCAGCACCCTAGTGTCAATATTATTCGATATATAGTGTGTTTCTAATATTGCCACACCCCTTTGTCGAATAACGCCCACTTTCTTTACAGTAATTTTAAAAAATTGTGTCTACTACTGTACTAAATTTCAGTACCCTAGTGTCAATACTATTCGAGATACAGTGTTTTTCCAATATTGCCACACCCCTTTGTCAAACAACGCCCACTTTATTGACTGTAATTTGTAATAGCTATGCCTACCCACGTACTGAATTTCAGCACCCTAGTGTCAATATTATTCGATATATAGTGTGTTTCTAATATTGCCACACCCCTTTGTCGAATAACGCCCACTTTCTTTACAGTAGTTTTTTAAAATTGTGTCTACCACTGTACTAAATTTCAGTACCCTAGTGTCAATACTATTTGAGATACAGTGTTTTTTTAATATGACCACACCCCTTTGTCATATAACGCCCACTTTATTGATCGTAATTTTTAATAATTGTGTCGACCTCAGTGTTTTTACTGTAAATTTCAGTACCCTAGTGTCAATATTAACTGAAATACAGTGTTTTTCTTATATTGACACGCCCCTTTGTCGAATATCGCCCACTTTTTTAAAAAAGGACCTCCGCGTTCATGGTATCTATCTGTTGACAAAAAATTACGGAAATCGGGCAAGTGCTTTAGGAGTTATCGATGTACATACATTTAAAAAAAAAAAAAAAGCGGACAAACCAACCAAATTGAGAACCTTTTTGAAGTCGGTTAAAAAAGGTCTGAAATTTTGGAGTTTTCCTCACTAATAGGCTCAAAATTTGTTTTTGTTGTAAAAATAATTTAAATTCAAATTCGCAATTTAATTTTACGCAAATATTAAAAACCATTTTTGTGATTAAAAAAGCAAGGCAATTTTTTTCCAATATTTTGTTTTTATATTTTTGAAAAAATAAACAAGCTAAAAAATTAATATTTTAGATATTTATCTTAGTATCTTTTACCAATCAAAAGATATAGCCAATAATCTATGTATATATACAAAAAGCAAAACGCTGTCTGTGTGATGGCTGGAAACTTCAAAATTACTGAGCCGATAGAGATGAAATTTTGGCAGTACGTTTTTTCAAGTACGAGATGGCTTAAATTTCTGTCACACCCCCTTTTACCGCCCACAAATCAATAAAAATGCTATATTTCCTACGGTTTTCGTCGATGTGGCCACATTTTGGTAATTTAGTCTGTATACTCACTGTCGGCAACTGTACTAAAACTAAAACTAATGTCCATCTACTAGAAAACTGGGATGGGCATTATATAAGGGGGAGTGGCTCCACCCATACAATTAAATTTTGTATTATCAAATAGCTTTGAAAGTAAAAGAAGCAATACTTACATAAAAACTCAAAATGGAGTTACTATTTGGTGATCTCCTGCTATTGGGAAACTGTAACGGGCAGTAGAAAATGATAGAGTTAGTCAAACTATGGGTCTAAGAAAAGTTCCGAATATAATTATTATGTTGCGATATAATTGCTGGGTGCAGCAACGCGCGCCGGGGAAAAGCTAGTATATTTATAAAAATATCGATAAATCAAAGACAAATTTTTTGCCATAAAAACTAAAATGTATTTCCAGAAATTCCATTTTAAATTTTAATTTAATATCACATTTAATAATCAAATTGCAAAGCGTTCATTTATTTTGAACCTTCTAGTCCGAATTTTCACATTAATATGTGACATTTTTCATTATTTCGCAGTTTATATTACACTTAATAAAAATATCTTAGCTTTCTAAAGTAGGTTTTATGGTTCTTAATGAGTTTATGACAATATCTTTTAATTTTTCATTGATTAAAATTATAATTGCATGATTTCGGAAAAAAAGACGTTTTGTGGGATTTTTAGTATAGCTGCTTTTATTGGCATCACCAAAATGACAGACGCATGATCTGTCAACGCAACATTGAGTTTTGCAAAGTTTGAGGTCGTCCGTTTTGACAGCTTATATCGTAAAGTTTTTACAACGGAGACCAACGTACGGTCAGCGCACGACCGACCTAACGCAGTATTGTAATTCAGCTATTAAGCTACGAACAAAGTATTTTTTACGATCGTCACGCTAGACCAAGTTTGTTTCTTGAATCTTTTGCCATTGTTTCATATTTAGTATGTCGAAAATCTCATAAAAAGATTTCGAGGAGATAGAAACATGGTATTGTGAACATGAACGCCTTATAATATTGATAAATAATATATTGATAAATAACACAGCCCGACAGACATTTTGGTGCCGGAGATTTTTCAGTTGATTACACGGTGTTACAAAATGAAAACAAATCAAAAAACTTGCCTCGAGACATAGAAGAGGTAGTAGGCCTGGTTGAACATAAGATAACTGCATACTTAGTTTTTTTAATATACCCTCAAAATCGGGATTTGTGGTCAAAAAACCGATTTTAGGTAGGTGCATGTATAGTTTGTTATGTAACTCCGTTATATCTAGCTCAATTTTAAAAATTTAAACATTGATAAAAAGAAGAAAAATATACCCTTTATATAATATATAGACCGTTTTCTTACAAAAAGAATTGACAAAGTTACAGGTAATTTTTTCAACTTCAACAACGTTTTGTTAACAAATTTTGTTTTGTGGCACTATTAGTTTTAGCAGGATTCTGAAAGCCTGTTAAATTTTGCGTTCAACAAGCTATCATTTACTTCAATTGGCTGAAATACAAAAGCACTATCGAATTTTTAGTATTCGTAATAAAATACAAAAAAAATTTTTTTTTTCTAAAAATGTTTTTTTTACCTTTTTCGTTTATATATATTATTATAAAGCTGGTGTATGTATTGCCCGGATGTGACGGAACTGTTTGCAGTTTTCAACCACAAACACGCTCCGAATGAATGGCGTTTGTTTATTGAGGGATCTTGCAAAAGTATGATTTATTTATAAACTTTTTTGTGTGATTCTTGATATGTTAAATTCTGATATATGTATGTCGCCGACTTAAAGGCTCTAACAATACTGTTTGGAATGCAAGGTGGATATACTAAGTATCCTTGCATTATTTGCGAATGGGATAGTCGTGCGACTAATAAATATAAGCAAAAGGAGTAGCCACTGCGTGCTGCATTTCAAGTTGGCAAAAAATATGTTTTGAATACTCCACTGGTGCGACCTGAAAATGTAATCCTACCGCGGCCTCGGTAGTCGGGTTGGTAGCGTGCTCGACTGCCACCCCAGAGGTCCCGGGTTCGATTCCTGGCCAGGCCATGGTCCTTCGATTTTAACCTTTCTTAATTCTCTATCCTCATTTCTAATTAACTGAAATTAAAAATTCATCAATATTTACGACATGAAGTTGTAGTTGATGGTAGAGAAGTTTGTGGATGAGATTGACTTATAACTTGAATTGACTGAGGTAAAGGCATAACACTTGCGTCTGATTCAAATTCATATGTTTCTTTGGCTTTCCACCACGCTTAGAACATCCTACACGTGTTTCACTTGATTGCCCTTTCCTCCCCACTAATCTATCATCCCATTTTCGAACCAAGGCAGACTTGACTGAATAAGTATTCCACCTCGAACCAAGGCAGACTTGACTGAATAGGTTTTCCACCTGAAATCCTTGGTTCAAAGCTAAAAACAAAAAAAAAATCTGATTGCAGCATTTCCTAGGTTAAGTGAGTCCAAAATCAAAGAAAGTATCCTGCACGTTCAAATCTTTTATAAAAGTTATTTATTCATTTCGGTTATTCTGAGGTTTATTTGTGGGCCCACAAATTTGGAAAATTTTTTTGGACACTGATTTCGTTTCTAAATTAAATCCAGTTGAAAAAAGAGCTTGGAATAGTTTTATTTCGTTATGCATTTATTTCCTCGGCAACAAGAAGAGTCGAAATTACTTAGATGTTGTAAATGAATTTTTAAGTACCTACGAAGAAATGGGGTGCAATATGTCAATTAAAATACATTTTTTGCACTCCCATATAAACTTTTTTCCGAATAGCCTTGGGCAGTTTAGTGATGAACAAGGAGAAAGGTTCCACCAGGAGATGGAAGCTATAGAAACCGGCTTTCAGGGAAAAAATTCCATAAACATGCTGGCAGACTTCTGCTGGTCCCTAAAACGTGAAATCGATTATAATATATATAAACGAAAAAGGTTAAATAAACATTTAAAAAAAAAAAAAAAAAAAATTAAAATTTTTTGTATATTATTACAAATACTAAAAATTCGATAGTGCATTTGTATTTCAGCCAATTGAAGTAAATGATAGCTTGTTGAACGCAAAATTTAACAGGCTTTCAGAATTCTGCTAAAACTAATAGTGCCACAAAACAAATTTTGTTAACAAAACGTTGTTGAAGTTGAAAAAATTAAAAAAAAATGAGAAATTTTCAAATGATTTTACCTGTAACTTTGTCAATTCTTTTTGTAAGAAAACGGTCTATATATTATATAAAGGGTATATTTTTCTTCTTTTTATCAATGTTTAAATTTTTAAAATTGAGCTAGATATAACGGAGTTACATAACAAACTATACATGCACCTACCTAAAATCGGTTTTTTGACCACAAATCCCGATTTTGAGGGTATATTAAAAAAACTAAGTATGCAGTTATCTTATGTTCAACTAGACCTTCAACCTCTACTATGTCTCGAGCCGAGTTTATTTTCACTGTTACACCGTGTTATATACTAGTTTGGTTTCTTGATTTCAAATATGGACTCCGTTTTTCTCCATCAGCTCGAGTTTTTGAGTTATAAGCAAAAACATAAAAATCAGTTCTTTTTCTGATAATTTTGCTATATCTATTACATTGATCTACCTATTTGTATTACGATGACGATGGTCACTAGTTGCCCAAAATTTCTAAACTTATTCCCAGCATTTTTCTACTTATGTAAGCAAAACATGGTCCTTCTTTATCAATTGCTTATCAAAAAACCTTATCAACTGTACTTGAATTTTAATAAACTTAATTTTAAAAAAATGTTCTTTGTTTTAATTTCTTTGAAAAAATTTAAGATAATAAAAAAAAAACTTAAGTGTTTATTAAAATTTGAAAGATTTTCTGTCAAGTAAAAAAAAGTTTTTGCAAATCCGTTGAAAAATATTAAAGATACAGGGTTTCAAAAGCGCAGCCTACGTAAAATTGTGACATTTTTTCCACTTTGAACGTCGATATCTTCAAAACCGTCAAAGATATTGTAATTTTATGTGCAAAAATTGAAAAGTCTAATATTTCTTCATTGAAATTCGTCATCGTAATACAAATCGGTAAATCAGTGTAATAGATATAGCAAAATTATCAGAAAAAGAACTGATTTTCATGATTTTGCCTATAACTCAAAAACTCGAGCTGATGGGGAAAAACGGAGTCCATATTTGGCGCCTCGGTAGTCGAGTAGGTAGCGTGCTCGACTGCTATCCCAGAGGTCCCAGGTTCGATTCCCGGTCCAGGCCATGGTCCTTCGCTTTAAAAACCTTTCTAAATAATCTTTTCCTCTTTCCTCAATCAACTGAAACAAATTTACCACTGAAACAATTAATATTTACCACTTGAAATGAAATTATTGAAAATGTATTTATCACCAATGTTTACGACTTGAAATGAAACTATTGAAACTATTGAAACTATTGAAAATGTATCTATGAATAATTTAATATAAGTAGTCTGTAAGAGTTGATCTCTGTTAGATGAAAATAAGTAAATAAATAAATAAATAAATAAATATTTGAAATCACCAGCCAAACGCATAGTCAATCCCGACTATCGAGAACTCTGCACCTTTTATAAAGTGTCATTTTGTAACTCAGTGTAATTTATTGCAATTTTTTTTGTTTTCTTTATTTTTCTTATTTCAGGTGAGAAATTGTATCCCACATTGTTGGGTGTTATTTCGTCTATCCTGAGATGTGGCTTCAAATTGAAAGCTATCATAGCTGATCAGGGTGCATCGAATGCGTTTTGTGTAAACGAACTGACCAATTGCTTACAGACACAATCTTTTGTGTTTTTACATCAAAAGATTTATGTATTTTATGACTATTGTCATTTGTTTAAAAGCATAAGGAACACTTTCCTTACAAATGACATAATAACCGAAAAAGGGGTGGCTAGTTGGGAGGTGCTGAGGGATGTTTACAAAATCGACCAGTCCAGTACCCTCCGAATGTTGCCGAAAATTTCGGATAAGCACATTTTCCCCCAATTATTCGACAAAATGAGGGTTGGACTTGCATTTCAGATATTTTGTAATGCAGTTGCTTCAGCTATTCGTCAATGCATAGTTGAAAATCTTTTTTCCAACGAAGCAAGTAGGACGAATGCTGTAGCAACTATGCATTTTATTCTAAACTGCAATGATTCATTTGATTATTGTGATAGCAAAAATGTTCAAGATAAAAATGTAAATAGGCGTCCGGTCACAAGAAACTGGGACAAATTGGAAAAAATTAAGAAATTCATTTGTTTTTTGGAATCGTTGCAACTGCCGAGCAAAATCCAAAAGAAAAACAAATGTATTGCAGGCTTAATTTATACGTTGCGTTCAATGATTTGCTTAACTAACGATCTCTACCAAGATCCAAATATTAAATTTGTGATGCTTGGCAGAACGAATCAAGATTGCGTTGAAAATTTCTTTGCTGTACTTATATCACAGCTAGGCAACAACAAAGAGCTATCCGTGAGAGAAGTACAATACCTCTCAGCAAGAATTTTATCGATGAAGCTCCTGACACATAAGTTTCATGCTCGAAATTCAAATTGTGAAAACGATAATGATCTTATGCTGGAATAGAACTTCATTCCATCCAATGAAGGTTCGCCTTATATTTCACCAATGTGTCCGACCGAGCTATTTGAAACAATACCAGAAGAATTAGAGGAAACTTCTGAGCCCACTTCCTTAAGCCCGTTGGAAATAACAGTGGGTCGTTATTTTGTTGGGTACGGTTTAAGGGCTAAATTTGAAAAAAAAAAATTAACTGCGAAAGGTGCCAAGAAAATCTTCTGAAGCTTGAGAAATTTTCTTTTGACTCAGAATGTTTTCTTGCCATCAAAAATTTTAGTGGCAGTCGCCTTCTTTTGAAGAATCCGTCCGACGACTTCTTCGACATTTGTGCACAACATTTTTCGATATACAAGAGTATATTCGATAAAAGTTGTCACGAATCCGGCTTGAAGAAGCATATTGTAAAGTCCCGCATTGCACACTCAAATCATTCAACTCCAGGGTGGTTCGACGAAAATGATAGTTGTTTTGAGCACAGGCAAACCATTCTAGATTTTCTGATAACTGTTTTGATTCGAAAGAACTCAAAATGGTTAAAACCAAAAATAGAATCCGAAGAAAAAAACAAGAATAGATTCCGATCCAACGAGAAGAAAGCTTAATGCAATGCAAAGATGCAAAGTCTTGCTAATAGTTAAAAAGTCCGTTTGTCCACCTGAAAGTCTGTCAGTCAATTCGTCCTTCTGATTTTTTAAAAGAATTCGTCTGTCACTTTGTCCGTTTGTCCTTTTCTCTTTTTGTCTGTCAGTCTGTTGGTCTGTCCAAATGTTAGTCCGAATGAATTTGCTGCCGGAAATCGATGTTGTTGTCTAAGTCCGTCTGTCCGAAGTCCATAGTCCGTCTGATTGAGTTTTTGGTATTTTTAAGAAAGTTTTTGCTACCACAATAATGAAGTGTATTGGTCGTCCTCTCAGCACAGTGCAACTAGCGCCACTGAATGGACCTAATTTTTTCAAAGCAATGTGTTCCTCATGCTTTTATTCAATTATGTTTTTTGTTTTTTGCTTAACTTAGAAGCAATTTTACCCTCATGCTGTTATAAGTATTTTTATTTTTTTATGGATGTAAATTCTTACAGCCTTATTCATACAAATATTTTTTCATTAAAAATCATTAAAAACTTTTTATATTAAAAAGTGTTCAAAAATTTTGTAAAACATTTCTAAACATATTGTAACTGCTTTTAGGTTCAATATGAACATTAAACTTCTTAAGTTTTTTGAAACTGTTCTCAGCACTGCACAATGTGTGATTTTATTATATATTAAGATTAATTGTTATATTTTATTGTATGTATTTTATTTCTTTGAAATGTTTTTATATAAATATTTTGAATAAAATATTTATATTATAAATATTTTGAATAAAATATTTATATAAATCTTTTTTTGTAATAATAATAAAACTTTAAGAAATTCTTTTCTGTTCCATTTTTTGGGATGACGTGCTTAGTGTTTGTTCTGTGTAAAAACACTTTATTTATATACATTCAACAACATTTATTTTATATTTGCTACTGAAAATAAAATATTTCTTTTATATGAAAATTTTTGCTAAATGTTTGTTTTCTGTTAATACTTTATTATATGCATTCAACAAAAATATGTTTGTATTTTTTATTGAAAATAAAATATTTATTTATTTTAAATGAAAAATTTGATATTTTTATTGGATATTTCAGTGAAAACAAAGTAAGTATAGCAACAACAATACAACCTAGTTGGTCTAGCTGGCTATTGTCCTGCGTGGCAGGACCAATATGCTTTGTTATTAAATAATTTTCTTTTTAAATAGGTACATAAGATACATAAGTAGATAGATGTAATATAATAAGAAAGTAGATTTAGAATATATATGAAGTATATTAACTAAAAAAATAGTTTTTAATAGAATTAAATTTCATAATGAAATGAATTATATTTATTATATAGGTATGTGCATTAGGGGTGGGTTTAGGTAGATAGATAGTTTAAATAGTTAAATAAATGAAGAAATTTAGTAAAAAAATTAATCTTGATGTCATTTTAAAGGTGATAAAATTATCTTTAATTTTGTCCTTGGATGTATTTCAATCCAATAAGAAATAAAAAAGTTAGAGCGATTTATCTATAGCTCCATTGAAATAGACAAAATCGCAAGAGTATAAGATTTCTGAACATCAATGAAATGCAGCCGAAGCATCAGCCAAAATAGTAAAGAAAATCCTGCAAACATGAGAAAGTTAAGCAACAACAAAAACCAAGCAAAAAAAATGTAAACAAATAAAGCAGAATTCCATTGAAAAAAATATAAACGTGGCTCTACGACATCATTGTTGATAGAATTTGTAGTTTTAGAGTCTATCAGCAAATTCTAGCAACATCAGTTCATCGTCAGCCCTGGTTTTTATTTCGAAGTGCTCATGTTTTTCTCCAGGCCTATATTTGCATGCTAATGTCTGTTCAATATTGAAAGAGAAGTTCAGATGCAATGTCTTCATAATATATAGTCTCTGGCAGTTGTTCCACAAAACATAAATAAGTACACAAAATGGTATTGGCCGACCGTAAGTGAAGGTGCGCGAGCTAGCTGAAGCTCTGAAGATATCGAAAGGAATTGTGGGAACAATATTAGAGGAACATTTGTCGATGAGAAAGTTGCTTCCAAGTGGGTGCCGCGTTTTCTCACACCGGACCAAAAACAACAACGTATCGATGATTCGGAGAGCTGTTTGGCACTGTTTACAAAGAATGAACATGCATTTTTGCGTCGGTATGTGACAATAGATGAAACATGGATCCACCATTACACACCGGAATCAAAACGGTCGTCAGCTGAGTGTAGAGCAACCAATGAAAGCAGACCAAAGCGACCAAAACCACAACGGTCGGCTGGAAAGGTTATGGCATCTGCATTTTGTGTTGCGCATGGAATTTTGTTCATCGACTATCTCGAAAAGGGAAAGACAATCAACAGCGCTTATTATCTAACGTTGTTGGAGCGTTTGAAGGATGAAATCGCGAAAAACCGGCCCCATTTGAAGAAGAAAAAAAATTGTTTTTTACCTAGACAATGCACTGTGTCACAAATCGATAAAAACGATGGCGAAAATCCACGAATTGGCCTTCGAATTACCTTATTCGCCAGATGTAGCCCTCATCGACTACTGGCTCTTTGCTGACCTCAAAAAAATGCTTTCCGACAAGAGATTTGGCTGCAATGAAGAGGTGATGGCTGAAACTGAAGCGTATTTTGAGGCGAAGCACAAACTTCTACAAAACCGGTATTGAAAAGTTAGAAAAGCGGTGGAATGAATTTATTGCTCTTGAAGGAACCTATGTTGATGAATAAAGAAGAATATTTGCAAAACAAAGTTTTTTTATTACATAGTCTCGGGACTTCTTTTTTTTTGGACAATTGAATCACCGTTATGTTTTAAGAGCAAATTAAAAAAAAATAAAAAACTGTTAGTTTTAAGAAAGTTTGAAAAGGAAGTTTTATACAATTTGAAACTGCTACAACTTTTTTGTTTCAAGGACAAATAAAGCACTTTTTGGGCAAGAACAGAACAAATTTAGAAGAAGTTTAATTTAATGAAAAAATAAAAATAGGGGAGGGAATAAATCGAGGAAACAGGGCTTACCAGTTGAATATGACTTCGAAAGTCCAAAAGTTTAGACTTTTACAAAACAAAAGGAAAATGTAGTACTAGTTTGGTCCTTTTTATCGGTATATAATTTTCTTAGATCGGATATAAAATGCATTATTTTAAAATACCATTTTGGCGGTTTTTCCAGGGGTCTAAAAATATATGTTTGGATTTGAAATTGTCTCGAGGTTATCTTTAAAATAACTGGTGGTGCACTTACTGAACTTTTTTTTCGACCCACTCCACTGTACGCGACACATGGTGCGAAATTTTAGAACTCTAACGGCCATTTCAGTACAGGTGGTGACATTATACATGCCTTAATTAATATTCCTAATTTGATTGGTTCTGCTATTATCTTCGGTCAGTTTGAGTTTCAAGGAATTCGCCTATACAAATCCCAATTCTATGCTAGCAAATCATATAAAAAGCTGTTTATTATAAACCAAGTTGATTTTATTTCCAATTGTTCGTTGAAATAGTCTAAATTTATTCCAAATGTAATATGTATAAAATAATTTTTATAAGCTTGCTTATTTCATTAACTTGGGATGCAGCATCCAGTGACGCAAAAAGTACCGCAAAAAGTTCCGCATCCTGTAACGCAACCTGTGTAGTATCCGATGCCGAAAGCACACAAGGCAGGGTACTTAATGGTCTTAAAATGAGGACGATACTTTAATTAAAAATTCACTTTGTTTTAGCATGGCGATTTGAATATCCAGCATTTACATTATCAGGTATTCAACATTATAAAATAGGATATAAGGGAATTATTTCAATTAAAAGATACACCCAATTTTTTTTTTTAAGTCTAGCAATTATGTAGTGGATGAGAGCTGCCATCAGGTATTCCAGAATTTAAGATACGAAATATTACATGAGTTTTAATCGAGAGATATACTTTGTTCATTAGAATTATAGGACAGGAAGGCCTCAATGGCCTTCTCCCCCAACGGATCCAGTTGAATCAGTTCAACCAAATCCACCGGAATCAGTTCCACAAATGCCAGGACAAGTGCCGGGACTAGATCCAAAAGTGCCGGGACCAGTTCCACAAGTTCCGGTACCAAATGAAGGAAAATATGAACCGCCACATCCACCACAATATCCACCACAATATCCACCACAATATCCACCACAATATCAACCACAATATTCACCACAATATCCACCACCACATCCACCACAATATCCACCACAATATCCACCACAATATTCACCACAATATCCACAACAATATCTACCACCACATCCACCACAATATCCACCACAATATCCACCGCCAAATCCACCAATATATCCACCACTATATACACCGCAAAATCCACCGCCACTTCCACCACAATATGCACCGCAAAATCCACCACCACCTCCACCACAATATCGACCGCCAAATCCACCACTTTATCTACCACTATATCCACCACCAAATCCACCACCACATCCACAGCAATATCCACCACCGAATCCACCGCCACATCCACCACAATATGCACCGCAAAATCCACCACCACCTCCACCACAATATCGACCGCCAAATCCACCACTTTATCTACCACAATATCCACTACCATATCCACCACCACCTCCACCACCACCTCTTCCACCACCTCCACCACAATATCGACCGCCAAATCCACCACTTTATCTACCACAATATCCACAACCATATCCACCACCACATCCACCACAATATCTACCACAATATCCACAACAATATCCACCGCCAAATCCACCAACATATCCACCACAATATACAACGCAAAATCCACCACAATATGCACCGCAAAATCCACCACCACCTCCACCACAATATCGACCGCCAAATCCACCACTTTATCTACCTCAATATCCACCACCAAATCCACCACCACATCCACCACAATATACACCGCAAAGTCCACCACCACATCCACAGCAATATCCACCACCGAATCCACCGCCACATCAACCACAATATGCACTGCAAAATCCACCACCACCTCCACCACAATATGCACCGCCAAATCCACCACTTTATCTACCACAGTATCCACCACCAAATCCACCACCACATCCACAGCAATATCCACCACCGAATCCACCACCACAGTATACACCGCAAAATCCAGCAACACCACCACATCCACAACAATATCCACCACCGAATCCACCGCCACATCCAACACAATATACACCACAAAATCCACCGCCACCTCCACCACAATATCGACCGCCAAATCCACCACTTTATCTACCACAATATCCACCACCAAATCCACCACCACATCCACAGCAATATCCACCACCGAATTCACCGCCACATCCACCAAAACCAGTGCCGGATACAGGAACACAAACAGGAAATTATACAGGAACGCAAACAGGAAATTATACCGGAACGTCGACACCAGTTGAACCAGTTCAACCAAATCCAGAAGTGCCGGATCCAGTTCCACCGGAATCAGTTCCACAAATGCCAGGACAAGTACCGGGACTAGATCCAAATGTGACGGGACCAGTTCCACAAGGGCCTGTGCCAAATGAAGGAAAATATGAACCGCCACATCCACCACAATATACACCAAAAAATCCACCACCACAGAAATATCCACCGCCACATCCACCAAAACCAGTTCCACCACCATCCACCAAAACGGATACAGGAACACAAACAGGAAATTGTACAGGAACGCAAACAGGAAATTATACAGGAACGCAAACAGGAAATTATACCGGAACGTCGACACCAGTTGAACCAGTTCAACCAAATCCAGAAGTGCCGGATCCAGTTCCACCGGAATCAGTTCCACAAATGCCAGGACAAGTACCGGGACTAGATCCAAATGTGACGGGACCAGTTCCACAAGGGCCTGTGCCAAATGAAGGAAAATATGAACCGCCACATCCACCACAATATACACCAAAAAATCCACCACCACAGAAATATCCACCGCCACATCCACCAAAACCAGTTCCACCACCATCCACCAAAACGGATACAGGAACACAAACAGGAAATTGTACAGGAACGCAAACAGGAAATTATACAGGAACGCAAACAGGAAATTTTACCGGAACGTCGACACCAGTTGAACCAGTTCAACCAAATCCAGAAGTGCCGGATCCAGTTCCACCGGAATCAGTTCCACAAATGCCAGGACAAGTACCGGGACTAGATCCAAATGTGACGGTACCAGTTCCACAAGGGCCTGTGCCAAATGAAGGAAAATATGAACCGCCACATCCACCACAATATACACCAAAAAATCCACCACCACAGAAATATCCACCGCCACATCCACCAAAACCAGTTCCACCACCATCCACCAAAACGGATACAGGAACACAAACAGGAAATTGTACAGGAACGCAAACAGGAAATTATACAGGAACGCAAACAGGAAATTTTACCGGAACGTCGACACCAGTTGAACCAGTTCAACCAAATCCAGAAGTGCCGGATCCAGTTCCACCGGAATCAGTTCCACAAATGCCAGGACAAGTACCGGGACTAGATCCAAATGTGACGGGACCAGTTCCACAAGGGCCTGTGCCAAATGAAGGAAAATATGAACCGCCACATCCACCACAATATACACCAAAAAATCCACCACCACAGAAATATCCACCGCCACATCCACCAAAACCAGTTCCACCACCATCCACCAAAACGGATACAGGAACACAAACAGGAAATGGTACAGGAACGCAAACAGGAAATTATACAGGAACGCAAACGGGAAATTTTACCGGAACGTCGACACCAGTTGAACCAGTTCAACCAAATCCAGAAGTGCCGGATCCAGTTCCACCGGAATCAGTTCCACAAATGCCAGGACAAGTACCGGGACTAGATCCAAATGTGACGGTACCAGTTCCACAAGGGCCTGTGCCAAATGAAGGAAAATATGAACCGCCACATCCACCACAATATACACCAAAAAATCCACCACCACAGAAATATCCACCGCCACATCCACCAAAACCAGTTCCACCACCATCCACCAAAACGGATACAGGAACACAAACAGGAAATTGTACAGGAACGCAAACAGGAAATTATACAGGAACGCAAACAGGAAATTTTACCGGAACGTCGACACCAGTTGAACCAGTTCAACCAAATCCAGAAGTGCCGGATCCAGTTCCACCGGAATCAGTTCCACAAATGCCAGGACAAGTACCGGGACTAGATCCAAATGTGACGGGACCAGTTCCACAAGGGCCTGTGCCAAATGAAGGAAAATATGAACCACCACATCCACCACAATATACACCAAAAAATCCACCACCACAGAAATATCCACCGCCACATCCACCAAAACCAGTTCCACCACCATCCACCAAAACGGATACAGGAACACAAACAGGAAATTGTACAGGAACGCAAACAGGAAATTATACAGGAACGCAAACAGGAAATTTTACCGGAACGTCGACACCAGTTGAACCAGTTCAACCAAATCCAGAAGTGCCGGATCCAGTTCCACCGGAATCAGTTCCACAAATGCCAGGACAAGTACCGGGACTAGATCCAAATGTGACGGGACCAGTTCCACAAGGGCCGGTGCCAAATGAAGGAAAATATGAACCGCCACATCCACCACAATATCCACCACAAAATACACCGCAAAATCCACCGCCACATCCACCACAATATAAACCGCAAAATCCACCACCACCTCCACCACAATATCGACCACCAAATCCACCGCTTTATCTACCACAATATCCACCACCATATCCACCACAATATACACCGCAAAGTCCACCACCACCACCACATCCACAGCAATATCCACCACCGAATCCACCGCCACATCCACCACAATATACGCCGCCAAATCCACCACTTTATCTACCACAATATCCACAACCACATCCACAGCAATATCCACCACCGAATCCACCGCCACATCCACCACAATATACACCGCAAAATCCACCGCCACCTCCACCACAATATCGACCGCCAAATCCACCACTTTATCTACCACAATATCCACTACCAAATCCACCACCACCTCCACCACAATATCGACCGCCAAATCCACCACTTTATCTACCACAATATCCACAACCATATCCACCACCACATCCACCACAATATCCACCACAATATCCACAACAATATCCACCGCCAAATCCACCAACATATCCACCACAATATACAGCGCAAAATCCACCACAATATGCACCGCAAAATCCACCACTACCTCCACCACAATATCGACCGCCAAATCCACCACTTTATCTACCTCAATATCCACCACCAAATCCACCACCACCACCACCACATCCACCACCACCACCACCACCACATCCACCACCACCACCGCCGCCACATCCACCGCCACATCCACCACAATATACACCACAAAATCCACCACCACCACCACATCCACAGCAATATCCACCACCGAATCCACCAGAATATGCACCGCAAAATCCACCACCACCTCCACCACAATATCGACCGCCAAATCCACCACTTTATCTACCACAATATCCACCACCAAATCCACCACCAAATCCATCACCACCTCCACCACAATATCGACCGCCAAATCCACCACTTTATCTACCACAATATCCACCACCAAATCCACCACCACATCCACCACAATATACACCGCAATATCCACCGCCACATCCACCACAATATACACCGCAAAATCCACCGCCACATCCACCACAATATGCACCACAGTATCCACCACCAAATCCACCACCACATCCTCCACAATATATGCCGCAAAATCCACCACCACCACCACATCTACAGCAATATCCACCACCGAATCCACCGCAATATCCACCGCAATATCCACCGGAATATCCACCGCAATAGCCACCACAAAATCCACCACAATATCCACCGCAATATCCACCGAAATATCCAACGCAATATCCACCTCATTATCCACCTCAACATCAGCCTCCGTATCTACTACCATTTCCACCACCGTATCCACAGCCGTATCCACCGCCGTATCCACAGCAGTATCCACCGCTGCATCCACCACCATATTGTCCACCGTATCTAGTGCCGTGCCCTATAACGATTCCAGTGCCGCATCCAGTACCGCATCCAGTACCACATCCAGTGCCGCATCCAGTACCACATCTAGTGCCGAAACCAGTGCCGAAACCAGTGCCGGAACCAGTGCCTATTCCGGTGCCGATTCCAGTGCCGAATCCAGTGCCGAATCCAGTGCCGAATCCAGTGCCGCATCCAGTACCAAATCCAGTGCCGATTCCAATGCCGTTTCCAGTGCCGCATCCAGTGCCGTATAAAGTTCCAAGTCCAAGCCCAGCGCCGTCTTTAGTACCGCACTCAAAAAGTTCCGCGTGTTACGATTTGTGGGATTATCTCATGGATTATTTTTTTTGTTGATAATATGTTGGAAAGATTCCCTTTAAACGAGACGAATAATTTTTGTTTTTTAAACAAATTATTCAAGTAATGATTTCGTATTGAAACCAATTGGTTCAATTGATTTTGGAATGAGTTTTTCAAAGAAAATTTTAAAATTTAATTTAAGGGAGGTTTTTTGCAAAAAGGGAGAAAAATGGAATATTTTCGAAGATATTTTCAATAAAAGTTTGTTATGAACATACAAGTTTTATATGAAAGTATATTTAAAAAAAAAAATTTGTTTTTTACAAGTATTTTCCAAATAAAAAGATAGCGCTGAAGTCGGTGTGCTTAATAAAAGGTGAAAATCGGCCCACACCCTAGCTCGGCTCTGGATCGTCTGAAAAAGAAAAATAAAAATTTATTCGAAAATAGAATATAATATTGCAAAATGGATGTTATTTTCGACCCTATTATTGCGTGTAAAAACTAACACTTTTTTATCGGAAAATTATGTTTAGCGACAAAGCTCATTTCTGGTTGAATGGATACGTGAACAATCAAAATTGCCGTATTTGGTGTGAAGAGCAGCCAGAAGCATTGCAAGAACTGCAAATGTATCACGAAAAATGCACTGTTTGGTGTGGATTATGGGCCGGTGGCATTGGCCGGTGGCATTGGACCCATGGCATTGGACCGTACTTTTTCAAAGACGACGAAGGCAGGAACGTTACTTTTTTTTTGCCCAAAATGGAAGAGTTGGACTTGCCTGCCATGTGGTTTCACAAGACGGTGCCACATGCCACACAGCACGCGAAACAATGGCTCAATTGAGAGGCGAGTTCGGTGAACAGTTTATTTCACGTTCGGGACCGTTGAATCAGCCGCCTAGATTGTGCGATTTAACGTCTTTAGACTATTTGTGGCACCATTGTTAAGGCTCATGTCTAAAGGGACAAGCCCGAATTTATTCGCGAGATTCCAGCCGATATGTTGAGAGAGTATGCCATAATTGGACCCAGCGTATGAACCATTTGAGGCGTAGCCACGGTCAACATTTACATGAAATCATCTTTAAACATTGAATTATATAGATCGTTCTATCGACTCAAATAAAGATTTCATACATTTCTCTAATTTTATGTGTTTATGTGTTTTTTTTAAATCAAATCCGAAAGCTCTTAAAAAATCACCCTTTACTTCTTGCAATAATTGGATTGGAATTGCAATTCGTGAAGGTTGAGCGACTGCCGATCATTGTTACTACTAATGGAGTAGAAAAGTTGCTTGGCGTTCCAATATGCGGAAACGGATCGGGAAAATCTATTGCAGATGCTGTTTTCAACTGCTTAAACGATTGGGGAATTCTCCCTGCTACAAACACAGGACGTTACAAATGCTCTTGTCATTTATTGGAAAAAATGCTCGGCCGCCAACTGTTACACTTTGCTTGTCGATAGCACGAATGTGAAGTAATTTTAAGAAATGTTTTTGAAGCAAAATTTGGCAAAACGACTGCTCCAAACGTAGCAATGTCACAAATTTTTGTCGTGAACAATTAAAAAAAAACACATACTCGGGCCGATTATAAAGAGCTTTTGCAGCTGCTTTTGGTATTCATTGGAGAAAGAATTGACAACTTCCCTGCTCATAGACACGGACCTACATCGCATGCACAGTGGATGGCAAAAGCGATGTATATAACAAAAACGTTAATTTTTCGTGACAAATTTCAATTTGATCCGGGGCACTTAAATAAAGTTTGGAATATATGTATGTATATTTTTAGTAACAATAAACGTACAATTTTGGTTTCTTTGTACGGATGGTGTAGCAGCGGCCAACAAAGATTTAAAATTGGTCAACGATGCATTCATTGGGTCAACGATGCATTCAATTTCAAATGCAATATTAAACAAAATTAATCAACCTATGTTGTACTTAACAGAAGAATCTGTTGGTATGGCTTTTTTTGATCAGTCAATGTCTTTTGAAATAAAAAGAAAAATGGTCAAAAATCTTTTTCATCTACTACGAAATTTTGAGGTGCAAAGTAAAAGTTTTAAATAGGAGTTAGATACCTTTGCGCAAAGGACGTTAACCACTTTGTATCACAGAGTACGTTGAAATTTTTCGAGAGGTTTGGACTTTCGCCAGAGTTCTTAACATAAGACCCTTCATTATGGTCAACGCTGCAAGATTTCAACGCTGGTTCTGAGTTTTGCCATTGCTTTCATGTTGTTAATGATACAGCGGAGAGAGGTGTAAAGCAAATGACTGAGTACAACTCAATTTTATCCAAAGATGAAAAGGAAAAATTAAAATGGGCATATTTAAAGGAAATACAAAATTTAAATTTTTGGGCTGGCCTAATACTAATACTATGCTTCTAAAGAGTTTAATCAGTTGTTAACTTAGTAATATGTTCAAAAATGAAAAAATTAATCTACTTTATCTCTTGAGCATTTATTTAGTGAAAAATGTAATTTAGTGAAAAGCATAGCAACGGGCCTAAGCAAAGGAAACGGTTTTTGTTAATATATTGATCTTAACATAATAGATCAGGCTTCCTCCACTGGTTTGAATGGTATGCAACTGGATGATAATTGCTTATTGTGCAACGTACCAGTATTGGTGCTAAAAACGCTCACAGTGCAGCATCTTCTGGACCAGTTACCAAAATATGACAAAATTGATTTGAATTCTTGATTTGAAATATGACAAAATTGAAATACGCAATTGAAAATATTGTCAGTGATCAGTCAAAATTTGTTGTTGAAAAAAAATAAACTCTCTGCGGGATCAGAGTCAACTTTTTACAATTCATCGTATCAGTCAAATTTTCACTGAGCCTAAAACCTTCATTAATCAAACGGTTGAAAACTTTTGCTTGTCTTCTGCCTAGTAGCAAATAATTCATAAGAAAGTAGTATATTCAGCATAAAAGTATTTTTATAAAAAGAAAAGACAGAAAAAACAGAAGGAAAGTAGCAATAAATGCTTGCATCGGTCATCAGTCAATTGTATGCGTCAATTGTCTGGTGTCCTAGATATGGGTGTTATGTTGACGATATAGAATCAGTTCAGAAACAATTTCTTTTTTTTTGTTTACGCAATATATATTGTCATACTAACATTCACTTACCACCCTATGAATATCGATTAAAGCTTGTTAACCTACCTTCTCTAAGAAATCGTAGAATCATGCTTAATGTTTGCTGGATTTATCAACTTATACATGGATTTGTTGACAGTCCATACTTACTGAGTAAAATATACTTCCTCTTCGACCAAGAAGATCTTTTGAGCTACTTTTTATGAACTTTTGTAGAACTAACTACTTGCAAAATGAACCACTAAGAAGCGCTTGCTGAGACTTCAATTCCGTTTCAGATGTTATATCTTTTAATGAAACCTTATACTCAATTAAACTTAAAATAATGGATTATCTGCAGCACCGCCACTGATTCTCAACATACTCTTCCAAGGATACGGAATTTTTACTGTTGGATGGTAATCAATCTACAAGTATACATCTGAATGGACCTGAACTTGCCGGACTTATTCCTATATAGAATGAGAGAACGATCTGCATAGTATATATATTAATTTAAGTGGCTTATTAGACCAAGTTTGTCTATGTGCCTGCGTTCGTTACCTTTGTCTTAGCTTGCTATGAACTCGGTGTGATAAATAAAAGATGAATCAAGACTTCATCGGCTTTAGAACCACAGAATGAATAATATTGTATATATACTATCATTATGGCGTACCGGGCCTTGTTTGCCTTGAAACCTACCACTGTTCTAGATCTCACACTCTGATACTTTGTGCCACATTTATAGAGGTGTTATAAGTATATTAATATGAGTGGCCAATGAGACCCAGTTTGTCTTAGTGCCTGCGTTCGCAACCATTTTCCTTTCCTACAAGGAAATTAGTGTGGTAAATACGACTCAATTCGTCGGATTACCAACTTGCTAAGCCAAGACTTCATTGGCTTCAAGGACAGAACGATATTTTAATTTTATACATATTTTCATTCTCTATACCACCGCCTTGGACCCTCTGGAAGATTTATTATTAATTTATGTTTTGCTTTATAATACCCTTACTCATATTATCTATAAGTCTATACACTTTGAAACGTTCATGTTTTAATTTTACATTACATTACAACTGAACTTATTTTACTTTGGTTTTGTATCTTCATTTAAAACGAACTTGAACTCTATATATTAGTATTATTATTAGTATTATTAGTATTAGCATAATAGGATTATGAATTGTAATTTTATATTGCTATAAAGCCTAAAAGGAAGAGTTGGCGTAAGGCGTAGGCAATGTGGGCCACCGCCTACGGCCTGGCGGCCCAAGGGGCCTCGCGCATCAAAGGCTTAAGTATTAGGTATCTAAAAGCCTTGACCGCACGAGATTAATTGATATCATTAATTTCTTAGCCTTTCATAATCTTGCATTTAGAGGTCACAGAGAATCTCTAGAGACACAGGACGCCACAAGGAATTCTAGTAACTTCATAGACTTATTTAAATTGATATCCAAATTTGATCCTATGTTAGGGAAACACATGAACCGCATCAGCGACAATCAACTTTCACACCATTATCTAAGCCACGATATTCAAAATCACATTGATGTCAAAAACAGTCATCGATGAAGTGATTCGTAGAGTTAAAGAGGCAAAATATTATTCTTTTTTCCTCGACTGCGCTAGAGACCGCAGCAAAGTTGAACAAATGTCAGTTATCTTAAGATTTTGTAATACAGAAACTGGTGCAAAAGAAGAAAACTTTATCGGATTTCTTGCTGCCACTGAGACGACTGGATATTATTTTACTAATGAGATACAGGGACAGCTCGAGAAAATACAGCTTAAATATTCAAAACTGTCGTGGCCAAGGATACGATAATGGTGCAAATATGGTAGGCGTAAATAGTGGAGTTAAAACTCTAATATTAAACATTAAACCCAGGGCATTTTTTACACCCTGCGGTTGTAATAGTTGAAATCTGCTGTTGGTGGACGCAGCCAAAGCTTCTGAGGCTGCAAAAACATTTTGAGGTTTTATTCAGAAAATTTATTTTAAGGATTGCGTTTAAGGATTGCTCTTGAACATTTTATATTTTGTGACTGGGTCAAAGACCCATTTTGTGAAAAATGCTTGTGATGCTCGTAAATTTATTGAAAAAAGCATTGATGATCTCCCAAAAGAATTTAAAAATATAAGGTTCGCCAAAAAGAAAAGAATGTTCGATTATGAAGGCAGCGATCAACCTGCACTCTCTCCAAAAAGCCAGTATGAAATAAACTTTTTTAACACCTTAATTGATTCTAATAATATACATTTAAGATTTAAATTTTAATCAATCTATGATCTAAACTAGTTAAAAACTAGCCCTTGGTTACAAATTTTTTAAAAAGAAAATTTTTTCGGGAATTTTTTTTTATAGAAGGTGTTAACGCCCAAACATAATTAGTTCTAAACCGCAACTGTGCACGGCTGTTTGTACATAGTATAAGAGTATATGAGCAACGGGTCCTCTCTCTACCTTGCATTCACTGCTTTTGCCTTTTTTCATATAACTTGCCTAGTTTTAAGTTATTTTTTTGTCTATGAATAAATAGTTATTGTACATCATTCAAGCAGAGCTTACTTCGTATTTTTAAAAGCGCAGCTTAACACAATTTTGAGTACAATATTAACTCCCCCAGTACAAACTAGTACTGGAGTCATCATAGGTAGCAGAGCAAGGTTTCTATTAAGAAACTTTTAAAAAACAAAAAATAAAAATATCAAAAAGTACAATAAAATTTATGGAATTAGTTGGGACCAAAACTGCTTGAATCTTTGGACTTTTTTCTCATCGTTGGAACTTTCGTGATTTACGCTGCTGAAGTTACCATCAACTCGCCGCAAGTTCGACAGTGGATCCAACACTTTCCTGAAAAAGGTAGAAAGTCAATTTGGTTGTGCAACGAAAAGCTAAAAAATTTGTATTGCTATTTGCAAGCTGTTAGCACGTTCTTTTGTGGCATAGGCACACGGTGTTTCTTGTTAAGGTACATAGGTGTAAAGTCTAACGGGTCGCTATATACATACTTCGGCTAGAACTGTACATCACGCGATCCTCAAAAATTACATCATTCTTTCAATACAAGTATATTGCGTCATTATTTTTCAAACGGTTCAATTAAATTTTTAATTAAATTTTTTTTTTGTTGCAATTATGGCGCCAAAGAATAAACATGCGGCCTTATGCCCAACTCGCGAAAATCTGATAAACTTGCTGGAAAAAATACAGTCAATGGTCGCATTCTGGCCGATACTTTCTACGCAACTGTTGCTCAACTTTCCGGCTGAATGGTATGTAGCATAAAGCGCTCACACAACATGTTGCCTGAGCGGTCGCCATTTTAGGTAGCGAAAATATTTTATGCTACCTCGATTGAGCGGTTTGCGCTCACTTGATGTTGACAGATGAAAAAAGTGTTTTGTTGTGAAGTTGTGCTGTAAAATTATAAGATTAGTATTTTAATATAAAAATACTTAAAATAAATATCTTTGCCATGATTTCCCTGCGAATTTAATTTAATTATATTGCTTTAAATTAATTTTTTTGAATCGAATCATGAACAGCTGTTTGCAGTTTGACGTTTCTCAAAAAAACCCATTCAGCAGAATGTATCACTTTATGCTACTTCGCTACCTGAGCGCTGTTTCTGCCAGAATGCAGCCAATGATTGACAAGAAATCAAATACAATGACAATTGCGGAACTTGAAACTTGAGCTAGTATAGCGGAGTCGATATTTTCGCAATTGAACAATGTTCAATCAGAAATAGAACAGCATGAAGAATCCAGCGAGTTTTCGAAGCGTCAAGTTTAGGAAGAACTATACTGCGAGGTAAAATCGCGCATTTTAAATTGCATTTCGGAACATAATCGCAGAAATTCGAGTCATTTGGATTCAATGCATAATTTTGGTTCGGTTGCTCAAAATAACACTATGGCTTTTGCTCGTTTGGCCAATTTGCCGAAGATTAAAATTTCATCATTCTCTGGTAAATATACGGAATGGACAAATTACTTAATTACTTACTTATCTGGCGCTTACAACCGAAGGTCGGTTTTGGCCTCGTATAAGAAATTGCGCCAGTCATTTCTGTTTTGCGCTTGTTGGCGCCAGTTGGAAACACCAAGTGTAGTCAGGTTATCCAACACCTGATCCTTCCAACGAAGATGTGGGCGTCCTCTTCTGCGTTGACCACCACCGGGCACCGAATCGAATATTTTTTTCGCTGGAGCGTCGTTTTCCATTCGCTCAAGATGACCTAGCCAGGGGAGCCGCTCGATTTTAATGCGCTTAACTATATCTATGTCAGCGTACAGCTCATACAGCTCGTGGTTCCATCAAATTCGGTACTCGCCATTGACGCAGATTGGACCGAAGATCTTACGAAGGATTTTTCTCTCGAAGGCTCCCAAAGTCTTTTCATCAGAACTGCTCAACGTCCAAGTTTGTGCTGCATATAATAGGACGGGCATGATTAGTGACTTATAGAGCGTGAGTTTTGTTCGTCGAGAGAGGGCTCTGCTTCTCAATTGCCTACTCAGCCCAAAGTAACACCTGTTGGCAAGAGTTATCCTTCGCTTTATCTCAATACTGACATCGTTGAAAGAGTTTACGCTGGATCCCAGGTGGACGAAGTCCTTAACAACCTCGAAGGAGATGTTGTCAACAGTGACGTGGTTTCCAAGACGGTGGGACTGTTTATTTGTTGACACTAGGTATTTCGTCTTATCTGCGTTCACTACAAGACCCATTCGACTCGACTCTTTCGCTAACCTGGAGAATGCTGCACTGACTTCGCGCGTATTATGGCCAATGATATCGATATCATCAGCACACGCCAGCAGCATAATACTTTTGTAGAATATCGTGCCACTGCGTCTCAAATCAGCAGCTCGGATGATCTTCTCCATCATTAGGTTGAAAAAGTCGCACGATAAGGAATCACCTTGTCTGAAACCTCGTTTGGTATCGAATGGAGGAGTGAGGTCCTTCCCGATTTTAACTGTGCTGCTGGTGTTGCTCAGTGTCATTCTGCAAAGGCGGATGAGCTTTGCATGAATACCAAATTCAGACATGGTGGAATATAGACGATTCCTTATTGGACTGTCGAAGGCGGCTTTGTAATCGACAAAAAGATGGTGTGTGTCGATTTGTTTTTCTAGGGTCTTCTCCAAGATTTGTCGTAGCGTAAATATCTGGTCTATGGTGGATTTGCCAGGTCTGAAGCCACACTGATAAGGTCCAATCAGCTGGTTTACGATGGGCTTCAGTCTTTCACATAGTACGCTCGACAGGACCTTATATGCGATATTCAGAAGGCTTATCCCACGGTAGTTGGCGCAAATTGTGGGATCGCCTTTCTTGTGAATTGGGAAGAGCACACTGAGGTTCCAATCGTTTGGAATGCATTCTTCCGACCATATTCTGCATAGAAGCTCATGAATGCATTTAAATAAAGCTTCACCTCCATTCTTGAAGAGCTCAGCAGGTAAGCCATCGGCTCCTGGATCCAAAATTGGGGATTCCGGAATATCATCTCTATTGGCGGGATTGTTGTCGTCGTCGCCATTCAGAAGCCTAGAGAAGTGTTCCCTCCACATCATCAGTGTACTCTGGATATCTGTCACTAGATTCCCATTTTCATCCTTGCAGGAAGAGGCCCCGGTCTTGAAACCATCGGCCAGGCGTCTTATTTTTTCGAAAAATTTTCGGACCTTATTCCTGTCACCATGCATCTCAATTTTCTCGCACTCACGCATTTCCGCTTCCCTTTTCTTTCGCCTGAAAATTGGACAAATTGGTTCAATACATTTTCATCGTTTATTGATAGCGATTCGGACTTAGATAATTTATCTAAATTTGTTCATTTGCGTTCGGCGTTGGGTCCGATTCCGTTGCGTACTATTGAGTCGCTAGAGCTCACAGCAGAAAATTATACTCACGCTCTTTCTCTTTTAAAAAATCGATTTGAAAACAAATCTATTATTTTTCAAGCGCATGTAAAAGAGTTATTTGAAAGCCCGCGGCTTACTCAGCAAAACCCTTCTGTTTTAAGAGAACTAATTGATCATGTGAATTTCCATCTCAGGGCTCTCAAATCGTTGGGTAGTACCAAAGAATATACAATTTTGTAACCTCGAAAATCGATTGTTTTTCAAATGGCTGCCATTTTGTTTTTTTTTCGGGGGATAAAAATTATCATAGTTCAGGCGGTGGCCACTTAAACAAGGATTAATTTGTTTTTTTTATTTTTTTTCAGATGTTCCAGACTGATGATATCCTGCACACCGTCAATTTTTTGACATTTTCTTAAAAAAAATCAAATAACGTCAAAAACTGCTTCAATAATTCTGAAAAAACAATTTGTGTATTCTTTAAATGTTAATAAATATATGTGACCCGGTCTACGAAAAGGGACCTTCGGTGTGAAAATATCATTTTTCACTTTTTTGGCGATTCGGATAGACTAATGTGTGCTCTTTCTAATGGCGCAAAGCAGAAGTTTCCAACTCGTAAAGAAGTTAGAGAGAAGAATAGAGGATAAGCTGAAATAAATGAAAAGACGCCATTCAGTGTGCGACAATTAAACGTTTACAAACAGCTGTTTTCTCGAAAACTTGTTTTTACACCGAAGGTCCCTTTTCGTAGACCGGGTCACATATGTACAAAATTTGAAAACGATATCTTTTTTTGTCTATGAAAAAAAATTCCTGAAAAATAAATTTTTTTTTTAAATTTGTAACGTATATGTCCCCTTAAGTTTGTACACAATTGACCAAGAAGCGGACCTACAGGTTTAACGCCGACTCCGAACGGCGATGAACAGAAGAATGTTCTTGTTCTCAAGAAGCTTTACATGGCATTTTGATTACTCTCTGAGGTTTGCCATTGTCTGCAGAGAGGTGGCAGCCGTACAGAAAAATTATTTTAATTCAAATAATTTTCTGTCGCTGCTGGGGTTCGAACCCGTGTCTCCAGGTTCGTTGACATAGAGGCCACGCACTTTAACCAACTACGCCACGGACGCCACTAAAATAAAATTTTCTGTTTCTGTAATTATTTTCTTCTATTTTTGTCAAAGAACATATGTTAGGTTGCATTCTTATAAATAAAAAATGAAAATTGGCAACTTTTTTATTTTACAAAATTCATATTTTGACCCACAAGAGGGCCCCGCAAAAGGTACCTTGCCCACATAAAGTTTCAGTCTTGCCCCGCCACTGCTAAAAGGCTTAGCAAACGAATAAATAATAATAAAAAAAGTAACAAATCAGTAAAAAGAAATCACGTGTAAGTCCTATATTAGGCATGCCGGTATTGTGCCGATTTCTCTCACCGATTTTCTTATTTTTTCTTTTGTTGCACTGTTTCGTCGTCCATTGCTTGTAGACATGACGATTTTGGCCGAGCGATTTATTTTGCTGTTTATTTGAAAAATGGACAAAATAAAGTTATTTCTTTCACAAAATTCCATAAAATTATGAAAATTCGCGGAAAAGTTAAATAAAACGGTAAACAACGACTTTAGTTTAGAATAAAATGTCGAAAGCAAAAGCAAACGTCAAAAGATCGTCGCAAAACCGCTGGTACGGCCGATCATTTCCGCTTCCGTTTCCCTTCCCGCTACACCGAACAAAAAATCGGTGAGAGAAATCGGCACAATATCGGCATGTCTAATATGGGCTTAAGCGGTCATTCAGTCAAATTTCTCAGCGAGAGTAATTTGACTGACATGCGAATTGCCCCATTGCGAAAATGCGCAAGTAGTGATACGAAACCGCTGATTCATGTTTTGCTGTTTTTAGGCATAGTTGCCACCTATGTAAAACTTTAAAAATGCTAATATTGTACATTGCTTTTAATAACTTTATGTGATTTTAAATTAAGGTGGCAATATATTTCCTTCAGTTGTCGTATTAAGAAATCAATGTCTCTTTTGTCCAAAAAATTCTTTAGTCATAAGGATACTCTTGGGTAACATAATTTGACGGTAATAGTTTTGTTGTCCAACAATTTTACGTTGCTTTACATAACAAGAAACTAACAATAACAAACACGTCAATTCTGTATGGTAGCCAGAATTTTCCCTTGGTGGGGGGAGGGTGTATAATACAAAATTTGGTTTTGGATTTATTATATTAGGATCAGAATCAAATGTGTCAACCTGATGACTTCATTTGTGTATGCAACCGATTTTATTTGCAACTCAAACATAATTATTTGAGTCATCTTTATATTATTTTCATAAAGTTTTGACGTGACGAAGTTACGTTGTACTGCTCTAGTTTCCAAAAAAGTTGAAAAATGAATTTTTTAAAAATTCATCTGCGTTGCATTGAATTGTTACTCGCTGAGTATAAGAGCTATGATTAAAAAAATTGTATGACCGTAAAGGTTAATTCTTTGACTTCATTATAAAAACAAAACATAAATTCAAAACATCATCGGGTCGGGGGAAAACTGTTTAAGCAACACAACTGAAAATTTGTTATATGGAATTATTACTCGCTGAGTATTGGTGATAGGATTAAAAATACGATACGCCAATAAAGGCCTACTGTAAGTCCTCACAACAAAATAAGACAAAAAATTTCTGTCGCCATGGGGACGCTGAGACAGCCGCTCAAAGATCGATAACGCAACATTCATGCAGCGGAGTTGCATTGAATTTTTGCTCAATGAGTGTATAAACTACGATAAAAATTTAAAAAGGAAAATGAAGGTTTTACAAATGGCTTTACGACAAAAATAAAAAAAAAATTCCAGCGTCGTTAGGTCGTTAATATAGCAGCTTATGTAACAGAAATGTAATATCGTTGCATGGAATTATTACTCACTCAGGAGGAGTGCTACGGTAAATTTTGTTTTACGACAGCCTGGATGTGTTATTAGGCTTCACAGCTAAATTAAAAAAAAAATTCTAGTTGTCATGATTTCAGGGATGCAATCACATAATGCAGTCAAAATGCTACACCCATGAAAAAACTCTGTGACTATTGGTGCAACGGTAAATTTTAAGGAACGAAAACAAAGGTGAGGTCTTCGGGCATATGACAAAAATAAAAAAAAGTTGACGGCGTGTCAAAGACCCCAAGGGAACCGCCTAATGTGACGCATATGCATCAATTTTGCTGGATTAATTGAAATTAGAGCACAACCAATGGGGAAGCAAAAAAAAAGCTAAAAGAAAAGCACCAACTCCAAATCCAACAACAACTTCAACTCCAACACCAACACCAATACCAACACCAACACCAACACCAACACCAACACCAACACCATCACCAACACCAACACCAACACCAACACCAACACCAACCTCAACACCAACACCAACACCAACCTCAATACCATCACCAACACCAACACCAACACCATCACCAACACCAACACCAACACCAACACCAATACCAACACCAACACCAACATCAACATCAACATCAACATCAACATCAACAACATCAACATCAATATCAACATCAACATCAACATCAACATCAACAGCAACATCAACATCAACATCAACATCAACATCAACATCAACATCAACATCAACATCAACATCAACATCAACATCAACATCAACATCAACATCAACAACAACATCAACACAAACATCAACATCAACATTAACAACAACAACAAGAAACTTCGTCACGTCAAAACCTACGGGTGTGTCCACGGCACAGCCAACTCTTTTTTTCTTATAAGGTTCTTCTTGGCTACCGTAGTGCAGTGGGTAGAGTGCGTGGCCCATACGCCAGAGAACCCTGGTTCAATTTCCACCTGAAAGTTTTTGCAATTGCAAAAATTGTCTGCAGACTATGACAAACCTCGGAGAGTGAATAATGCCTTTTAAGCAACAGTTTTGGAACATATCCGAATGTTTTATATTGCACTACATCTTCAAAATTATTCGTAGTGATAACCTTCATGAACTATCAAAATTTTGCACTTATCTTTTTAAAAGGTGTCCCAACAAGAACGCAATTTTTAAATGTGGCAACACTGGAAGTGTCATTGTTTGACATTTGAACAATTGTTACTGTTTGCTAGTAGAAGGTACGAGGTTAGTAAAAATGGAGCGCTACACGAATGAACAACGCATTCTCATTGTGAAATTGTTTTTCCAAAATGGTGAAAGTTTTGCGGCTACAGTTCGCAAATTGCGATCAATAATGGGTCGCAATAATGCTCCAAAAGAGTCAACTGTAAAGAGTTTAATGGATAAATTTGCCGAAACTGGGTCTGTTAGTGATGTAAAGACAACAACGCGCCTTCGACCAGGTCGATCGACCGAAAATGTCGCAGCTGTACGTGATGATGTCGCTCAAACTCCATCCACCTCAATTCGACACCGAGCTCAACAAATTGGTGTCTCCAAATCCACTATGCAGCGAATTTTGACGAAAGATTTGCATCTTCATGCATACAAAGTTCAATTGACTCAGGAACTGAAGCCAGCTGACCATGGACAGCGAAGGGAGTTCGTTAATTGGGTATTGAAGAGACAACATGAAAATGCTGACTTTGCCGCTAAAATCATCTTCAGTGACGAGGTCTATTTCCATCTTGATGGCTTCGTCAATAGGCAGAATTGTCGCATTTGGGGTGAGGTAAATCCTCGAGTGATTCACGAGAAGCATATGCATCCTCAACGTGTTACTGTGTGGTGTGGTTTTTGGGCTGGAGGAATCATTGGACCTTTTTTTTATGAAAATGAGGCAGGTCAAGCGCAAACAGTCAATGGTGTTCGGTATCGTGAAATGATAACCAGTTTTTTCTCGCCTAGAATTGAAGAAATGAATGTGGAGAGCATGTGGTTCCAACAAGACGGCGCCACATGTCATACAGCCAGAGAAACAATTCAATTGCTGCATCAGTCATTTCCCGGTCGTGTTATTTCGCGTTTTGGAAATCAGAATTGGCCGCCTAGATCGTGCGATTTAACACCATTAGATTTTTTCTTTGGGGTTTTTTGAAGTCGATGGTTTACGCGAATAAGCCGACGACGACTCGAGCCTTAAAAGAGGAAATTGGACGCTGCATTAATGAAATACCGCAGCATTTATGCAAAACGGTCATTGAAAATTTCATTAAAAGATCGCGTGCATGCCAGCAAAGCTGCGGCGGCCATCTGCACGATATATTGTTCCATACATAACCTCATTCTGTCTGCTTTACGATAAATTAAAGTTTCACGATTTTTTTTTAAATATCTGTGTTTTATATAAAATTTAAAAATTGCGTTCTTGTTGGGACACCCTTTACTCTTTAATAAAAACAAATCGTTTTGTCTCCTTGTTTTGTATAGAATCCTTTGAGAAACAAAACTGCTTTTTTGCTTCTCGTAACAATTTTGAAATTTTGAGTTGTGTCTGTTTTGAAGATGGAGTGCGATATAATCTCAAACATACAATTTTGTTCCGATTATCACTAGTTTGACTGAAAGTTAAAATGTTACAGATTGCGAGCAGCAAAGAACAAAAGCACAAAGTAAAATGAAGAAATCAAGAATTTAATATTGAAAGAAGAAATAAACCGACTGGCAACACTTACAGGAATGTAAACAAACAAACTTCACTCGTGCTTTTGTTAACAGTCAATAAAAGAAGAAAAGTTTTGTGAACGAGTTTTCAAATTGCAAACATATTTCAAAGTGTAATTTACCAATTAAATTTATCTAAAGTAAGGGTTATTTAAAAGTTATCAGCAACACCAGGACAGAAGGATTCAGCAGCAGAAATTTAAAGCGGCTGGATAAAAAGAGGACATTTAAGAAAAAAAGACGTGTGTCCATCAATTAAAACTTCATCTGGTAATGTAGAACAGCGATTGCCACCGTCGCACAATGGTTCCAAATCGAAAAAAGACGGCCAAAACCTAAATTTTAAAGAAATTTGAAAAAAAATTTTTGCTTCAGATATATATTTGAGATAGACAAAGGAAAAAACTGCGTTCCAAATTTTTTTAAAAATTTTTTTAAGGATTTTTGAGGCCTTCAAAGTCTGACAAAAATTCTACAACAAAAAATAGTAATATTTTAAGCCAATTTCTAACTCTTGTTGTTTTATTTGTATAAGTTATTTATAATTTTTTATATTTTCATGTATTGGGACAAAACTTAAGTAATCAGAAAAAAAGTAAAACTTTAAAAAATATGCATAAACTTTTTTAACAAAAATACAAAGAAAATGTACATTTTTTTAAATATTTGACTCAGTAAAAATGGAAAAAACGAAAGTGTTCTCCCCTTTTTTCCCCTTTAGAAAGGTATTAGTTCCTATCCCACATAGAAATGTGTTATACTTATAAAAAAATTTTTTTGCCACAAAGTGCCACTGTAGGAAAATCTTCCTAAAAAAATTTTCTAAAATGGTGTCGGAAACTAAAAAAAAAATTTTTCAAAGCATTGTTTTTATCTTTCTTTTTTTGTATTGGTATTGAACATACAGCCGTGGACACATAAATAGCACAAAAATACATGTAGAGTGTTTCACATGAATTTAAATAAAATATATAGAGGAAAACAAGAATTTATTTCATGGTATTTGAGTTTAAACATTAAGAACTTAAAATCAGTAGCAACTTTTTAATTACGAATTAAAAATTAGAAAATTAATCAAAAATCTTAAATTGTTCCTTAGCTGAGGTGGACATATAAATAGCACAATTTGGATTCTGAAAAAAAGACATAGTAATTTATTTTTATTTTACAATGAGCTTACGAATATGCTTGCTAGTACTTGGTACTGTATCCCGAATTGTCCAAAACAGCCCGACATCTTCGTCCCATACTCTCCACAAGCTTCCTGACCTTATCGTTCGGAAGAGAGTACCAAGCCTTCTCAATTCCACTCCATAACTCATCTAAATTTTGAAAATTTTGGTTGCTTATGCTGACCTTCACATCATTCCATAAATTTTCTATGTGATTGAGGTCTGGGCTTTGAGCCGGCTAATTCAAAATATTTATTTTTTCCTTTTTTAGCCAATCAATCACAACCTTTGTCGTGTGTTTTTGATCATTATCGTGCATAAAAGTCCACCTAATAGGCATATTCTCAAATGTAAATGGTTCCATCTGGTTATTAAGAATATCTAAATACATATTTTTGTCCATTATTCCTCCTACACGAAAAATTGGCCCAACGCCGTGCCAGGAAAAACTTCCCCAAGCCATTCAATTCCCTCCTCCATGCTTTAATGATTTTTTTGTATACTTAGGATTCAACTCTTGGCGTTTGGGGCGCCGAACAAAAGTTTTTCCATCTGGTCTAACCCTATTAAATTTAGTTTCGTCAGTCCAGAGCACGTTTTTCCAAAATTGGTCTTCTTTATTCACATGGGCCCTTGCAAACGCTAATCGATCTTTTAAATTTTTTTTTTGTTAACAGCGGCTTTCTTCGGCTAATGCGTCCATAAAGATTAGCTTCATGTAGTCTCCTAGATACTAGTTTTCTTGAAACATTCGGGTTATTTTCTTCATTTATTTCCCTCATAATTTGCTTTGCTGACTTGAAAGGATCAGCCTTACTTTTGTGAGCTATAAGTCAATCAGTAGAAGCGGTGGTTTTACGCGGTCTAGGATTGCGCGGCTTATTCTCGAAATGATTTCAACCATTTAATTTAACCAGCTTGAGTGCATTATAAACCATTTTTCGCAAAATTTGGAGAATATCCGCAATTTCAGATGATTTTGCCTTTTCGTCTTACTTCGTGGGTTATATACCTTTTTTTGCGGAGTGCAATGTTTCCCACGACCCATTTTATTTAGAATCGGCGAAGTTAACTGAATACAACTCTAAAATTTTTACAAACACCCGATCTTGTTAACTTTTATTCACCAACTAACATGTGTGCTATTTATATGACCACATCAGATCGTACATGCCTTTACAGAAAGAGATGGCCTGAGCAAATAAAAGTAAGTAACGGTACATCTCTCTCGGAGTTTTAAACAACGTCACACTGGAGTCTCAAAAAATTATAACTACAATTAATGAATGCATTTTTAGGTTCAAACGAAACGTTTAAAAAATAAGTTGACATTTGTGCTATTTATGTGTCCATGGCTGTACTTAGTTATTGAGTTTAATTTTGTGTTTATATTATTATTAAAACTTTGAAATTTACATGCCTACCTTACTTTTCGCATTATCGAAGCTAGCTGAGTAGGCATTTGTTTTCACTTTAATTTCTGTGCATATGATGTGTGCAGATATTGATAATATACGAAACAAATCTATAAAACCGAAAATCGTTAATTTTGTGGCAGAAAAATTAAAAAGTGCAAATAACTGTGACATAAAAATAACATTCTTATTTATTTATATAAAAGATTTTTTAAATAATATTTTGAGAGGTGCAAAAAAAGCAAAAGAACAAACATCCGTTTTGTGGAACAGAATAAAGAATGGCAAAATTTTTAAGCCGCCATATTGAATTTTAAATTTTTGCATAATATAGTTATTATGAAAATTAGCATGCTCATGGCCGCCATTTTTAAGCCACCATTTTGAATTTTAAATTTTTGACTTCAGATTCATCATCAGCGACCTCGAAAACTTTGTGGGTACCAAATTTGAAATGCATAATATAGTTATTGTAAAACTTAGAGAATTCACGCCGCCATTTTGGATTTTAAATTTTTGACTTCAGATTTGTATTCAGTGACCACGAAAACTTTCGGGGCAGCAAAATTGTACTGCATAATATAGTTATTATAAAAATGAGCATGTTCATGGCCACCATTTTTAAGCCACCATTTTGAATTTCGAATTTTTGACTTCAGATTCGTAATCAAAATAAAAAAAAAATAAATATCTGGCCATTTCAGCCCTTGAAAGGACTTTGACCTAGCTTCATATGATCAATTGTGTTGTGCGTGTTATTAAGTTTGTACACAATTGACCGAGAACCGGACCTACATGCTTAACGCCGACTCCGAACGGCGATGAACGGAAAGTTCTCGTTCCCAAGAAGCTTTACATGGCATTTTGATTACTCTCTGAGGTTTGCCATTGTCTGCCATTGTCTGCAGAGAGGTGGCGACCGTACAGAAAAATTATTTTAATTCAAATAATTTTCTGTCGCTGCTGGGGTTCGAACCTGGGTTTCCAAAGTTGTTTGACATAGCGGCCACGCACTTTAACCAACTACGCCACGGACGCCATTCGTAATCAGCGACCCAAAAACCCACAAGTCATCATTTTCATGCAGATTAGACAACTCCTTGAGGTTTTGGCCGTCTTTTTTCGATTTGGAACCATTGTGCGTCGTGATTTAGTTGCGTCGCACAGTGGGAAATTGGTGGCAATAAATATAATTTTTCAACATACGAAAATGGTAATTTTTCTATTATATTTGCAAATAAGGAGTATTACCGAATAAAGCACCATATTTATGTTATGAAAAAAGGATATTAAACTTGAAAAATTAAAAACAAAATGTTTTTTAGTGCTTAAATGCGTATCTATGAGGTGAATTTTTCACCAAAGTTAACGTTAAAAAATAAAACTACCATTGGATTTTCATAAAATAATGTTTCTATAAGTTACATTCTCCAAAATATAATTCCTATGTTTGCTGGATTTTATGAATTTTACATAAACTTATCTCGTATAATTTTTTTTTAATAAAACTTTTGTGGACCTCATCTTTTGGCCTTTGCGGTGAATAGAGACATATACCTGGATAATATATAAGATCTACTGAAATTAATTCATATGTTTTTAGCTGCTTCTACACTAAGGGAAATAACGCATATTAGCATTATCCACGCCTGAGTATAAATTTTATTCAAATATTTACGTGGATAAATCAAATGTTTTCCTTACAACTCGTTTTTTTCCCGTATTTGAATTTTATTTATACCACACACGTACACACATATTTCATACAAGCAAGCAGCAACAGCATCGCACACTTACACACATACTCCGACAAGCAGCAACAGCATCGCACTCTGTTCCTGAGTTTATTTCTTGCATTTACAGTTCTTATAGTTCTCATGTAGTTATTATTACAAGAGCAATATATTATGCATGTTTGGCAAAGAAATTAAATTATGTAGGGTAGAGTGACAACTCGGTATTTTCAAGAATATCTTGTACCGGTTGTCATTTACCTGCATAATTTGCTTCTGCCTAAACATGTTTTGTACATTACTTTTTCGTTCTGTAATTTATACTATGTTTGACAGTTGGTGCAATATTAGTGCACCAACTATCAAAAATAGTATAAATTAGAGAACGAAAAAAGTGAAGCGATAATAAGTTATACAGGCAATGGCATTTGATGAACGCAATATGAAGAAAATAATACCATAAAACCATTAATAACATATGCAATTTAAATATGTTTTTTTAATTTCAATATTTTTATTCAAATTTTCTTTAAATGCGATAGTTTATTTTCAAATAGTAAATATTTGAAAGATATTTTAAAAAAATTCGTGCATAATTTTAATATATTTTTTATTAATTCTGTTTAAATATTTAAATATTTAATTTAATTAAAAAAGTATTCAAATAAATTTTAAATATTTACGTAGTCGATTTATTCAAATGCGTTATTGGTGCAAAAATGACTCGCTTTTTGGATAAATTAAAAAAGTTTTTGGATAAATTTAATATTTTTGTGTACACTAAGGGAAAAAAATATTAAATTTATCCAAAAACTTTTTTAATTTATCCAAAAAGCGAGTCATTTTTGCACCAATAACGCATTTACTTAAATCGACTACGTAAATATTTAAAATTTATTTAAATACTTTTTTAATTAAATAAAATATTAAAATATTTAAAATAAAATTAATAAAAAATATATTATATTTTATATATATTTGAAAATAAAACTATCGTATTTAAGGAAAATTTATATAAAAATATTGAAATTGAAAAAAAATTTATTTGAATATTTCCCATGAGCTGCGTCAATCAAATGCCATTTGGTGGTATATTTTATTTTATTTTTTACTTTTTTCGTTCTCTAATTTATGCTTTTTTCGACAGTTGGTGCATTATTATGCCATCAAATGTCAAAAATAGTTTAAACTATAAAAAGAAAAAGTAAGATAGAATAAGAAGGAAATTATGTAGGTAAATGACAACCGGTTCAAGACATTCTTGAGAAAATACCGAGTTGTCCTTCCACCCTACATAATTTAATCATGCATCGCACTCACCATCGCACTCACAAATCATATTTGCCAAAAAACCAGGCTATATTACTCTTGCAACATTAACTAAATGAGAACTATAAGAAACCTGCAACTGCAAGAAATAAACTGGAGGAACAGAGTGCGATGCTGTTGCTGCTTGTTGGAATATGTGTGTACGTATGCGATGCTCTTGCTGCCCAACGGGCCAGCATGTCAGCAGCTTCCAATAGGAGCACAACGTCAGCACTTTTTGTTTTTGTTATTGTGCAAGCGAACAGTACATTGAGAGCGCTCAGCAACGAACACAAGAAAAAACGAACAAAAAAAAAAATCGAACAACAGAAAAAACAAACAAAGAAAAAAAGCGTGGCATGCAAATATCATTTATTTGATACAAGTGCGCATGTCATCAAGCTTAAAGTTAAGTGTTTTTGTTCTTTAAGTGAAAGTAAAATTTATTTATATATGCTTGTACATATTAATCAAAAATGGAAAAAAGAGTTTGTGGTGTAAGAAAGAGGCATATGAAACGACTAGTTGAAAACAAACTTAAAAAAAAAAGAGATACAGTACACCGTGTATACAGTAAAGAAGTGAAACTTCTTCTTTGTATACACTCTTTCTCTTCTAGAATAAGAACCATTTTAGTGTAAAAGCTCGATTATGCAATCGTAAAGCTACGCAACGTAACGTGGCAACGTAACGTTGCAGTTCTTACAGTTCTCATTTAGTTATTGTTGCAAGAGTAATATATTATGCATGTTTGGCAAAGGAATTAAATTATGTAGGGTGGAGTGGCAACTCGGTATTTTCAAGAATATTTTGGACCGGTTGTCATTTACCTGCATAATTTGCTTCTGCCTAAACATATTTTGTACATACATTACTTTTTCACTTATATTACATACATTATTGCACTTATATTGCACCAACTGTCAAACATAGTATAAATTACAGAACGAAAAAAGTGAAGCGATAATAAATTATACAGGCAATGGCATTTGATGAACGCAATATGAAGAAAATAATACAATAAAACCATTAATAACATATTCAATTTAAATATGTTTTTTTTTTACATTCAATATTTTTATATACATTTTTTTAAATGCGATAGTTTATTTTCAAATAGTAAATATTTATTTTAAATAATTGTAAATAATTTATTTTAAAAAATTCGTGCATAATTTTAATATATTTTTTATTAATTCTGTTTAAATATTCAAATATTTAATTTAATTAAAAAAGTATTCAAATAAATTTTAAATATTTACGTAGTCGATTTATTCAAATGCGTTATTGGAGCAAAAATGACTCGCTTTTTGGATAAATTAAAATAGTTTTTGGATAAATTTAATATTTTTTTCCCTTAGTGCACTTACACTTATTTTTCATAAGATAGAACTCTACGTCACGTTACGTTGCGTTGCTTTACGATTGCATAATCGAACCTTTAAGGCAAAGAGAGAACTTTTTAAGCAAAAGAAATATAATAAAAAGTTTTTATAAAAAAAATATTCTGTTTATTTAATATTCATTGGTATGGACCTATGGCCGAAAAGCAATTAATTTGATAACCAATTTGCGTCGTATTTACATATAAATGTGATTATTTACATATAAATGAGTAATATTACTCATATCAAATTATACTTTCTATTATTAATAATATTTCGATATAAAATTATATAACTACAATATGTATAAAATAGTTATCTATTGAAAGAACTTATTCCAACTTTTCTTGCGCACAGTGTCAAGTTAGCGTTATGGGCGACAGCATATGCTTTATGAATTTGGGTTTTTATATAATTTTATATCGCAATATTATGAATAAAAATATAATATGTGTAATATGAGCAAAATTCATAGAGGTTATATTAATATATTGAATTAGAGATATACCAACGCTGGTATTCTAAAAAAATATTGGCATGGCAGCCCTAGTATGAGAGTCTACTTTGCGAAAATCATAATGCGCTCAGGGCAACTCTCTTATTCACTTCTGCTTCGCTGAATCTTTCTCTCTTCTACCCGAGTCATGGCAACCCCCCTGTCTACCACACATAGAACGCAATCAGCACACAATCTGCGGCTTTTGCCACCCAGCGGTAATCGAAGCGCTTCAAAAGCACTAAACAAGCGCTTCTGCCATAGCGCTTCACACATCTGAAGCGGGTTTTAAGTAAACCAAATTCATATTAAAATTTACTAGTAAGCCCGTATGACGTTAAAACGCCAAAATGCGCTCGCAATATCTTCGTTGTGAGGCTTAATAGCACATCTATTCTGTCGTTAACTAAAATTTACCGTAGCACGTCTCCTGAGCGAGTTATAATTCAACGATACTAAATTTCTGTTGGATAAGCTGCTATCTTCACGACCTGACCTTCCGTGCGTAGAATTGGGCTTAACACCCAATACAGATGTCTTAAGAAGAGGTATAGGATGTTTGAATCATCTGTGCAAAGTATGCTCTCCTTCAAATGAGCTGGCGGCGATGCCAGTAAAGGCTCCTGGAATAGCGATTTTGCATGAACTTGCTATTTTGTGGCTAGTGTATCAATATAAAATATATTTGTACGTTTTTCGCTTCGCTCAACTGCTTTAATAATACAATAGTATGAAATTGAAAATTTGAAAAAAAATGTATCACATAGTTTTAGGCATTAAATAGAAAACTGGCTTTCTTCGTAGAAGATTGTTTTGGTTTTCTTATTTAAATACAAAATTTTTAAGAAAAAGTAAGACCTTATTGCACATCTACAGAGCAAGACCTTTCTATTGATACCCTCTTTATAAAAATCGCATTTACGGTATAGATTTGATGGTCATCACAAAAAAAGCGCTTGCGTAATAATAATATAGAATAGATATTGGATATCCTAGGATGAAAGCGCTTCTTTACAAACAAATAGTTAAAAAGCTCTTAAAAAAAAAAACAAAAAAAAAGGGAGAAAATTTTATAAGATGCGAGGATTGAACTCGGACCACTGGCATTACAATGAAATGTCTTACCGCTCTGCTATTACCCCGCTGTTTTTATTATGAACAAAATGTGTATAAAAATCTGAAAAGCACATCCTCAAAGCATATCAAAACTATGCATAAAAAGCGCTATTTCTAGGAACGCTTTTTATTTTGCCGCTGAGCATCTACAGCAAAAGTAGTTTGATTAATTGGTATATAAAGCAGATTTTTTTATGAAGAGTTTAGCTCATTGAATAGAGCGCCGTCTTTGTAAACTTGAGTTCGCAGGTTCGATCCTCAGCGGTAACATGCAGATTTTTTAAGTCTTTTATACAATGTATATCCATCTCATTCTCTCTACTGTAAAACATATCTTTCTTCTCTATCGTGTAACGAAATGAAGTAAATTGACCTTGAAATTTCACTCCTCAATATTCTCGTTCAAATTTCGAAACGCCGCCTAAGAAGTTTCACTTCAAAAAATTTAAATAACAACTCTCTCCCTTTATGCAGCTCTCGTTTTGAGGTAGGCATAACCAAAAAGTATGCAACGAACTGCTGACCCAAAGCTTTCCAAGAGAGGCCTTTTGAAGCAATCCAAAGTCAGCTAAATTGGAGTGCTTATTTCCAATGACATGTAATGTTAAAATTACAATGGTGTGTCATACGTAGGGTCAGCGCTTTCAGCTGACTTGCAAGCACTACAAAAGGCCTTTCGGAGTGCTTTTTTTCCCCGCTGGGTGCTTGCTTGTGTGGAATATGTGTGTACTTGTGTGGTATAAATAAAATTCAAATACGGGAAAAAACGAGTTGTAATATTTAAATAAAATGTATACTCAGGCGTGGATAATGCTAATATGCGTTATTTCCCTTAGTGTAGCTGCCTTTTTGAAGTACAAATTACTTTTAAGCACCTAACCTCAATTTTAATCACATTTGCCATTCAACATAAGTAATATATAATAGATAGAACGTTATATAAAATTAAAAATTCGGTTGCGCGCTTTTCTTAACGATGGCTTCTATTGTGATTAGAAACAGTGATACTTTTTTTAATAAAAAATAAAAATGAGATCAAAATTATGAAAAGTTTTAAACTAAAATATCCGAAATTGTCTGCAAAATTAATTAAAAAAATTCGCCGTAAACTAAATAAAACCTTTTACACCTTTTGTTTTTACCTACATTTGTTCTTAAGGGGCAAAAAGAAAGACAATGTAGATAAAGGTTTACCCTTAAAAATAAAGAGTTGTTACAATCAGACTTTTTTGTGCATTCATATCCAAGAAATAATGTCGAATCGGTAGCTCAAAAACGCGGACGACCTTAAAAATCTTTCATTGAGTGCAGCAAAAGAACAAGACGTAGTAAGATAAGGTCTTTGTGTGATAACACTCCCGCGTAGCTATTTACAGCAGCAGCTATGAAACTTCATCCAGAAAACGGCTTCAGTCCTAAGCAAGCGTTAGCATTGTTATTGGATGCAAACTTATCGAAGCATCACTACGAAATTCTAAGCAGCAACAAAAAATATTGGTTACGACATATTTCCACCGTATCTTAAGGTCACCAACGCAAATAAGGATTGCTATCAAACAGATGTAGACGTAACTGAGAGCTTAGCCAATGCTAGCTTACAAGCTCTGCTAGATCACACTCGAATTTTAAAATGCAAACAAAGACTATAGATTGTATAGACTTTGCAACTGAAAGCCACTTTCAATATTGAACAAATCGTAGGATGTAATTATCGGCACGGCGAAAAACATTGGCACGGGCAGCGAAAAAGCAGCGCTGACGGCAAATTTGTGTTGCTAGCATTTGTTGATAGACTCTAAAACGTCAAAACCCTATCAACAAAGTTGTCGGTTTTAATGTTGATTTTATTATTTTCATCGGAATTCTATTCGGACGGACTAGCTTGTTTGTTTACATTTTTTTTGCATGGTTGTTGTTATTGGTCTTCCTTCTTCCTTTGTCTGCAGGTTTTTGTTTCGCTAGGATTTTTAGCTTAATATTTGGCGATCGTCAGAAAATTTATATTTTTGCGATTTTGTCTATCTCGATGAAGCTATAGTTAAATCGCTGTAACTTTCTTAATTCAATTTGAATTGAAATGCACCCAAAGACTAAATTTTAGAAAATTTGAGCACCTTTAAAATGACATCTAAAATTATTTTTTCACTAAATTTATTATTTTTTTTAACTTAACTTAATATTATATCCATCTATCTAAATCCACTAATTCTGAACCTATATAATAAATATAATTTATTTCATAATTGTTGCCACGCAGGACAATCGCCAGCTAGAGCAACTAGGTTGTTTTGTTGCTGCTGTATTTGCCTTGTTGTCACTAAAATATGCAATAAAAATATTTAAATAAATTAAATATACCTTGTTTGATATTGTAAATAAACTATAAATCAATAACACTATAACGAACAAGAAAAAATATTTCAAAATTATGGCCTTAAGATCCAATAAGTTTTATATAAATTTTCGGACTAAATTTTGTTAAAAATATTTTGTAATTAAATAAAAAACTTATATTAAATATTTAAAATAAAAAATTACTTGGAATAATATTAAAGTTAAAGTTCGAAAAATTTAACAAAATAAAATAAAATTACAAAAATAAATAGAATTACAAATAAAAGTGAAATTAAAAAACTAAAAGCAAACTTATAAAACAAACAACATTGATAATAAATTTTAAATAAAACGCAAAAACTAAAAACTTGTTAAAAAATATAACAGTTTAAATAAAACAATAATAATAATTTAAAAAATGCCATTTTATAAAAATTGTGAGAAAATTATATAAAAATGAAAGTGCTTAAATAAACCAATAAAAATAAAATAATATAAAATTAAAAAGTGTCAAAATCAAAATAAAAAATAGAAATTCTATACAAGACAAATATATATAAATAAATATAAGTAAAAATTAAATATAAAACTGAAAATTAAGAAATGGATTTATTTTATTTTATTTGATTTGATTTATTTATTACTTATTTTTTATTGATGCGTTTATATGCTGCTAAAACTATACTTTTTTATTTTATTCTTACTCTTAAAGAATAAAATAAAATGTATAAAGAATTTTGTTTAATTTTTATATATAATATTGATTTTCACATTTAAATTTGATTTATCAATTTTACAATTTTTGTTAAATTGTTATTATTTGATTTTAATTTAATGTTGTTTCATACTTTTAAGATTTTTAAAATTATTGAAAGTATTAAGCAAATTTAAAAAGTAGTTGGAAATTTGTATTTACAATTTTTTTTCGGCGTTTTATAATTATTTTGGTTTTCATTTTTATGTATTCAAAATTAAAATATATATTAAAAATTACTATTTTATTCGACATCTTTAAATATATTAAAAATAATAACAAATGTAAACGAACAAAACTTATATATCTTTATGTTTTCAAACAAATAATTAAGATATAGTTTAAAATTATTATTAAATAATTATTTAAATTACATAATTAAGATATGTAACAAATAATTATTGTTACAAACAAAAAAAAATAAATGTAACAAATTGTACAACAAAAATATCTAATTTTTAATGCTTGAAAATATAAACATATAAATTTGTTTCGTGGCGTCCGTGGCGTAGTTGGTTAAAGTGCGTGGCCGCTATGTCAATTTTAATATCTTAATTATTTGTTAATGAACAAAACTTATATATCTTTATGTTTTCAAGCATTAAAAATAGATATTTTTTGTTGTACAATTTGTTACATTTATTTTGTTTGTAACAATAATTATTTGTTACATATCTTAATTATGTAATTTAAATAATTATTTAATAATAATTTTAAACTATATCTTAATTATTTGTTTGAAAACATAAAGATATATAAGTTTTGTTCGTTTACATTTGTTATTATTTTTAATATATTTAAAGATGTCGAATAAAATAGTAATTTTTAATATATATTTTAATTTTGAATACATAAAAATGAAAACCAAAATAATTATAAAACGCCGAAAAAAAATTGTAAATACAAATTTCCAACTACTTTTTAAATTTGCTTAATACTTTCAATAATTTTAAAAATCTTAAAAGTATGAAACAACATTAAATTAAAATCAAATAATAACAATTTAACAAAAATTGTAAAATTGATAAATCAAATTTAAATGTGAAAATCAATATTATATATAAAAATTAAACAAAATTCTTTATACATTTTATTTTATTCTTTAAGAGTAAGAATAAAATAAAAAAGTATAGTTTTAGCAGCATATAAACGCATCAATAAAAAATAAGTAATAAATAAATCAAATCAAATAAAATAAAATAAATCCATTTCTTAATTTTCAGTTTTATATTTAATTTTTACTTATATTTATTTATATATATTTGTCTTGTATAGAATTTCTATTTTTTATTTTGATTTTGACACTTTTTAATTTTATATTATTTTATTTTTATTGGTTTATTTAAGCACTTTCATTTTTATATAATTTTCTCACAATTTTTATAAAATGGCATTTTTTAAATTATTATTATTGTTTTATTTAAACTATTATATTTTTTAACAAGTTTTTAGTTTTTGCGTTTTATTTAAAATTTATTATCAATGTTGTTTGTTTTATAAGTTTGCTTTTAGTTTTTTAATTTCACTTTTATTTGTAATTCTATTTATTTTTGTAATTTTATTTTATTTTGTTAAATTTTTCGAACTTTAACTTTAATATTATTCCAAGTAATTTTTTATTTTAAATATTTAATATAAGTTTTTTATTTAATTACAAAATATTTTTAACAAAATTTAGTCCGAAAATTTATATAAAACTTATTGGATCTTAAGGCCATAATTTTGAAATATTTTTTCTTGTTCGTTATAGTGTTATTGATTTATAGTTTATTTACAATATCAAACAAGGTATATTTAATTTATTTAAATATTTTTATTGCATATTTTAGTGACAACAAGGCAAATACAGCAGCAACAAAACAACCTAGTTGCTCTAGCTGGCGATTGTCCTGCGTGGCAACAATTATGAAATAAATTATATTTATTATATAGGTTCAGAATTAGTGGATTTAGATAGATGGATATAATATTAAGTTAAGTTAAAAAAAATAATAAATTTAGTGAAAAAATAATTTTAGATGTCATTTTAAAGGTGCTCAAATTTTCTAAAATTTAGTCTTTGGGTGCATTTCAATTCAAATTGAATTAAGAAAGTTACAGCGATTTAACTATAGCTTCATCGAGATAGACAAAATCGCAAAAATATAAATTTTCTGACGATCGCCAAATATTAAGCTAAAAATCCTAGCGAAACAAAAACCTGCAGACAAAGGAAGAAGGAAGACCAATAACAACAACCATGCAAAAAAAATGTAAACAAACAAGCTAGTCCGTCCGAATAGAATTCCGATGAAAATAATAAAATCAACATTAAAACCGACAACTTTGTTGATAGGGTTTTGACGTTTTAGAGTCTATCAACAAATGCTAGCAACACAAATTTGCCGTCAGCGCTGCTTTTTCGCTGCCCGTGCCAATGTTTTTCGCCGTGCCGATAATTACATCCTACGATTTGTTCAATATTGAAAGTGGCTTTCAGTTGCAAAGTCTATACAATCTATAGTCTTTGATGCAAACACGAAAAAGAGCTATCATTTATGAGCAATAATTTAACGCTTATATAAATGGGGATGCGATGGGCCACTTCGTCTTTACGAAACCGCAAACAATAGCATTGAGAACTGGAGTAATCCAAGACCATCTTCAATGCGATACTGCCAACCCATCAGATTTTGTTTTACTAAAGAAACTTCAGACACAACAAGAGCAGAAGTTGAACGAGTCCATGGTGAAATAAATAATCTTACAACAACTTCTATTAAAGTAAAGGATAGAACATTTCAAATAAAGCACGAACTTGTTCTTACTATGATTGACGGCAAAGTTAACAAACACATCATCATCTGCAGTCTGCCCTATTTGTAAAGCGAAGCCTTCAGAAATGAACAATTTGGAGCTTGTGGCCGCAAAATCAGAGTCAAATTGAAATTAGGTATGTTCACGCTCCATGCAAGAATCAAATTCATGGAATGTGTTTTGTACATTGGTCAGAGACTATAGATTGTATAGACTTTGCATCTGAAAGCCACTTTCAACATTGAACAAATCGTAGGATGTAATTATCGGCACGGCGAAAAACATTGGCACGGGCAGCGAAAAAGCAGCGCTGACGGCAAATTTGTGTTGCTAGCATTTGTTGATAGACTCTAAATCCTATCAGCAATGTTGTCGGTAAGCCAAGTTTATTTTATTATTTTCATCGGAATTCTAGGCGGACGGACTAGCTTGTTTGTTTACATTTTTTTGCATGGTTTTTGTTATTGCTCTTCCTTCTTTGTTTTTCTGCAGGTTTTTGTTTCGCTAGGATTTTTAGCTTAATATTTGGCGATCGTCAGAAAATTTATATTTTTGCGATTTTGTCTATCTCGATGAAGCTATAGTAAAATCGCTGTAACTTTTTTAATTCAATTTGAATTGAAATGCACCCAAAGACTAAATTTTAGAAAATTTGAGCACCTTTAAAATGACATCAAAAATTATTTTTTCACTAAATTTATTATTTTTTTTTTTTAACTTAACTTAATATTATATCTATCTATCTAAATCCACTAATTCTGGATTTTAAATATAATTTATTTCATAATAAATATATTGGTCTAGCTGCCACTCAGGACAATCGCAAGCTAGAATAATAAGTCTTGTTGCTGCTGTATTTGCCTTGTTGTCACTAAAATATGCAATAAAAATATTTAAATAAATTAAATATACCTTACATGTTGTTGTAAATAAACTATAAATCAATTACACTATAACGAACAAGAAAAAAATATTTTAAAATTATGGCCTTAAGATCCAATAAATTTTATATAAATGTTCGGACTTAATTTTGTTAAAAATTTATTTGTAATTAAATAAAAAACTTATTTTAAATATTTAAAATAAAAAATTACTTGGAATAATATTAAAGTTAAAGTTCGAAAAATTTAACAAAATAAAATAAAATTAAAAAATAAATAGAATTAAAAATAAAAGCGAAATTAAAAAACTAAAAGCAAAGTTATAAAACAAACAACATTGAAAATAAATTTTAAATAAAACGCAAAAACTAAAAACTTGTTAAAAAATATAACAGTTTAAATGTTATGTAAAAAAAGAAATGTAACAAATTGTACAACAAAAAATATTTATTTTTAATGCTTGAAACGAACAAAACTTATATATCTTTATGTTTTTCGATATACAAGGGTATATTCGATAAAAGTTGTCACGAATCCGGCTTGAAGAAGCGTATTATAAAGTCCTGTATCGCACACTCAAATCGTTCAACTCCAGCGTGGTTCGACGAAAGCGGCAGTTGCTTTGAGCACAGGCAAACCATTCTAGATTTTCTGATAACTGTTTTGATTCGAAAGAACTCAAAATGGTTAAAAGAAAATCTAGAATCCAAAGAAAAGAACAGAAAAAGATTCCGATCCAACGAACGGCAAGCTCAAAATAATGCAAAGATGCAAAGGCTTGCCAATCGTTAAAAAGTCCGTTTGTCCGTCTGATAGTCCGTCTCTCACTTCGTCCGTTTGTCCTTTTCTCTTTTTTTGTCTGTCAGTCTGTTAGTCTGTCCAAATGTTTATCCGAGTTAATTTGCTGTCGGAAATCGATGTTGTTGTCTAAGTCCGTCTGTCCGAAGTCCGTCTGATTGAGTTTTTGGTATTTTTAATAAGCTTTTGCTATTGCAATAATCAAATCCATTGGTCGACCTCTCAGCACTGTGTAATAGCCACTGAATGGACCGAATATTTTCAGAAGCCATATATTCCTCATGCTTTTATTTATTTATTATTTCATTAGTTTTGCTTTTATTTTAAAGCAATTTTTTTCCTCATGCTTTTATAAGTATTTTTACTTTTGTATGGATGTAAATTGCATATAGAATTTTACAGCCGGATTCATAAAAATATTTTATAACCGCTTGAAAACTTTTACTTTATTTAAAGCTTTTTAATATTAAAAAGTCTTTAAAAATTAAATTATTCATAAACATGTTGTAGCTGTTTTGAAGTTAAATATTAACATCAGAAATATTTTAAACTATTATCTGAACTGTACTGACCTGTTTTTGAGTTAAAATATTAACCTCAAAACTTTTTGAAACTATTGTCGGCACTGAACAAATAGTAATTGTATTATTTTTACATTTCGTTATTTTTTATTGCTTTTATTTTAATTTTTTGGAAATGTTTTTATATAATTTGCATAAGATATTTACATAAATATTTTTTTAATATATAATAAAACTTTGAGTATTTATTGTTTTCCATGCCATTTTATTTGCATACTATGCTAAATTCTTGTTTTATATTTAAATAACTTTGTTGTTTGCAATCAACAAAATTTTTTTATATTTTTTACTGAAAATAACGTATGTGTTTATTTAAAATTACAAATGAAATATTTTTATTGGATACTTTAGTGGATGGATGTGGTGGTGGATTTGGTGGTGGATATTGTGGTGCATATTGCTGTGGATGTGGTGGTGGATTTTGCGGTGTATATTGTGGTGGATATTGCTGTGGATGTGGTGGTGGATTTTGCGGTGTATATTGTGGTGGATGTGGTGGTGGATTTGGTAGTGGTGGTGGATTTTGCGGTATATATTGTGGTGGATGTGGTAGTGGATTTGGTGGTGGATATTGTGGTGCATATTGTGGTGGATGTGGCGGTGGATTTGGTGGTGGATATTGCTGTGGATGTGGTGGTGGATTTTGCGGTGTATATTGTGGTGGATGTGGTGGTGGATTTTGTGGTAGATAAAGTGGTGGATTTGGCGGTAGATATTGTGGTGGAGGTGGTGGTGGATAATGAGGTGCATATTGTGGTGGATGTGGCAGTGGATTCGGTGGTGGATATTGCTGTGGATGTGGTGGTGGTGGTGGACTTTGCGGTGTATATAGTGGTGGATGTGGTGGTGGATTTGGTGGTGGATTTTGTGGTAGATAAAGTGGTTGATTTGGCGGTAGATATTGTGGTGGAGGTGGTGGTGGATTTTGCGGTGCATATTGTGGTGGATGTGGCGGTGGATTTTGCGGTGTATATTGTGGTTGATATGTTGGTGGATTTGGCGGTGGATATTGTTGTGGATATTGTGGTGAATATTGTGGTGAATATTGTGGTGGATATTGTGGTGGATATTGTGGGGGATGTGGCGGTTCATATTTTCCTTCATTTGGTACCGGAACTTGTGGAACTGGTCCCGGCACTTTTGGATCTAGTCCCGGCACTTGTCCTGGCATTTGTGGAACTGATTCCGGTGGAACTGGACCCGGCACTTTTGGATTTGGTTGAACTGGTTCAACTGGATCCGTTGGGGGAGAAGGCCATTGAGGCCTTCCTGTCCTATTATTCTAATGAACAAAGTATATCTCTCGATTAAAACTCATGTAATATTTCGTATCTTAAATTCTGGAATACCTGATGGCAGCTCTCATCCACTACATAATTGCTAGACTTAAAAAAAAAAATTGGGTGTATCTTTAATTGAAATAATTCCCTTATATCCTATTTTATAATGTTGAATACCTGATAATGTAAATGCTGGATATTCAAATCGCCATGCTAAAACAAAGTGAATTTTTAATTAAAGTATCGTCCTCATTTTAAGACCATTAAGTACCCTGCCTTGTGTGCTTTCGGCATCGGATACTACACAGGTTGCGTTACAGGATGCGGAACTTTTTGCGGTACTTTTTGCGTCACTGGATGCTGCATCCCAAGTTAATGAAATAAGCAAGCTTATAAAAATTATTTTATACATATTACATTTGGAATAAATTTAGACTATTTCAACGAACAATTGGAAATAAAATCAACTTGGTTTATAATAAACAGCTTTTTATATGATTTGCTAGCATAGAATTGGGATTTGTATAGGCGAATTCCTTGAAACTCAAACTGACCGAAGATAATAGCAGAACCAATCAAATAAGGAATATTAATTAAGGCATATATAATGTGACCACCTGTACTGAAATGGCCGTTAGAGTTCTAAAATTTCGCACCATGTGTCGCGTACAGTGGAGTGGGTCGAAAAAAAAGTTCAGTAAGTGCACCACCAGTTATTTTAAAGATAACCTCGAGACAATTTCAAATCCAAACATATATTTTTAGACCCCTGGAAAAACCGCCAAAATGGTATTTTAAAATAATGCATTTTATATCCGATCTAAGAAAATTATATACCGATAAAAAGGACCAAACTAGTACTACATTTTCCTTTTGTTTTGTAAAAGTCTAAACTTTTGGACTTTCGAAGTCATATTCAACTGGTAAGCCCTGTTTCCTCGATTTATTCCTTCCCCTAATTTTATTTTTTCATTAAATTAAACTTCTTCTAAATTTGTTCCGTTCTTGCCCAAAAAGTGCTTTATTTGACCTTGAAACAAAAAAGTTGTACCATTTTGTGCTTCGCCTCAAAATACGCTTCAGTTTCAGCCATCACCTCTTCATTGGAGCCAAATCTCCTGCCGGCAAGCATTTTTTTGAGGTCAGCAAAGAGCCAGTAGTCGCTGGGGGCTAAATCTGGCGAATACGGTGGATGAGTAAGTAATTCGAAGGCCAATTCGTGGATTTTCGCCATCGTTTTTATCGATTTGTGACACAGTGCATTGTCTTGGTGAAAAAGATTTTTATTCTTCTTCAAATGGGGCCGATTTTTCGCGATTTCATCCTTCAAAAGCTCCAACAACGATAGATAATAATCGCTGTTGATTGTTTTTCCCTTTTCGAGATAGTCGATGAACAAAATTCCATGCGCAACACAAAATGCAGATGCCTTTCCAGCCGACCGTTGTGGTTTTGGTCGCTTTGGTCTGCTTTCATCGGTTGCTCTACACTCAGCTGACGACCGTTTTGATTCCGGTGTGTAATGGTGGATCCATGTTTCATCTATTGTCACATACCGACGCAAAAATTCATGTTCATTCTTTGTAAACAGTGCCAAACAACTCTCCGAATCATCGATACGTTGTTGTTTTTGGTCCGGTGTGAGAATACGCGGCACCCATTTGGAAGCAACTTTCTCATCGGCAAATGTTGCTCTAATATTGTTCCCACAATTCCTTTCGATATCTTCAGAGCTTCAGCTAACTCGCGCACCTTCACTTACGGTCGGCCAATACCATTTTGTGTACTTATTTATGTTTTGTGGAACAACTGCCAGAGACTATATATTATGAAGACATTGCATCTAAAGTCTCTTTCAATATTGAACAGACCTTAGCATGCAAATATAAGCCTGGAGAAAAACATGAGCACTTCGAAATAAAAACCAGGGCTGACGATGAACTGATGTTGCTAGAATTTGCTGATAGACTCTAAAACTACAAATTCTATCAACAATGATGTCGTAGAGCCACGTTTATATTTTAACGTAGAATACGTTATACGGGGGTGTTAATCTGGAGCACAAAATTTTGAGAAAATGTTTGTCACTTTCATTATAAGTTTTTAATACTTTATGCATGCATTGAAGAAAATTCAAGTATGCTCGTAACATATTTAATATTTCTTCTTTTGATTTGTATTTAAATAATCATATTGCTACATATAATTTTTTGATTCTATAAGTAAATCAAAATTTAACTCCTTCAAATTTTGTATTAATTTTCATATGCTTTGTATTTTATATATTATAACATCATGTGTAAGAGCAGTACGATTATCTGTGTGTTCATCACAGAACCAGTGTGAGAAACGTACACACATATTCCATACAAGCAAGCAGCAGCAGCATCGCACACGTACACACATATTCCGACAAGCAGCAACAGCATCGCACTCTGTTCTCTTGCAGTTGCAACCATGGTATAATGCTAAAAACACATGTGCAGCGTTTCTGCGCGCAGAACTGTAAGTAATCTGCGCGCAGCGCTGCAAACAAAAGAGACGTGCAGATTTTTTCTTGACAGTAGGGTACATACACAACTATTGGCGAAGCAGCATTGTTTCAAATTATGAATTGTTTTGTCTCACTTTCACTTACAGTCTCATTTTAAATAAATCAATAAATTTTGAGTTTGTATGTTGGTAGCAGTGAATATGCGCAGCATTTTTTATTTTGATGACTACTTGCAGCGCTGCGTTATTGTGCAGAATATACATGTGTCTCTCGCCATATGAATAAATGAGTTTAAATTTTGCTGCAACAGAATATCTGCGCATGTGTTTTCAGCATAATAATTATTATACCATGGGTTTGTGTCTGTTTTTGTTTTGCTGCGGTTTGCCTGCCTACATTCAGTGTATTAAAATTAGCTCATATACCTTTGGACGGCTGTTTGGATACGTATATTTCTTTACTGGTTTATTTAGGTAAATGCTTAAATAAGACAAAAAGTGGCATGTTTAGTTATCGCTTCTCGGCCTTATGGCTAAGATCAAAAGGCCAAAGCACATAGGAGGCATGCATGCTTCAAGCATCTGACATTTGTGATTGAATATACATATTCTTATGAAGTAGCCCACATTAAAAGCATGCACGCATGCATGATGCTTGAAGCATGCCTGAAGTTGGCGAACTTTTAACTTTTTGCAGGCATCAAAGCATTGACAGAAGACATGTGTGAAATAAAAGCAATATCAACACAACCAATAAGCCTAAAATATCCTCAAATTCCATTTTTAGTTGTTTTTGATTAAATTTAATGTATTTTCACTACTTTTTCTTTAAAATTTCTATTCAGTTTAACATATGGGGCATTATTTTTGAAGTGATCCACCCAAAATTTCAAAGTACTCCGATTTTGATGAAATTTTCACCATGTATAGTTCTTAAAGTTATACGTTCAAGACGTTAATTTTGTAGGCCTAGAATGACGGAATAACTTTTTACAGGGTGTTTAATTTTTAAGTTTAGTGTGAGAATGTGAAAGTAAAACTGTCTTTAACTTTTCAACGAATGAACCGATTTGACTAAATAAAACGTCAAACGAAAGAAAATTAATGAACGTCTTAACTCTTTTGTAAGAATTTTGGAAAAAAGTCTTTTTCTATAAAATTTTTTTGAAAAATAAAAAAAAAATTATTTTTTTAAAAAGAATACCCCCTACGATTTTTTTCGCAACAACTTTACAAAAATAATAAACTTATTTACTTCAAAATGAGATATCATTCAGGATGGTATCTCTTAGGGTTTTGAAGTAATGAGCATTTATGCATGAAAACTTCCAACTATTTTTTTTCATCACACAAAATAAAAAGCTTAAAGTCACACAATTGCGTAAGAATCTTCTGTAAGACTTCATCAAATAAATTGAACGTCAAAGCCCATCAAAGAATTCATTGATCATGTGTGCGATCTTCAATTCAACAGGCGCGGGTTCAATTCCAGCGGCTGGCATGATTTTTTTTTCAATTTCGCATTATTTACTATTTTTTTTAAACAATTTTTTAATAAATAATTCTATAAATAAAATTTTGAGCAAAAAATTTACTTCTTTGCAATCATTTTATTTTGTTTTATTATTTAAGCCTAGGAAGTTAATATGTATTGTCTGTGCATATGTTTAGAGTACATTATATTTTAATTTTTTACCATTTCTTGCAAATAATTTAATTAATTTTATACATTTTGTCAGTTTTTTTTAATAATACTTACTTTTAAATGAAATAATTTTTTTTAAATAATGCAACCATTTGAGGAAAAAAAATTATAATTCAATTAAACATCCATGCGAAATCATCATAAAAATTAAAAATTAAATTTACTCTAAGCATATGCACATATATATTAACCACCTAAGCTTAAATAATAAAACAAAATAAAATGATTGCAAAGAAGTAAATTATTTGCTCAAAATTTTATTTATAGAATTATTTATTAAAAAATTGTTTAAAAAAAATAATAAATAATGCGAAATTGAAAAAAAAATCATGCCAGCCGCCGGAATTGAACCCGCGCCTGTTGAATTGAAGATCGCACACATGATCAATGAATTCTTTGATGGGCTTTGACGTTCAATTTATTTGATGAAGTCTTACAGAAGATTCTTACGCAATTGTGTGACTTTAAGCTTTTTATTTTGTGTGATGAAAAAAAATAGTTGGAAGTTTTCATGCATAAATGCTCATTACTTCAAAACCCTAAGAGATACCATCCTGAATGATATCTCATTTTGAAGTAAATAAGTTTATTATTTTTGTAAAGTTGTTGCGAAAAAAATCGTAGGGGGTATTCTTTTTAAAAAAATAATTTTTTTTTTATTTTTCAAAAAAATTTTATAGAAAAAGACTTTTTTCCAAAATTCTTACAAAAGAGTTAAGACGTTCATTAATTTTCTTTCGTTTGACGTTTTATTTAGTCAAATCGGTTCATTCGTTGAAAAGTTAAAGACAGTTTTACTTTCACATTCTCACACTAAACTTAAAAATTAAACACCCTGTAAAAAGTTATTCCGTCATTCTAGGCCTACAAAATTAACGTCTTGAACGTATAACTTTAAGAACTATACATGGTGAAAATTTCATCAAAATCGGAGTACTTTGAAATTTTGGGTGGATCACTTCAAAAATAATGCCCCATATGTTAAACTGAATAGAAATTTTAAAGAAAAAGTAGTGAAAATACATTAAATTTAATCAAAAACAACTAAAAATGGAATTTGAGGATATTTTAGGCTTATTGGTTGTGTTGATATTGCTTTTATTTCACACATGTCTTCTGTCAATGCTTTGATGCCTGCAAAAAGTTAAAAGTTCGCCAACTTCAGGCATGCTTCAAGCATCATGCATGCGTGCATGCTTTTAATGTGGGCTACTTCATAAGAATATGTATATTCAATCACAAATGTCAGATGCTTGAAGCATGCATGCCTCCTATGTGCTTTGGCCTTTTGATCTTAGCCATAAGGCCGAGAAGCGATAACTAAACATGCCACTTTTTGTCTTATTTAAGCATTTACCTAAATAAACCAGTAAAGAAATATACGTATCCAAACAGCCGTCCAAAGGTATATGAGCTAATTTTAATACACTGAATGTAGGCAGGCAAACCGCAGCAAAACAAAAACAGACACAAACCCATGGTATAATAATTATTATGCTGAAAACACATGCGCAGATATTCTGTTGCAGCAAAATTTAAACTCATTTATTCATATGGCGAGAGACACATGTATATTCTGCACAATAACGCAGCGCTGCAAGTAGTCATCAAAATAAAAAATGCTGCGCATATTCACTGCTACCAACATACAAACTCAAAATTTATTGATTTATTTAAAATGAGACTGTAAGTGAAAGTGAGACAAAACAATTCATAATTTGAAACAATGCTGCTTCGCCAATAGTTGTGTATGTACCCTACTGTCAAGAAAAAATCTGCACGTCTCTTTTGTTTGCAGCGCTGCGCGCAGATTACTTACAGTTCTGCGCGCAGAAACGCTGCACATGTGTTTTTAGCATTATACCATGGTTGCAACTGCAAGAGAACAGAGTGCGATGCTGTTGCTGCTTGTCGGAATATGTGTGTACGTGTGCGATGCTGCTGCTGCTTGCTTGTATGGAATATGTGTGTACGTTTCTCACACTGGTTCTGTGATGAACACACAGATAATCGTACTGCTCTTACACATGATGTTATAATATATAAAATACAAAGCATATGAAAATTAATACAAAATTTGAAGGAGTTAAATTTTGATTTACTTATAGAATCAAAAAAATTATATGTAGCAATATGATTATTTAAATACAAATCAAAAGAAGAAATATTAAATATGTTACGAGCATACTTGAATTTTCTTCAATGCATGCATAAAGTATTAAAAACTTATAATGAAAGTGACAAACATTTTCTCAAAATTTTGTGCTCCAGATTAACACCCCCGTATAACGTATTCTACGTTAAAATATAAACGTGGCTCTACGACATCATTATTGATAGAATTTGTAGTTTTAGAGTCTATCAGCAAATTCTAGCAACATCAGTTCATCGTCAGCCCTGGTTTTTATTTCGAAGTGCTCATGTTTTTCTCCAGGCTTATATTTGCATGCTAAGGTCTGTTCAATATTGAAAGAGACTTTAGATGCAATGTCTTCATAATATATAGTCTCTGGCAGTTGTTCCACAAAACATAAATAAGTACACAAAATGGTATTGGCCGACCGTAAGTGAAGGTGCGCGAGTTAGCTGAAGCTCTGAAGATATCGAAAGGAATTGTGGGAACAATATTAGAGCAACATTTGCCGATGAGAAAGTTGCTTCCAAATGGGTGCCGCGTATTCTCACACCGGACCAAAAACAACAACGTATCGATGATTCGGAGAGTTGTTTGGCACTGTTTACAAAGAATGAACATGAATTTTTGCGTCGGTATGTGACAATAGATGAAACATGGATCCACCATTACACACCGGAATCAAAACGGTCGTCAGCTGAGTGTAGAGCAACCGATGAAAGCAGACCAAAGCGACCAAAACCACAACGGTCGGCTGGAAAGGCATCTGCATTTTGTGTTGCGCATGGAATTTTGTTCATCGACTATCTCGAAAAGGGAAAAACAATCAACAGCGATTATTATCTATCGTTGTTGGAGCTTTTGAAGGATGAAATCGCGAAAAATCGGCCCCATTTGAAGAAGAATAAAAATCTTTTTCACCAAGACAATGCACTGTGTCACAAATCGATAAAAACGATGGCGAAAATCCACGAATTGGCCTTCGAATTACTTACTCATCCACCGTATTCGCCAGATTTAGCCCCCAGCGACTACTGGCTCTTTGCTGACCTCAAAAAAATGCTTGCCGGCAGGAGATTTGGCTCCAATGAAGAGGTGATGGCTGAAACTGAAGCGTATTTTGAGGCGAAGCACAAAACGTTCTACAAAACCGGTATTGAAAAGTTAGAAAAGCGGTGGAATGAATTTATTGCTCTTGAAGGAACCTATGTTGATGAATAAAGAAGAATATTTGCAAAACAAAGTTTTTTTATTACTTAGTCTCGGGACTTCTTTTTTTTTTTTTGGACAATTGAATCACCGTTATGTTTTAAGAGCAAATTAAAAAACAATAAAAAACTGTTAGTTTTAAGAAAGTTTGAAAAGGAAGTTTTATACAATTTGAAACTGCTACAACTTTTTTGTTTCAAGGACAAATAAAGCACTTTTTGGGCAAGAACAAAACAAATTTAGAAGAAGTTTAATTTAATGAAAAAATAAAAATAGGGGAGGGAATAAATCGAGGAAACAGGGCTTACCAATTGAATATGACTTCGAAAGTCCAAAAGTTTAGACTTTTACAAAACAAAAGGAAAATGTAGTACTAGTTTGGTCCTTTTTATCGGTATATAATTTTCTTAGATCGGATATAAAATGCATTATTTTAAAATACCATTTTGGCGGTTTTTCCAGGGGTCTAAAAATATATGTTTGGATTTGAAATTGTCTAGAGGTTATCTTTAAAATAACTGGTGGTGCACTTACTGAACTTTTTTTTCGACCCACTCCACTGTACGCGACACATGGTGCGAAATTTTAGAACTCTAACGGCCATTTCAGTACAGGTGGTCACATTATATGTACATGCCTTAATTAATATTCCTAATTTGATTGGTTCTGCTATTATCTTCGGTCAGTTTGAGTTTCAAGGAATTCGCCTATACAAATCCCAATTCTATGCTAGCAAATCATATAAAAAGCTGTTTATTATAAACCAAGTTGATTTTATTTCCAATTGTTCGTTGAAAAAGTCTAAATTTATTCCAAATGTAATATGTATAAAATAATTTTTATAAGCTTGCTTATTTCATTAACTTGGAATGCAGCATCCAGTGACGCAAAAAGTACCGCAAAAAGTTCCGCAAAAAGTGTCGCATCCTGTAACGCAACCTGTGTAGTATCCGGTGCGGAAAACAAACAATCAGTTCCACAAATGCCAGGACAAGTACCGGGACTAGAACCAAATGTGACGGGACCAGTTCCACAAGGGCCGGTGCCAAATGAAGGAAAATATGAACCGCCACATCCACCACAATATCCACCACAATATCCACCACAATATCAACCACAATATTCACCACAATATCCACAACAATATCAACCGCCACATCCACCACAATATCCACCACAATATCCACCGCCAAATCCACCAACATATCCACCACAATATACACCGCAAAATCCACCGCCAAATCCACCACTTTATCTACCACAATATCCACCACCAAATCCACCACCACATCCACCACAATATACACCGCAAAGTCCACCACCACCACCACATCCACAGCAATATCCACCACCGAATCCACTGCCACATCCACCACAATATGCACCGCAAAATCCACCGCCACATCCACCACAATATGCACCGCAAAATCCACCACCAGCTCCACCACAATATCTACCGCCAAATCCACCACTTTATCTACCACAATATCCACCACCACATCCACCACAATATATAACGCAAAGTCCACCACCACCACCACATCCACACCAATATCCACCACCGAATCCACCGCCACCTCCACCACAATATCTACCGCCAAATCCACCACTTTATCTACCACAAAATCCACCACCAAATCCACCACCACATCCACCACAATATACACCGAAAAATCCACCACCGCATCCACAGCAAGATCCACCACCGAATCCACCGCCACATCCACCACAATATGCACCACAATATCCACCACCAAATACACCACCACATCCACCACAATATCGACCGCAAAATCCACCACCACAATATACACCGCAAAATCCACCACCACCACCACATCTACAGCAATATCCACCACCGAATCCACCACCACATCCACCACAATATATACCGCAAAATCCACCACCACCACCAAATCCACCACCACATCCACCACAATATACACCGCGAAATCCACCACCACCACCACATCCACAGCAATATGCACCACCGAATCCACCGCCACATCCACCACAATATGCACCACAATATCCATCACCAAATCCACCACCACCACCAAATACACCACAATATACACCGCAAAATCCACCACCACCACCACATCCACAGCAATATCCACCACCGAATCCACCGCAATATCCACCACAAACTCCACCACAATATCCACCGAAATATCCACCGCAATATCCACCGCAGTATCCACCTCAATATCAGCCTCCGTATCTACTACCATTTCCACCACCGTATCCACAGCCGTATCCACCGCCGTATCCACAGCAGTATCCACCGCCGCATCCACCACCATATTGTCCACCGTATCAAGTGCCGTGCCCTGTACCGATTCCAGTGCCGCATCCAGTACCGCATCCAGTGCCGCATCCAGTACCGCATCCAGTACCACATCCAGTGCCGCATCCAGTGCCACATCCAGTGCCGAAACCAGTGCCGAAACCAGTGCCGAAACCAGTGCCGAAACCAGTGCCTATTCCGGTGCCGATTCCAGTGCCGAATCCAGTGCCGAATCCAGTGCCGAATCCAGTGCCAAATCCAGTGCCGCATCCAGTACCAAATCCAGTACCAAATCCAGTGCCGATTCCAATGCCGTTTCCAGTGCCGTTTCCAGTGCCGCATCCAGTGCCGTATAAAGTTCCAAGTCCAAGACCAGCGCCGTCTTTAGTACCGCACTCAAAAAGTTCCGAGTGTTACGATTTGTGGGATTATCTCCTGGATTATTTTTTTTGTTGATAATATGTTGGAAAGATTCCCTTTAAACGAGACGAATAATTTTTGTTTTTTAAACAAATTATTCAAGAAATGATTTCGTATTGAAACCAATTGGTTCAATTGATTTTGGAATGAGTTTTTCAAAGAAAATTTAAAAATTTAATTTAAGGGAGGTTTTTTGCAAAAAGGGAGAAAATGGAATATTTTCGAAGATATTTTCAATAAAAGTTTGTGATATGAACATACAAGTTTTATATGAAAGTATATTTAAAAAAAAATTTTGTTTTTTACAAGTATTTTCCAAATAAAAAGATAGCGCTGAAGTTGGTGTACTTAATAAATGGTGAAAATCGGCCCACACCCTAGCTCGGCTCTGGATCGTCTGAAAAAGAAAAATAAAAACTCATTCGAAAATAGAATATTAAATTGCAAAATGGATGTTATTTTCGACCCTATTATTGCGTGTAAAAACTAACACTTTTTTATCGGAAAATTATGTTTAGCGACAAAGCTCATTTCTGGTTGAATGGATACGTGAACAATCAAAATTGCCGTATTTGGTGTGAAGAGCAGCCAGAAGCATTGCAAGAACTGCAAATGCATCACGAAAAATGCACTGTTTGGTGTGGATTATGGGCCGGTGGCATCATTGGACCGTACTTTTTCAAAGACGACGAAGGCAGGAACGTTACTTTTTTTTTGCCCAAAATGGAAGAGCTGGACTTGCCTGCTATGTGGTTTCACAAGACGGTGCCACATGCCATACAGCACGCGAAACAATGGCTCAATTGAGAAGCGAGTTCGGTGAACAGTTTATTTCACGTTCGGGACCGTTCAATTAGCCGCCTAGATTGTGCGATTTAACGCCTTTAGACTATTTGTGGGACCATTGTTAAGGCTCATGTCTAAAGGGACAAGCCCGAATTTATTCGCGAGATTCCAGCCGATATGTTGAGAGAGTATGCCATAATTGGACCCAGCGTATGAACCATTTGAGGCGTAGCCACGGTCAACATTGACATGAAATCATCTTTAAACATTGAATTATATAGATTGTTTTATCGACTCAAATAAAGATTTCATACATTTCTCTAAATTTTATGTGTTTATGTGTTTTTTTTTAAATCAAATCCGAAAGCTCTTAAAAAATAACCCTTTACTTCTTGCAATAATTGGATTGGAATTGCAGTTCGTGAAGGTTGAGCGACTGACGATCATTGTTACTACTAATCAGAGCTGTAAAAGATTGAATCATTTCGGAATGCACACACTCTTAAATCATTCAAAAGCTGCATCAACCAGATTGCAATATTATGCTTCTGTAGAGTAAATGAATTACAAATGCACAATTCATCATTCGTTGAAGATAAAAGAATGCACACCCAATGCTTTTTAAGGAATGGGACTTATGAAAAATATCAATCCCATTCTTGAGGGCTTAAGAAATACGATGAATGCACTCAGTTTTATCATTCTTTTCAACTCTGAAACACTGGACATTTTATTTACTACCATGAAATACTACTAAATATAAAGCAGCATTTTGCATTTTTATTGTCATTTGTTTTCGACGGCCGATCTTAGTGACATGCTGTTGTCTTTCCTTTGACATTTTCTGGAATAATAAATATAAATAAATATTATTAACAAAATTTATAAAAATTAACTTCTACAATTTGTTGTATATAATACTTTTTCTATACATGATATCAAGCCAATGGCAACCCATCACAGTCATGCGCAACAGTCACACATGCATACACAAATACACACAAAACAGCTTCAGACAACAACAAATCCTTGCGGCTGAAGCCATCGCCGTCTGCATTCACTAAAATTTCAATTCAGCTGCAACTATCGATGGTTGCAGCCATCGTGGCTGAAGCCATCGGTGGCTGCACTCGTTAAAATTTCAATTCAGTGTGCATTCTTTACGTTTTGCAATTCATGACTTGAAAACAATATTAATCAGCCTAAAGACTTAAGCCTAAAGAGTTCACACTTTGAATGCTACAAAAAAAGAGTTCAGCTTTTGAATTTTTAAACAAGAGAATGAAAACTAAAAATGATTCAATCTTTTACAGCTCTGCTACTAATGGAGTAGAAAAGTTGCTTGGCGTTCCAATATGCGGAAACGGATCGGGAAAATCTATTGCAGATGCTGTTTTCAACTGCTTAAACCATTGGGGAATTCTCCCTGCTACAAACACAGGACGTTACAAATGCTCTTGTCATTTATTGGAAAAAAATGCTCGGCCGCCAACTGTTACACTTTGCTTGTCGATATCACGAATGTGAAGTAATTTTAAGAAATGTTTTTGAAGCAAACTTTGGAAAACGACTGACCCAGACGTAGCAATGTCACAAATTTTTGTTGTGAACAATTAAAAAAAAACACACACTCGGGCCGATTATAAAGAGCTTTTGCAGCTGCTTTTGGTATTCATTAGAGAACTAGATATTGCATTTTTCTACACCGGATCATTTACACACGTAGTCCTACATATCTCTTCGAAAAACTGAAGTTTTGCAGATCAAGTAGAAGCATGAACCTCATGATTCCTACCTTCAACTACCTCAACTCCAGTAGATTGTTTTTCGTCGCTGCTATTAGGTCATGGAATTCATTACCTAATAGTATAAAAAGCGTTTCTAATAAAAGTAACTTTAAGCATTTAATCTTCAAACATTTTTCATAACTATTCCCTCTTTACTCTTTCTATTTCCTCTCTCTCTCTCTCTTTCTCTCTCTTCCTCTCTTTCTAATCTATATTGTATTATTTATGGAAATATCTTTTATTGTCTAAACTTAAGTAATTTTAAGTACCATTTTTGATATCAGTCTATTATTTTAACTTACATGTTGTTATATCCATTGTAAATTCGGCATGCAAAAGAATCATTCTTATATGCCAGAGCTGTAAAATATTGAATCATTTCGGAATGCACATACTCTTAAATCATTCAAAAGCTGCATCAACCAGATTGCAATATTATGCTTCTGTAGAGTAAATGAATTACAAATGCACAATTCATCATTCTTTGAAGATAAAAGAATGCACACCCAATGCTTTATAAGGAATAGGACTTATGAAAAATATCAATCCCATTCTTGTAGGCTTAAGAAATACGATGAATGCACTCAGTTTTATCATTCTTTTCAACTCTGAAACACTGGACATTTCATTTACTACCATGAAATACTACTTAATATAAAGCAGCATTTTGCATTTTTGTTGTCATTTGTTTTCGACGGCCGATCTTAGTGACATGCTTTTGTCTTTCCTTTGACAGTTTCTGGAATAATAAAGTGCTTATTAACAATAAATATTATTAACAAAATGTATAAAAATTAACTTCTACAATTTGTTGTATATGGAACATTCCACGGTGACGGGTGTTACATTTGCACGCCTTAAAATATCAATATTTTAGCAAACATAAAAGTATTTAAATTTTTTGCAGTCATAAAAAATTGCTTTTATGCTTGTCCATCCATACGTGAAAAAATCTTTCAAAATCATGGTCAATGTTTGTGTAATTTTTATAAAAGTACCTGTGACGGGCGTCCGTGGCGTAGTTGGTTAAAGTGCGTGGCCGCTATGTCAAAGAACCTGGAGACCCAGGTTCGAACCCCAGCAGCGACAGAAAATTATTTGCATTAAAATAATTTTTCTGTACGGCCGCCACTCTCTGCAGACAATGGCAAACCTCAGAGAGTAATCAAAATGCCATGTAAAGCTTCTTGAGAATAAGAACATTCCGTTCATCGCCGTTCGGAGTCGGCGTTAAGCCTGTAGGTCCATTTCTCGGTCAATTGTGTACAAACTTAATAACACGCACAACACAATTGATCATAAGAAGCTAGGTCAAAGTCCTTTCAAGGGCTGAAATTGCCAGTTATTTATTTTAAATTTTTTTTTTTTACCTGTGACGGGTGTTACGAGTACTCATTGAAAAATCAGACTTCACTTTGAATGTTTGTGAAATTCAGCCAAACTAGAATTGAAAATAAAAATAATTTTAATTTCTGTCAATTAAATAATCTTTGACGATTAACCCTGTATTAACAAAAAAAAAATGAAAAATACGTTTTGGAGGTTTTTATTACAATTTAAATGTGTGACGGGTGTTACACAGATTGTGACGGGTGTTACAGTAGAAAAATAAAGAAAAAATAAATTTAAAACTAATCAAATTAAAGGAGACAATTGCAGGGTATGGTATCGTCAAATATTGCAATATTATGTTGTTTGGAATATGCTGCTGTTCCGTATGCAATATTATTTCCACACAAGTGCATAAACTAATGACTTTTAGTATTTACGGAATACTTTCCCACCTTTTTAGAAGAACTTCCCTTATTATATTGACTTCTGCGCTGTCTAATGTCTTTTAGGTCCTTGGCGAGTTAATCGAAGCAATCGAATACATTATTTAAATTCACTTTTCGAGTTTTCGTGACACACCATAATCTGCGCTTCGCTGTAGCGCAGACACCATCGATGGGGCCTTTGCCAGTGCCCGTTCCGAAGAATGCCTAATCAGTATCGACGCCCCAATCTTCTTTACTAAAACTCGTTAAATAAAGTGAATTTATTTTTGAATTGAGCTACACATCCATCACTAAATATTGATATTTTAGTCATATCGAGATAACCAAATATTGAAAATCATAGTTTTAAGGAATAGCCAGACGGAAAACTTGTCATGAGGGAGATCGGAGCTTATTATATATACATTTAGTACCATTGTAGCGGTAGGCTTTTTCGGCCTCGGCGTGCGCCCGCTTGCTTTTCTATTCGGTCGCCCTGGTTTTTATATTATGTTTGGAGAGCGCCCTTTGAGGCGCTCCTGGTCACAGTGCCAGACGAGAAAAAACCAGGGCGGTCGACCCATGTACGCGCACAACCGCACCTGTGGATGCTACCGTCCAGGGCCCGCACGAGCTTGCGTGCCACTTTGCTGCCAGTTCGGGAAGTGGGGGGGGGAAGTGGATTTTGGTTTTGGTGAGCTCGTCCTGTGAACTCATGTATCTGTAAAGAAAGATAAAAAGCAAAACGGAACGGAATTCTTAATTTTTGAGTGAGAGGGGGGGGCTCTGTTCCTCCACTCAACCCCAACCGCGACGCTCATGGACCTGATGTTATGGCCAATGCCCCACGTTTCCCACCCACCGTGAGGATCCGGGCGAATATTTTGGGATCCTCCCTATCGCAAAACTCACTTCCAGCCCTTACCAAATAAATGGAATTTAGTTCATGTTTTTTTTTTTTTTTTCTTTAATCAGGGTTTTTAATACACATTTATATTATATAATTCATATTCATATATATTCTTATTCTATATATAATATATATTTAATATATAATAAAGTATACATTTTGTACATTTTGTATACATTTGTTATTTAATCGCGTACATAAATTCTATACATAGTTTTAGATACATAGTTTTTATGTACACCATGTTACGAAACTCTACATACGACATCAATTATTGCCATTTACTTCAATACTAGGTAAACAATGCATACTTTTTCTTTAAATTTTTCATTAATTAAATGAACAAGACCAATGCTAAAAAAAATGCATTCTATTAATCGTTACTTTTTCAAAACTCCAAAAAAACTGCACAACACTAGTTTGAAAGTTTAACGAAAGTCTACATACGATCAATTTCTAGGAAAAGTTCCGTTACGACACGTGATCGCTCATTGTCGCATATTCTTAAGAAGTTCAGTCGCATTAAGAGGAGCAAAATAAAGGTTAGATTACGTGCTTTTTTATATAAAACTTTGAAAAAAATTGCTCAAAAATGTCAAAAAGAAAAGAAATTTCTCCTGCTTTGCGCGAAGTCGTTGTAAAACTTAAAAATTAAGGAAATTCTTTTTCGAAAGTTGGTGACACATTAGGTTTAAGTAAAGCGACGGTGCAAACAATAATTAAAAATTATAAAAATACTGGATCTTACGAGAGCAAGCCAAGAAGTGGTCGTCCCAGTAAACTTGATGAGCGAATGCAAAGGAAAATCGTGCGAAGCGTGGCTGAAAACCCGAGAAGCAGTGTTGTTAAACTGGCCAAAAACTTGCGAGAGTTTGACGGAATTGATGTAAATCCTCAATGCATACGAAGTTGCTTGCAAAAGGCAGGCTTAGCTTCCCGAGTGGCACGAAAGAAACCACTTATAAGCGAAGTAAATAGGAAGAAGCGACTAAATTATGCCAAACAGCACGAAAAAAAGCATTTTGAGGATCCAACCTTTTGGACACGAGTGATTTTCACGGACGAGTGCAAGTTTAATGTTTTCGGAAGAGATGGACCAGCAAGAGTATGGCGCAAACCAAATACGGCACTTCAGCGTAAGAATATTTGCCCCACAGTCAAACATGGAGGCGGTTCTGTTATGGTGTGGGGCTGCATGGCAGCAAATGGAGTTGGCGAACTGCGATTTATAGAAGGGACAATGGATCGGCATACATATGTACATTGATATTTTAAAAACAAATTTCGTTTCAAGTATTCATAAACTACAACTAGCCGGAAAATATATTTTCATGCACGACAACGATCCCAAGCATAGTTCTGGCTTGGTCAAAGAATGGCTCCTATATAATGTCAGATCGAAGCTGGATCATCCTCCACAATCACCGGATCTCAACGTTATTGAGCATTTGTGGGCACATTTGAAAGAGAAGATTAAAGGAAGAGAAGTAACTTCCGTCCGCACCCTTAAATCGGTTTTAGTTGAGGAGTGGGAAAAAATTTCTCCGGAAGTCACGAAAAAATTGGCCATATCAATGCCTTCTCGACTGCAAGAAGTTATTAAAGCCAATGGTGGACCAACACGTTACTAATATATTATTTTTTTGCTGAAAATTATACCGTATGTAGACTTATGAAAAACATGTTAGTATTAAATTTTTAGTTTTTTAAGTTTTAAATTAATACTTCAAGTTGAATCTTGTTTTTTTTTTGTTGCTTTAATAATTTTGAATACTAAATAAAAAGATTTCATCGATCAAAATTTTGTTCTTCTCTATTTTTTTTATTTATAGAAAATATAACAATCGTATGTAGACTTTCGGAACATGGTGTATAATATATATATTTAGTTTTTATAGTAATTTTAATTAGGTTTGGTTTTAGTTGTGGTTTTATTTTACATTTTGGTTTAGTTCTAATTTGCGTTTATGTTATACCTTTAGTTTAAATTTAGTTTAGGTTTTTATTTCAATTTAAGTTTTCGTTTAAATTGTAATTTTATTTTTAGTTTTAGTTTTAGTTTTAGTTTTCTTTTAATTGTAAATTTAGTTTAAATTTTGTAAAGTGTAAATTTACGGTTATGCTTAATTTATTTTTAAGTTTTAGCTTAGGTTAAATTTTAGTTTTAATTTTTTTGAGTTAAGTTTTGGTTGTTAAATTTTATTTTATTGTTTTACATTATTAAAAATATATTAGTTTTTGTATTAGTTTTAATTTCAGTGTTAGTTTTAGTTTAGTTTAAATTTTAATTTTATTTTTAAATCTTGTTTAAGTCTTTGCTTAGCTGAAGTTGTAGTTTTAGTTTAAGTTTTATTTTAACTTAATTGTAGTTTTAGCTTAAATTGTAATTTTAGTTTGACGTTTATGCTAATTTTGATTTTAAATTTTTGTTTAGTTTCTAAATTATTAAATATATATTAAATATATTAACTTTTTATTTTGATTTTAGTTTTGGTTTAAGTTTTGGTTTTATTTTAATTTAATTTTACGTTTTTAGTTTATTTTCAAATTATTAAAAATATATTAGTTCTGATATTAGTTTTAATAGATAGTTTTAGTTTCTGTTTGAATTTTATTTCTAGTTTTAGTTTATTTTAAGTTTTTATTTTAATTTAATTTTAAGTTTTAGCTTAGGTTAAATTGTAGTTTTAATTTTGTTTAAGTTTTAGTTTAGGTTAAATTTTAATTTTATTTTATTGTTTTACATTATTAAAAATATATTAGTTTTTTTTTATATTAGTTTTAATTTCAATGTTAGTTTTAGTTTAGTTTAAGTTTTAATTTTAATTTTTAAATCTTGTTTAAGTCTTTGCTTAGTTTAAGTTGTAGTTTTAGTTTAAGTTCTATTTTAACTTAATTGTAGTTTTAGCTTAAATTGTAATTTTAGTTTGACGTTTATTCCAATTTTGATTTTAAATTTTTGTTTAGTTTCTAAATGATTAAATATATATTAAATATATTAACTTTTTATAATAGTTTTAATTTCAATGTTAGTTTTATTTTAAGTTTGAGTTCTAGTTACAGTTTGAGTTTTTCTAAGTTTATGTTATATCTCTAGTTTCAGTTTGGGTTTTATTTTAATTTTGATTTTTAAATTAAAGTAACTTTTGTAAAATTTGGAATATTTCTTGTTTTAATTGTAAGGTTTCAAAAGCGTGCTTGATTATATAAAACTTATAAATAAATGCTAAGCTAAGAATTAATATAAAATTGCATGTGCATTTTATTGTTGTTGATATTGTTTCTTTATGATTAATTTTATTCGCATACTGTTCTTATTAATTACTTAATTACAACAATAATAACAATGTGCGTCAAAAACAAAAAAAAAGAAAAAAATTAATTTATTGTAAGCCTCTAATTTATTTAGCCGCTTAACCAAAACGCACGCTTCGACACTTCAACAACGAATGAATTTATTTCTGCTTAGCGAGTTATAGTTCACAATCATTTTCTTATATTCTACCAAACATATTCACAATAGTTAATTATTCTGCTACATCTCGGCCAATCTGACCTTAAGCGATCATCCTTGATCGCTATATACCATAAGACTTAAATACATAAGACTATAGACCATAAATACACTAACATAATACATAAAATCCTATAATGCATGGCACATAAATATTAATTTTCCTTTTAATTAAATTATTCTTTATATAATTCTGTAACTAATCGCAATTTATATATACATCAGTACCCTAGGGTTAAAACATGCTAAGTGCCGCTTTGCTGTTTATCTTTCCACAATTTGATATAACATGCTTCGACGACCCCATTATACGGTATCTGTGTTATCTGACAGTTCTCTATATCTCTGATGACATATCGGTCATTCGGTAGTATTTTATGTATACGGTATGGGCCTTTGTATTTTGGCAAAAGTTTCTTGTTAACACCCACCGTTGTGTCCACATTCTTTATTACCACAAAGTCTCCAACATTGAAACAATTCACCTTATTGTTCCTTTGCTCACTACGTTTTAAATTATAGGTCTGCGTTTTCTCTAACAGCTCTAAATCCCTCCCCGGGGTTGAAATGCATGAATCTAAATATTCGGTTAGTTTATCTACCCTCTGACCCCTTTGTAAGACTCCAAACAATGCTTGACTTGGAGTTATACCAATAGATCTTTGGACGGTGTTGTTAAGAGCGAATTCAATATCAACTAAGTGTTTCACCCAATCAGAATGTTGTACCGGATCACTTGATTTTGCTAACATTCCAACAAGGGTGCGATTTACTCTCTCCACCTGTCCATTTGCTTGAGGCGAATGAACAGCCACTTTAATATGAGTTATGTTCATATCACTCATAAATTCATTAAATTCTTTTGATGTAAACCCAGACCCACGATCAGTTATACATCTCACCGGTCTACTATAGTATTCAAAATACTTTTTTAAGGAAGCAATTATTTCCCTACTACTTGTGCTCACAACTGGATATAGCTTAACAAATTTGGTGAACGCATCTATAACAAGTAAGAGGTGTTTTCGTTTTGATTGTAATGATGGCAAAGGGCCGAAATGATCCAAGTGAACTGTATGGAACGGTAAAGGTTCCTTCGGAATGCTATGAAGTATTCGTTCATTAGGTTTTTGCGGAGCTGAATATATTATGCATTTAAGACAATTTTTTTTAAAATTTTCGATTTTAGTTTTCATTTCGGGAAACCAATAGTTTTCTTTTAGTTTGTAATAACACTTGTCTACTCCTAAATGACCAAGTTTTTCATGCATTTCTCTTATAACTTCATTTTCAAGTTCTCTAGGAACGTATAATCTAAACTGATCATTCTCTTTTCCCTCTTTTCTATAAACGACACCGTTTAACATAACAAAGTTTTTCATATTTCCTTTTTCCAACTGACTCTTTAGATTTATTACATTTTCATCCCGAGCCTGCGCTACTTGTAATTGAAAATCTATATCTTCAGTTTCTACTGCGGCAACAACATTTTCACAATCTAATTCGCTCCTACTGAGAGCATCTACATGGTTCATTTTTGACCCCGGGCGATGGTGTATAGTATAGTTGAAATTTTCCAATTCAAGTGCCCATCTTGCAATACGGCTATTCACTAATTTTTTGTTTAGCGTTAATGTCAAAGAGTTGCAATCAGTTATAATTTTGAATTTAATTCCTTCCAGGTAGACTCGAAAACGACGAATAGCATAAATAACGGCCAATGTTTCGAGTTCAAAACTATGGTAGCGAGTTTCCGGATCAGATGTTCGCTTCGAAAAATATGACACCGGGTGAAACTTACCGTCATCCTGTTTTTGAAGCAAAATGGCACCGAACCCATATGAACTGGCATCACAGTGTAACTCTGTTTCTCGTTTTGGATTATAAATGGACAAAACTGGACCCGAAATCAATATATTTTTTAAATTTTCAAAAGCTTTTACACACTCTTGATCAATTTCGAATTTCGTGTTAATTTTCAACAAATGGTAAAGTGGCCGTGCTATTATTGAAAATGATTTTACAAATTTCCTAAAGTATGAACAGAGCCCCAGGAAGGATTGCAATTCTCGCTGCGTTTTGGGCAGTGGATAGTTCGAAATAGCATTTATATGATTTTCTGATGGACATATACCACATGCGGAAACTTCGTATCCCAAGTATTCAATTTGATCATATGCAAATCTACATTTATTCATTTTTAATTTCAAATTATGATTTGCTAAACGTTGCAAAACTCTAAAAATTGTATCAAAATGGTCCTCAATGTTCTTACTAGCAATCACAATATCATCCATGTAAACAATTATTTCATTTTTATCAATGAAGTCTTTTAGAATTTGTGTAATAAACCTTTGGAATATAGCCGGTCCATTCTTCAAACCGAACGGCATTCTTAAAAATTCAAATTGACCATTTGGAATCACAAAAGAAGTATACTGAATCGAATCTTCTGCCATTTTGATTTGATGGAACCCTGACTTTAAATCTAGCATGGCAAAAAATAACTTTCCTTCTAAATGTTCAAGGCAGTCTTCTATTAGCGGTAAAGGATAATTATCCCGAGCTATCATTTTATTCAAATTTCGATAGTCTATACACATTCTAGTTTCTCCTGATTTTTTCTTTGTCAATACTATGGGTGACGCATATGAAGAATTGCTTGGTCTTATAATGTTTTTTTCTAAAAGTTCTTTAACAATCTCACTAACTTTTTGTTTCTCTGCAAAAGAAAGACGTCTAGGTGCACAAAATGTTGGAGACTTCGATGTCAAAACGATACGAGCTTCATAACTATTATTAGAAAAATCATCACTTAGCTGATCCAAGTATGTGTTCTTAATCATCTGTTTAAATTTATTAATCCAATCCACAGACATATTTGGGTTAATATTAATTTCAGTTTCAATTTCAATACTCAAAATTTCTTTAACAGCAATATTAAAATCATCAATTTCTTCGATGTATTCTTCACATTTTTCAGAAACGTTTCCCTGATCATTAATTATGTTTTTTTCGAAATAATTTTCACAATCACTGATAGTTTTGTGATAATTGTCAAATTTTTTTATTACATTTTCAAATGGTGTTTTATTTAAACATAAAAAAATATTAAAAAGTTCAAGAAAATCTCTTCCCAAAAGTATTGGAAATGGTAATATGTCATCAGCTAATATAAATAAATTCAAAGGTTTAGTTACATTATTAAAATGAATCAAACAGCGTGTTTTGCCAAAATGTTTAATGGTCGAATTGCCAATCCCTTTATATTTAGAATGTTGTGCGCTGTTTAATTTCAAATATGGTTTAGCTGCAACCGCTAGGGATCGCCGAACAAAGCTACTGGAACTGCCCGTGTCCAACATACAAAAAATAGAATCAAATTGTGGATTTTCTACTTGGTCTTCATTCAAAGCGACACTTACCATTTGCCTATAATCAATATGTTCAGCTGATTTGTCATTATCCATTACAGTTGCCACTGCCTTGCTGGGACAATCGCGAAATTGGTGATCAGATCTTCCACACTTAAAACAGGAACCTCTTGGACGCTTTTCCTTCGTACAGTTGTATGCGAGATGGCCGAACGCTGAACAGTTATAGCACCTCATATTTGGCAAAACTTCTCCGCTGCCCGCTGTATATACCGTCTTGCTATCTCCCATTAATTTTTCATATTTTGGAATAATTTTTTTAAATTCTGCAATCGACGAAACATTGTAAAATATGGACGCTTTGGATGTCCTATCTCCTAGTCCTTGTATAATATATTCAACCAAGTCAGATTCGACCACCGATGCGTCTCTTGCGATTTCTTGCATAACCAGCACATAGTGATGCAAACTTTCCTTGTTTCTTCTCCATGTACGTTTTTCCAATTTGTTAAAAATATCTTTAAGGCTCATTGGTTTATAAAATTCTCCTAAAAGCTCCTCTTTCAACTGGTCCCAAGTTTTTACAGAGCTCATCTTCAAAAACAAAGCAGCACTTCCAGTGAGCATTCTACGTGCAAAGAAGAATTTGTCCTCATTAGTACATTCATACACCGTTGTAACGCATTCAAAATCAGCTATCCATTTCTTCACGTCAACATTGCTTTCGCCGTCGAACTTAGGCACGGCCGCTTCTATATCACTGATGTTCATGGTAAAATTACGAGTAGCATGCTGGGATTCTAGAAGCTGCAACTCTTTTTTCAATCGCATTATACGCAATCGCTTGGTCAACCATTGCTCAACTTGATCATAGTCCTCAACATCATCTTCGGTAACATTGCCATTGTGTGCACTTTTTTGTGAATCCTGCTGAAACATTCTTAAATCGCCTTGCTCAGTCGTTGATATGTTTGCGTGCTTCTGCTTACACGTTGCTTTTGCTTCACTTACATTAGCCATGCTTGCATTCAAATTTAACGATTCACGGTATTCGAACTCGCTACGCTGCTCAGAATCTGTTACTAGTTGTGTACTCGTTGTGTTGTTGGTAAATTTGTTAGTAGCGACGCTTCCAACGGAATTTTCCGTTACACCACCATTTGCTTCTGGGACTAAACAAATTTGATCTGCCTCAATAGACACTGCAGCTGTTGAGACCACGGGGTTCTGAAATTGGTCAACAATTGCTGCACTCACTGCTTGCGTACCAACCGTGCCAGTGGATAAATCACCACCGCTGACATTCGCACTACAGTCTAGCGCTTCACCACCAGTTTCAGAAGCATTTGCATCCTTAGAAAAACCAATCACTTGCACCATGAGCTTTTTGAGTTGGCAAATGGTCGCTGTTTCCGGGAATTTTATCCCAGCGTCTCGCAAACTTCTTGCAATTGTTTCTCTTGGAACACTGTCCATTCTTAAGCACTTAGAATTTTCACACTTCTACTTATTGTCAATATACTGTGCACTGCTTCTTTTTTATCGTAAGTTTTATTTATATTTTTCACTACTTCTTTTTTTTTTTTTTTTTTTTTTTTATCTTAAGTTTTATTTAAATTTTTCACTGGTTATTTATCTTAAGTTTCTATTTATTTCACCCCACATCTGATGTTGTAAGCCTCTAATTTATTTAGCCGCTTAACCAAAACGCACGCTTCGACACTTCAACAACGAATGAATTTATTTCTGCTTAGCGAGTTATAGTTCACAATCATTTTCTTATATTCTACCAAACATATTCACAATAGTTAATTATTCTGCTACATTATATAATTTTTATATAAACAATATATAAACAATTATAATTGAGGCAAATTGAAAAAAAAAACTTTCAGAGATCTCTACAGCATGAAAAGTTCATCAATAACTCGATAATATAAATTAATTCAAATTTAATCGAAAAGAAAAATCAGTACTTTAGCTTTGTACAATTTTCATTTTTGAATTTCTTTAAATGACTGACATAAGTTGCATATATAGGTATGTTTAGGTTAAAATAGAAACTTACAGCAAAAAGAGGCAATTGAAAATGTCCATGTAAAATTTGCGTATTCCGGGCCTAGTCCGCTTAGTATTGTATGCCTTTTAATGACAAACAGCTACACAGCTACATGCCACTTGTTTCACTCCTCGATGCTACCGCAGCCGAAACAAAGTGGTGCACTTTGACACTCCTCCACAGTGAATGGCAAGGTCACTCGGAATTCCTTCCTCAGCCTTTTTAAGTTGTTGATGTGTTGTTGCTCCGGGTGTTGTTTTTGTGACGGCACAGCGGTAGCGCTAGGGCTACTGTTGTAGCTGTTGCTGTTCTGGCCGTTGTTCGGTGTTGCAGCGGCACAGCGGTAGCGCTAGGGCTACTGTTATAGCTGTTGCTGTTCTGTAAATATATCCAATAAATACAGGGTGTTTTTTTAGAGGTATAGAACTTCGAATTGAAATAAAACACAAGAAAATCGTTTTAATGTCCATCAATTTGGCTTTATTGGAAGGATAATTTTATTCCATTAATGTTTAAATATGATTTCGGGCATGTGGCCGCCGCAGCTGGCTCGAATAAAGCCAATTCTACAGGTCCAATTTTCAACCACTTTTTCGAGCATATGGGGCCGTATGTCGGCAATAACGCCACGAATGTTGACCTCCAAGTCCCCTAACGTTTCTGGTTTGTTAGCGTAGACGAGCGACTTCACATATCCCCAAAGAAAATAATCCAATGGTGTCAAATCACACGATCTTGGTGGCCAATTGACAGGTCCATTCCGCGAAATTATGCGCTCATCGAATATTTCCTTCAATAAATCGATTGTGACGTGCGCTGTGTGGCATGTAGCGCCGTCTTGTTGGAACCACAACTCATTCACATTCATGCCATCCAATTCGGGAACAAAATAGTCGGTTATCATGGCTCTATACCGGTCTCCATTAACGGTAACTGACTCTCCAGCATTATTTCGGAAGAAGTATGGCCCAATGACTCCACCAGCCCATAGAGAACACCAAACAGTCAGTTTTTGTGGATGTAATGGCGTCTCAAGGATCTCATGTGGATTCTCTTCACTCCAAATGCGGCAATTTTGCTTGTTGACGTAGCCATTCAACCAAAAATGAGCCTCATCACTGAACAAAATTTTGCGATGAAAATCAGCATCGAGATCAATCTCATTTTCGGCCCATACACCAAAATCACAACGCATTGCATGGTCTCGCGGCTTGCACAAGCTGGATCTTGTAAGGTCGCAAGCCAAGATCTTTGCGCAAAATCTTCTATAAAGTTGATGGACAAAGCTCCAATTGCTGTGCACGGTGGCGAATCGATTCATTCGGGTCCTCTTCAACATTTTGCTCTACAGCGGCAATTGTTTCTTCGGTGCGCACTGTTCGACGTCTCTGCGGATGCGTATTATCACATAGAGTAAACGTAGTGCGAAAACGACCCATGGTTAACCGAATTAATTGCTCTGATGGACGATTATGTCGACCATAAAATGGACGGAGCTTGCGGTAAACTTCGCGAACTGAACCATTATTTTCGAAATAAATTTGCACGATTTGCAAGCGTTGTTCTTTTGTCAACCTGTTCATGATGAAATGGCAAACCAAACTGAACATAAATGACATTAGAGTTGCCAGATTTGACCACAAAATGCCAGTTTTATCTCTATTCGAAAAACAAACTCCTAAAAAACACCCATTATTATATAACAAATTATAATTACTTTATATATTTACATATAAATCTATATGTCTATACTTACATATAGATAACTATATTTATATATAGGTATATAAATATTTTTCCTGCGATCGTCCTCGCTCTTGGCTCAAGAAGAAAAGAACGATGGCCGATCGCTGCGCTGCTACGCCAACGTTGATCCGCCATCTTCGTTAAATTTTCGGCAATTCGCCATCTTTTGTCACCTCAGGGGTGCCAACCGAACGTCAAGCGGGTATGTTCACGTAGGTCGTACGTTAAGGACCATTCCACACTTAACGCATGGTGTAAATAACCATGAAAACGGTATTCATGAGGCGTTTGTGCCATTACACTATATTGCAACCAACAGCAACCTGTGAAAAAGGTAGCTTCCGGATGGCGCCAGTAAGCACTCTGAATTTCATCTTGCGATGTTATAGAGTAGTTCTCGGTAAAATCAACTTGGAATAGAGCATTAATGTCTGTAGTTGTTTCTTTTTTGTGTTGCAAAAACTTTGCTTGTTGAGAATTAACGAAACAGTGAAACTTAAACTTTTTGTGTCACAACAGCCTATTTTGGATGACCTTCACGAAATTCGTCCTGTAGCGAAGTGCGACCACTATTACATTTAGAAAACCATCAAAACATCTTGTCTCGAGATGGTGCTTCATCATCAAAATTTAATTCTATCGGCACACTGCTATTGGTTTAATCCACATCGAAAGTCGTAGAAAATCATCGCACAAAAATGTTCACGATTTCATTCCTTTTTTTTACCAATATGCATTTTCCAAGTATCTGTAAACAACACAAATAGCACTCGTATGACAAGACTTTATAAGTACGTTCAACATTAAAGATATTAAACTTTACTATGACAATGTCAAATTTGATATATTCGCATTAGTGTTGGCATATCTCAAGACTTAAAAGTCAACCTACGTAACATTAATATGTGTAGGGTATGAAAGAACATCAGACCTATTCAAATATACACAAATCTTACCTTACTATCGAGGTGTAATAGTTTAGAAAAAGAAATTTGTGACGGGTGTTACACAATTTTATCGAGTTAAATTGGCGGTCTGCAAAAACAATGAGAAAACATAACGTTGGAAATTAATAAACTGCAAGCATAACCTTACTTTTGTAAAGATACACCTAAATTGGAATACAACTTTTGTATTGAAATGACTATTTGTTGTTTTTTGTGACGGGTGTTACAAATAACTTAGCAAGTTTAAAGAATCTAAAATATCGCTTCCACTAACTTACTTAATTTGAATTACAACAACTAGCTGTTACCTTCATCAATTTTTTGTTTCATATTCCACTTCGATATTTTTACTGACAACTAATTGACTCATAAAACGGTGCTTACAATGTTGCTGTATTTAAAAACTGAAAAATATTTTTCGTAGTATACTTAACTTTAAAGTGAAAAATATCTTAGATTACCATTCATATTTAATTTTTTAAAATATGACACTTAAGTAAGACTAAATCTCTCACATAAACAATAGGATTTAATCCGATATCTTAAAATATAAAATTTTTGCGATGGTAACGATTATCTTGGAATGCTCCAAATACAAAATTTAAATTTTTGGGCTGGCCTAATACTATATGCTTCTAAAGAGTTTAATCAGTTGTTAACTTAGTAATATATTCAAAAATGAAAAAAATTAATCTACTTTATCTCTTGAGCATTTATTTAGTGAAAAATGTAATTTAGTGAAAAGCATAGCAACGGGCCTAAGCAAAGGAAACGGTTTTTGTTAATATATTGATCTTAACATAATAGATCAGGCTTCCTCCACTGGTTTGAATGGTATGCAACTGGATGATAATTGCTTATTGTGCAACGTACCAGTATTGGTGCTAAAAACGCTCACAGTGCAGCATCTTCTGGACCAGTTACCAAAATATGACAAAATTGATTTGAATTCTTGATTTGAAATATGACAAAATTGAAATACGCAATTGAAAATATTGTCAGTGATCAGTCAAAATTTGTTGTTGAAAAAAAATAAACTCTCTGCGGGATCAGAGTCAACTTTTTACAATTCATCGTATCAGTCAAATTTTCACTGAGCCTAAAACCTTCATTAATCAAACGGTTGAAAACTTTTGCTTGTCTTCTGCCTAGTAGCAAATAATTCATAAGAAAGTAGTATATTCAGCATAAAAGTATTTTTATAAAAAGAAAAGACAGAAAAAACAGAAGGAAAGTAGCAATAAATGCTTGCATCGGTCATCAGTCAATTGTATGCGTCAATTGTCTGGTGTCCTAGATATGGGTGTTATGTTGACGATATAGAATCAGTTCAGAAACAATTTCTTTTTTTTTGTTTACGCAATATATATTGTCAATATAAAGCTTGTTAACCTACCTTCTCTAAGAAATCGTAGAATCATGCTTAATGTTTGCTGGATTTATCAACTTATACATGGATTTGTTGACAGTCCATACTTACTGAGTAAAATATACTTCCTCTTCGACCAAGAAGATCTTTTGAGCTACTTTTTATGAACTTTTGTAGAACTAACTACTTGCAAAATGAACCACTAAGAAGCGCTTGCTGAGACTTCAATTCCGTTTCAGATGTTATATCTTTTAATGAAACCCTATACTCAATTAAACTTAAAATAATGGATTATCTGCAGCACCGCCACTGATTCTCAACATACTCTTCCAAGGATACGGAATTTTTACTGTTGGATGGTAATCAATCTACACATATACATCTGAATGGACCTGAACTTGCCGGACTTATTCCTATATAGAATGAGAGAACGATCTGCATAGTATATATATTAATTTAAGTGGCTTATTAGACCAAGTTTGTCTATGTGCCTGCGTTCGTTACCTTTGTCTTAGCTTGCTATGAACTCGGTGTGATAAATAAAAGATGAATCAAGACTTCATCGGCTTTAGAACCACAGAATGAATAATATTGTATATATACTATCATTATGGCGTACCGGGCCTTGTTTGCCTTGAAACCTACCACTGTTCTAGATCTCACACTCTGATACTTTGTGCCACATTTATAGAGGTGTTATAAGTATATTAATATGAGTGGCCAATGAGACCCAGTTTGTCTTAGTGCCTGCGTTCGCAACCATTTTCCTTTCCTACAAGGAAATTAGTGTGGTAAATACGACTCAATTCGTCGGATTACCAACTTGCTAAGCCAAGACTTCATTGGCTTCAAGGACAGAACGATATTTTAATTTTATACATATTTTCATTCTCTATACCACAGCCTTGGACCCTCTGGAAGATTTATTATTAATTTATGTTTTGCTTTATAATACCCTTACTCATATTATCTGTAAGTCTATACACTTTGAAACGTTCATGTTTTAATTTTACATTACATTACAACTGAACTTATTTTACTTTGGTTTTGTATCTTCATTTAAAACGAACTTGAACTCTATATATTAGTATTATTATTAGTATTATTAGTATTAGCATAATAGGATTATGAATTGTAATTTTAAATTGCTATAAAGCCTAAAAGGCAGAGTTGGCGTAAGGCGTAGGCAATGTGGGCCACCGCCTACGGCCTGGCGGCCCAAGGAGCCTCGCGCATCAAAGGCTTAAGTATTAGGTATCTAAAAGCCTTGACCGCACGAGATTAATTGATATCATTAATTTCTTAGCCTTTCATAATCTTGCATTTAGAGGTCACAGAGAATCTCTAGAGACACAGGACGCCACAAGGAATTCTAGTAACTTCATAGACTTATTTAAATTGATATCCAAATTTGATCCTATGTTAGGGAAACACATGAACCGCATCAGCGACAATCAACTTTCACACCATTATCTAAGCCACGATATTCAAAATCACATTGATGTCAAAAACAGTCATCGATGAAGTGATTCGTAGAGTTAAAGAGGCAAAATATTATTCTTTTTTCCTCGACTGCGCTAGAGACCGCAGCAAAGTTGAACAAATGTCAGTTATCTTAAGATTTTGTAATACAGAAACTGGTGCAAAAGAAGAAAACTTTATCGGATTTCTTGCTGCCACTGAGACGACTGGATATTATTTTACTAATGAGATACAGGGACAGCTCGAGAAAATACAGCTTAAATATTCAAAACTGTCGTGGCCAAGGATACGATTATGGTGCAAATATGGTAGGCGTAAATAGTGGAGTTAAAACTCTAATATTAAACATTAAACCCAGGGCATTTTTTACACCCTGCGGTTGTAATAGTTGAAATCTGCTGTTGGTGGACGCAGCCAAAGCTTCTGAGGCTGCAAAAACATTTTGAGGTTTTATTCAGAAAATTTATTTTAAGGATTGCGTTTAAGGATTGCTCTTGAACATTTTATATTTTGTGACTGGGTCAAAGACCCATTTTGTGAAAAATGCTTGTGATGCTCGTAAATTTATTGAAAAATGCATTGATGATCTCCCAAAAGAATTTAAAAATATAAGGTTCGCCAAAAAGAAAAGAATGTTCGATTATGAAGGCAGCGATCAACCTGCACTCTCTCCAAAAAGCCAGTATGAAATAAACTTTTTTAACACCTTAATTGATTCTAATAATATACATTTAAGATTTAAATTTTAATCAATCTATGATCTAAACTAGTTAAAAACTAGCCCTTTCTTAGGGACTGATTAAAAAACAGTCAAGATTTATACACTGTCCTACGAGTGGGTGAGAGCAGCGACTTCCAACCGTACGAATTGTATGAAGAATTAATAACAATGCTCCCAAATTTACCCAATTTAATTCAAATATCTGCTCCAATACATAACAGAAAATAGCAGAAAATAGAAATTTGCTCAAATAATAACATAGTCATTTGAATTTTGCTAACAATACCGGCAAGTACAACATCCGCTGAAAGGAGCTTTTCAAAATTAAAACTAATTAAAAATTATTTAAGAAGTTCAATGAGTCAGAAAACACTTTCAGCTTTGACAGTTTTATCTATTGAAGCAGATATAGGATCTAAACTGAATAACTATAATATTATTAACGAATTCATAAAAAAATAAATAAATAACTGGCCATTTCAGCCCTTGAAAGGACTTAAACCTAGCTTCTTATGATCAATTGTGTTGTGCGTGTCATTAAGGGGACATATAGGTTACAAATTTTTTAAAATAAAAATTTTTTCGGGAATTTTTTTTATAGAAGGTGTTAACGCCCAAACATAATTAGTTCTAAACCGCCACTGTGCACGGCAGTTTGTAGTATAAGAGTATATGAGCAACGGGTCCTCTCTCTACCTTGCATTCACTGCTTTTGCCTTTTTGCATATAACTTGCCTAGCTTTAAGTTATTTTTTTGTCTATGAATAAATAGTTATTGTACAGCATTCAAGAAGAGCTTACTTCGTATTTTTAAAGGCGCAGCTTAACTCAATTTTGAGTACAATATTAACTCCCCCAGTACAAACTAGTACTGGAGTCATCAGAAGGAAAAAAGATATCGTTTTCAAATTTTGCACATATATTTATTAACATCTAAAGAATACCAAAAATTTTTGTCAGTATTTTTGAAGCGGTTTTTGACGTTATTTGATTTTTTTTAAGAAAATGTCAAAAAATTGACGGTGTGCAGGATATCACCAGTCTGGAACATCTGAGGGAAAAGTAAAAAAATAAATTAATCCTTATTTAAGTGGCCACCGCCTGAACTAGGATAATTTTTATCGGCCGAAAAAAAACAAAATGGCGACCAATTTTGTAACCTCGAAAATCGATTTTTTTTCAAATGGCTGCCATTTTGTTTTTTTTCGGCGGATAAAAATTATCCTAGTTCAGGCGGTGGCCACTTAAACAAGGATTAATTTGTTTTTTTTTAATTTTTCCTCAGATGTTCCAGACTGGTGATATCCTGCACACCGTCAATTTTTTGGCATTTTTTAAAAAAAAGCAAATAACGTCAAAAACTGCTTCAATAATTCTGAAAAAACAATTTGTGTATTCTTTAAATGTTAATAAATATATGTGCAAAATTTGAAAACGATATCTTTTTTTCTTCTATGAAAAAAAATTCCTGAAAAAAAAATTTTTTTTTTAAATTTGTAACGTATATGTCCCCTTAAGTTTGTACACAATTGACCAAGAAGCGGACCTACAGGTTTAACGCCGACTCCGAACGGCGATGAACATAAGAATGTTCTTGTTCTCAAGAAGCTTTACATGGCATTTTGATTACTCTCTGAGGTTTGCCATTGTCTGCAGAGAGGTGGCGGCCGTACAGAAAAATTATTTTAATTCAAATAATTTTCTGTCGCTGCTGGGGTTCGAACCCGTGTCTCCAGCAGTGGCGTTCCTAGGGGGGGGAGGGGGGGCGTGGGGGCGGTCCGCCCCGGGTACCACCATTTTAGGGGTGACACCATTTCGTTTTTTTTTATTTCTCAAACAGAAAGAAAATGGTTCAAATACAATACGTTAAAAAATTTGTGTCCCATTTTGTCGCATTGAAATTATTTCAACAATTTGTGTATCAGTAGCTTCATGCGAAAGGAGTTTTTCGAAGCTAAAATTAATTAATACTTATTTAAGGTCTTCCATGTGGCAGACAAGACTTTCCGGTCTTGCTATTTTATCCATTGAAAACGAGCTTGCATGTAATAGGGTCAATTGCATACAAAATCCTCCTCTGAGAGTAAAATAGCAAAGTTAACGCCTGCTGAAAGAGCACGAAGATATCGGGAAAATATAAAGCTAGATAAGGAACGAAATGAAGAATATAAATGAAAGCAAAAATAATGGTACCTATGTAGACTTTGACCTCATTTTTGCTTTTTGTGTTTACTAACTGATATCGCCCATTTCACATTGAAGTGATCAGTTGCACTGACCATCTCCGATTTCTCTCAAATATTTTTTTTTGCATTGGTTTATTGATTTGAAAACCAAATTTGAAGTTATAAATTTTTAGAATAATTGTTCGCGGCCGAAATAGGGTCTATTTTGAGACAGCATAGCTCAATCAACTTAAGACCGCTATAACCGGTAATATAGTATCATTGGGAAAAGTTATTTAATCTATTTTGAGGAAAAGTACAAAATTTTTGAAAATATTGCAATAAGTTGACTCATTCTTAATTTCTTTAAGTTCAATACCATGCCAGCAACACGAGCTATAATTTTTTTTTATAATTTTAATTTTTTTACGTTTTTACGTTAGGTTATACCTTTCCAATGATATAAAATGAAGATGTGGTTTTAACTGGTTTAGAAGTTATATTGTAAAACGTGAAGTCTTAATAAATTTTCAATACAAATTCAACTAGCTATTGAATTTTATATTTTTTTTTAAAAAAAGAAAGAAAAAAAAATGGATGAAAATTTTATGTATAGCTGAATTATATACTTTATATTTACTTTTTTTTTTTAAAAGAATAAACCTGTTTTTTGTTAAACTCCCAATTTGATTTAAATTATTTGGTCAACCCTTTCGGTTATTCTATGCCATATGGCATAGTCGCTTTTCAGTGACTGTTTTAAGTAAAAAACTGAATGATAATGTTTTCTTTTATATTTTTGTATTTTTCTTTGAAGTTTTTAACTTTAAAGAAGTTATGTATTTTACAAAAATAGATCACTTTGTACTTTTATATATTCTATTACAAAAATTACTTTATTTGATAACTTTATTTAAGTAATTTTAAAGATAATCAATGCTTTCGTAAATATAAAAAAGTTTAATCCCAAAAATAGTTCAATAAGGCTGTACTATTTTTTTATTCCGTACCATGCCATATGGCATAGATTTTACCCAAAGGAAATAATATTTTTATTTGATTGAGAAAAGTCGCAGCGGCTGAACGCTTTTTTATTATATTTTACTGTACTCAAATATTTCATTTGACTAAGAAGACTCGCAGCGGTTAGACGCTTTTTTTAACTTTACTAAATACTTTACTTTACGTTACTAAAATATTTGATTTTGTAAAGAAGAGCTGAAGCGGTTGGACGCTTTTTTTCTGCATACATTTCTTTCTAATATATGTAATTACGATGTCTAATAAACTAAACATCGAACAAATAGGAAATATTTCAATAAATTTTGATGACTCAGATTTATCTGATTTTCACGATGATGAAGAAGAAGAAAATGGTGTTTTGGAGAAGTATTTTCCATATGATTTTATTGACATGATTGTTCAGGCAACGAATCAAGCCTCACTTATAAAAACGGGAACTGCAATTAATGTTACAAGGGAAGAGATTCTGACATTAATGGGCTTAGAAATCATTATTGGAACAATCGGTTATCCTCGATTAACGATGTACTGGAGTAGTGCTACTAAAATACCTGCCTTTAGTAAACATATGACCAAAAATAGATTTCATTTAATACGCACTAATCTAAAGTTCAGTGTAGAAGAGAACCTGAATGACAAACTTTATAAAGTTCGTCCACTTATCAATTCGTTTTTGAAAAGATCTTATGATATTCCAAAAGATGAAAACTGTTGTTGTGATGAAATGATGATTCCGTGCAAAGCAAGAACTGGGTTAAAACAGTATATGCCTAAAAAGCCTATCAAATGGGGAATAAAAGTGTTTTGCCTATGTAGCTCAAATGGAATTGTATATGATTTCGAAATATACCAAGGAAAAAAAACAATTGTTGGGGAAGCAAAATTAGGGTTTTGTTCAGATATTGTCATTCACCTCTGTAAAACGATTCCGGAAAATAAAAACTACAAACTATTTTTTGATAATTATTTCACTACAATTAATTTATTAATATATTTGCGAGAAAAGGGGATATGGGCAACAGGTACTATACGAGGAAACAGAACCGGAAAAGCTCCGATGGCAACAGAAAAGGAGTTGAAAAAGTTAGGAAGAGGTAGTTATGACTTTTGCATTGAAAGAAACCAAAATATTTTCCTTTTAAAATGGCTGGATGGGGGCTGTGTTCAATTGGCTTCGTCCATTTATGGTGATAAGGACACAAAAGAGGTCACCAGATTTTGTGCTGAACAAAAGAAAAAAATCGTTTTACCTCAACCTAACGTTGTAGGTGTATATAATAAACACATGGAAGGAGTCGACAAGATGGACTTTTTGCTGTCGTTATACCGAATTTCCATTCGGACAAGGAAGTGGACACTCAGAGTTTTCGACCATGTCACCGATTTAGCAGTATGCAACTCTTGGTTGGAATATCGCAATGATAGCGATAGTAATAATATTAGAAAAAAGATCAAATGGATTTATTAGCATTCAGAAATGATGTAGCTGATGGACTGCTTTCATTGTCAGTAGTTCAAAATCTCTCTCGTAAACGAGGAAGACCCAGACTAACTGAAGACCTAGATATTTCCGAGACCCCTTCAACTTCGAAGCCGAGGCTATTATACGAAAGGGCTCTTTCAGTTTCGATTCGTTTCGATGGGATTGAGCATTGGCCAGAGTATACATCTGTAAAACGTATATGTAAAGTACAAGGATGCAAAGGATATTCGAGATACTTTTGTTCCAAATGTGATGTCCATCTATGCATTCCAAATGGCGCCAGAAATTATTTCAGAGTATACCATGAAAAATAAGGTAAGTTATTGATTAATTTTTATATTAAAATTGGTCGTCTTATTTCTCTTTTTCAGCTAGAGATACAGAAGCAGAACTAATGATGGATCTGAAATTAGAAGACTTGAACCTGAAATTGGCGGACTTGATGGACTTGAAATTTTTTTATATAATAATATAGTATAACTATTATAGTATATAACTATTTTAAATAACAATAGTTTCCTTCTTTTGTTTTGTGTATTGTATATTGTGAATTATTTAAGTTAAAATAAATATAATTATTTTAAAAACTAAAATTATCTCTGTACCATTTGAAGAATAACTGGAAATTATTTTATATTCGTAGTTAATTCCTTCAGAGCCATAAGCTTTTGAGCAGTTAGCATTTTAATTTGATCTTGATTAGGTACATATCTTAATACCGTGAAAGAGTTAATATGTAACATAAAATTATTGCATTTGAATTAATTTTTTATAAGAATAAAGCTTATTTGTATCTTTTTAAACATAAAATCTTTAAAAATGAATTAAATATTAAAAGATATATTTTGGTATTTTGTTTTTTCCTTTAAGTTCATTCTATGCCATATGGCATGATGCCCAAAAACCACTTTTGCAAACAAAATTTTATAAAATGACTTTTGATTATTAATAACGTAGGCTACTTAAAAACAGTAACATAATGGAAAGGAATGATTTTTAAATTAAAAAACAAAAACGAAGTACCGAAAGAGTTAAGCGCAACAAAATGTATTGAACGTCACAAAATGTATTGAACGTCACTTTGTTGTTTTTTTCTAAAATTGCTTATTATTTAACAGTTTTTTATTTTTTATTGCTGCAAGTCTACTACTTTGAAAATAACTTCTATGTTGATGTCTTTTGAGAGAAAAATTTTTATTTTTTTCCGTTAAAATTGTAGAATATGTAAGGATTTTTGGTAAAAAATTATTATTTCTTAAACTGAAATGACGATTTTTGCAAAATCTAATTTGACTGATTAAATAACTTAATAAACATCACAGTAACCTTAAATTTACAACGGTTTTAATATTTAAGTGATTTTTTCCGTACATCTGCTGTGTGACGTTCAACACAAAAATCGTATAAAAACCATAGAAAAAATGATTTTTTGCAGGGCCTAAAAACAACTTCGAATTCTCCATTAACTTTCACTTAATTTGACTATTCAACGGGAAAATTTAAAAATCATTAAAAACAAAAAATGAAAACCTCTTTGTGCACGTTTTTTTTTGCAATTGATCAATTTGTTTTTTTGATTTCGATAAGGTTATTTCAAATTTTGGAGCTTTTAAAGTAAGAAAAGTTAGTTTTTAAGACAACGCATATACAAATATGTACCTGAAAATGTAATGTTTTTGTTCCGTCAGTTTTTAATACTGCGAAGTTAATAAGTTTTCTTTTTTACCTTATGCCTACATATCTAAATATATAGACGCCTGAAAATGTAATATTTTTGTTCTGTTTTTTACAAATTCTTATTGTTTGTCATATGGTGTTTGTTTTTTTTTTTTCGTAAAACATAAAGATAATAATAAAAAACACTTAATCTCATCGAATTGGTTTCTTTTTGCATTTAGAAATTTTTTATAGGGGTGACACCATGAGTATCCGCCCCGGGTGTCACCAAGCCTAGGAACGCCACTGGTCTCCAGGTTCGTTGACATAAAGGCCACGCACTTTAACCAACTACGCCACGGACGCCACTAAAATAAAATTTTCTGTTTCTGTAATTATTTTCTTCTATTTTTGTCAAAGAACATATGTTAGGTTGCATTCTTATAAATAAAAAATGAAAATTGGCAACTTTTTTATTTTACAAAATTCATATTTTGACCCACAGGAGGGCCCCGCAAAAGGTACCTTGCCCACATCAAGTTTCAGTCTTGCCCCGCCACTGCTAAAAGGCTTAGCAAACAAATAAATAATATTGAAAAAAAAGTAACAAATCAGTAAAAAGAAATCACGTGTAAGTCCCATATTAGACATGCCGGTATTGTGCCGATTTCTCTCACCGATTTTCTTATTTTTTCTTTTGTTGCACTGTTTCGTCGTCCATTGCTTGTAGACATGACGATTTTGGCCGAGCGATTTATTTTGCTGTTTATTTGAAAAATGGACAAAATAAAGTTATTTCTTTCACAAAATTCCATAAAATGATGAAAATTCGCGGAAAAGTTAAATAAAACGGTAAACAACGATTTTAGTTTAAAATAAAATGTCGATAGCAAAAGCAAACGTCAAAAGATCGTCGCAAAATCGCTGGTACGGCCGATCATTTCCGCTTTCGTTTCCCTTCCCGCTACACCGAACAAAAAATCGGTGAGAGAAATCGGCACAATATCGGCATGTCTACTATGGGCTTAAGCGGTCATTCAGTCAAATTTCTCAGCGAGAGTAAAAAACGCGGTACTCTTCAGTCAATTTGACTGACATGCGAATTGCCCCATTGCGAAAATGCGCAAGTAGTGATACGAAACAGCTGATTCATGTTTTGCTGTTTTTAGGCATAGTTGCCATCTATGTAAAACTTTAAAAATGCTAATATTGTACATTGCTTTTAATAACTTTATGTGATTTTAAATTAAGGTGGCAAAATATATTTCCTTCAGTTGTATTAACAGAGTTGCAACACTAAATTTGCAATATTTATGTTCACGCGTTAGTTTGAAAAATATCTTGCATATTCGAATTCTTGCAATTCGCATCAACCCGTGAATATCCCTATTAGTATTGACAAAAGTGCTGAAATTAGAAATCAATATCTCTTTTGTCCAATAAATTCTTTAGTTATAAGGATACTCTTGGGTAACATAATTTGACGGTAATAGTTTTGTTATCCAACATTTTTACGTTGCTTTACATAACAAGAAACTAACAATAACAAACACGTTAATTCTGGATGGTAGCCAGAATTTTCCCTTGGTGGGGGGAGGGTGTATAATACAAAATTTGGTTTTGGATTTATTATATTAGGATCAGAATCAAATGTGTCAACCTGATGACTTCATTTGTGTATGCAACCGATTTTATTTGCAACTCAAACATAATTATTTGAGTCATCTTTATATTATTTTCATAAAGTTTTTCTTATAAGGTTCTTCTTGGCTGCCGTAGCGCAGTGGGTAGAGTGCGTGGCCCATACGCCAGAGAACCCTGGTTCAATTTTCACCTGAAAGTTTTTGCAATTGCAAAAATTGTCTGCAGACTATGAAAAACCTCAGAGAGTGAATAATGCGTTTTGCCAGCAAGGCATTATTCTTCCGTTCCAGCAGCAGTTTTGGAACATATCCGAATGTTTTATACTGCACTACATCTTCAAAACTATTCGTAATGATAACCTTCATGAACTAACAAAATTTTGCACTTATCTTTTTACTCTTTAATAAAAACAAATCGTTTTGTCTCCTTGTTTTGTATGGAATCCTTTGAAAAACAAAACTGCTTTTTTGCTTCTCATAACAATTTTGAAATTTTGAGTTGTGTCTGTTTTGAAGATGGAGTACGATAATTTGCTTAATGTTTGTTTTGTTGTAATACTGTATAATATGCATTAAACAAAAATATGCTTTTATTTCTTATTGAAAATAAAATATTTACTTATTTAAATTGAAAAATTAAAATTTTTATTGAATATTTCAGTGGAAACAAAAGTAAGTATAGCAACAGTTGGTCTAGCTGGCGATTGTTCTGCGTGGCAACTAGACCAACATAAATAATGTTTATAATTTAGGTAGCTAACGGGTGGATGTAAATACAAAGGTAGATACATAGATACAATATAGTAAAAATAATTATAATATTGAAAAAAATATTAGTAGTAACTCAATCAGAATTAAAGAAGTTACAGCGTTTTTTCTACAATTTGAGATATAGGTACAAAATCGAGTAAGTATAACTTTTCTGGCGCTCAATGAATAGTAAAAAAAAAAATATTTTTTGATGTCATTTTAAAGGTGATGAAATAATCTACAATTTTGTCCTTGGGTGCATTTCAATCCAAGCAGTATTAAAAAAGTTACAGCGATTTTTCTATAGCTTATTCATTAGAGATAGACAAAATCGCATAAATATAACTTTTCTAACGATCAATGAAATGCATCCAAAGCAGCTAAGAAAATTCTGCACAACTGAAAAACCATGCAAAAAAAAATTTTAGTATAAAACATGAATAAATAAAGTTAGAAAATAATTTGATGCCGTTTTATAGGTAATACAATGATCTACAATTTTGTCCTTGGATGCATTTCAATCCAATCAGAACTTAAAAAGTTACAAAATCACGATTTTTCTATAGCTCCATTGAAATAGACAAAATTGCAAAAATATAACTATTCTGACGATCAATGAATGAAATGCAGCCAAAGCAGTAAAGAAAATCCTGCAAAAGTGAGAAAGTTGAGCAACAACAAAAAGCATGCAAAAAAAATGTAAACAAACAAGCATAGAATTCCATTGAAAAAATAAAATAAACATGGCTTACCGACAACTTTGTTGATAAGGTTTTGTAGTTCTAGAGTCTCTGCAACAAAATCTGGCAACATAAGTTATCGCCGCGCTGCCATTAAGTTCGCCTGGCCATCGTTTTTCGCCGTGCCCATGTTTGCGGGCTAAACTCTGAGTGGAATCTCTCGAGTGTTTCTGATGCATGTTATTGTAATCAGAGCAGAGACCAGAGACTATAAATTATATAGACATTGCATCAGAAACACTCGAGCAATTCCACTCAGAGTTTAGCCCGCAAACATGGGCACGGCGAAAAACGGTGGCCAGGCGAACTTAATGGCAGAGCGACGATCAACTTATGTTGCTAAAATTTGTTGCAGAGACTGTAGAACTACAAAACCTTATCAACAAAGTTGTCGTAAAGCCATGTCTATATTTGTTTTCATAGGAATTCTAAGCCGACGAACAGCTTGTTTGTTTACATTTTTTTTGCTTGGCTTTTGTTGTTGCTCTTCTTTCTTTCTTTTTCTGCAGGTTTTTGTTTCGCTAGGATTTTTAGCTTAATATTTGGCGATCGTCAGATATTTTATATTTTTGCGATTTTGTCTATCTCGATGAAGCTATAGGGAAATCGCTGTAACTTTTTTAATTCAGTTTGAATTGAAATGCACCCAAGGATAAAATTGTAGATAATTTAACCACCTTTAAAATGACGTCAACAATTATTTTTTTGCTAAATTTATTAATTTTTTTTTAACTTAACTTATCTTAACTTAATATATCTATCTATCTTAATCCACCCTTTCTGAACCAATATAATAAATATAATTTATTTCAGAATATATTGGCCTTGTTGCCACGCAAGACAATCGGCAGCTAGAACAACTAGGTTGTCTTGTTGCTGCTGTAATTGCCTTGTGTCCACTAAAATATGCAATAAAAATATTTAAATAAATTAAATATACCTTGTTTGTTATTTTAAATAAACTATAAATCAATTACACTATAACGACCAAGAAAAAAATATCTTAAAATTATGGCCTTAAGATCCAATAAGTTTTATATAAATTTTCGGACTTAATTTTATTAAAAATATTTTGTAATTAAATAAAAAACTAATTTTAAATATTTCAAATAAAAACTTAATTGTAAAAAAATTAAGGTTAAAGTTCAAAAAATTTAAAATTTAACAAAATAAAATAAAATAAATAAATTAAAAATAAGAGTGAAATTAAAAAACTAAAACCAAATTTATAAAACAAAGAACATTAAAAATAAATTTTAAAGAAAACGCAAAAACTAAAAACTTGTTAAAACATATAATAGTTTAAAGAAAACAAATAATAATTTAAAAAATGCCATTTTGTAATTGTGAGAAAATTATATAAAAAAGAAGGTGCTAAAATAAAACGATAAAAATAAAATTAAAAAGTGCCAAAGTCAAAATAAAAAACATAAATTCAATATAACAAAAATATATATAAATAAATATAAGTTAAAATTAAATATATAACTGAAAATTAAGAAATGTATTTATTTTATATAATTTGATTTGATTTATTGATTACTTATTTTATATTGATGCCTTTTTATTCTGCAAAAACTATACTTTTTATTTTATTTTTACACTATCTTATTTCTTAAAAAATATACAAAGGTTTTTTTAATTTTTATAAATAACATTGATTTTCAAATTTAAATTACATATTAATTCATTTTACAATTTTTGTTAAATTGTAGCTATTTGATTTTTTTTAAAATTTTGTTTCATACGTTTAAGATTTTTAAATCTGTTGAAAGTATGTATTTAACAAATTGAAGAAATAGTTGGAAATTTTTAATTAAATTTTTTTATTAATCATTTCAGCGTTTTTTTATGTTTTTGGTTTTAGTTTTAATATATATTTAAAATTACTATTTTATTCGATAACTTTAAATATATTAAAAATAATAACAAATATAAACGAATCAAATTTATATGTAAAAAATAAACTTAAAACGAAACACGCAAACATTATGTTTTCATTATTTGAACAACATGATAACATTATGTTTTCATTATGATAATTTATTACTTTATCGAATTATATCAAAATTTTCGCAAATTAATTTAAATTACAAATAATGGAATTATATTTTAATGGTTTTGTTTTTGTTTAAAAAAAGTAATAAATTATCATAACAAGAAACAAGAGAAAAAAAGTTCAAAAATTGTAAAACAAAAAATATTAAATTTTTAATACTTGAATATATAAAGATATATCAATTTTGTTCGTTTATATTTTCTATTATTTTTAAGATATTTAAAGACATCGAATAAAATAGTAATTTTTAATATATAAAAATGAAACCAAAACATCAAAACACGCTGAAAAGATTAAAAAAATTAGTTACAAATTTCCAAATACTTCTTCAATTTTTTTAATACTCTCAACAATTTTAAAAATCTCAAAAGTATGAATCAAAATTAAACAAAAATCAAATAATAAATAACAATTTAACAAAAATTGTAAAATTGATAAATAAAAATTTAAATGTGAAAATCAATATTATTAATAAAAATTAAATAAAATTCTTTATATATTTTATTTTATTCCTTAATTGTAAGAATAAAAAAAAAAAGTATAGTTTTAGCAGCATATCAGCGCAACAATAAAAAATAAGTAATCAATAAATCAAATCAAATTATATAAAATAAATACATTTCTTAATTTTCAGTTATATATTTTATTTTAACTTATATTTATTTATATATATTTTTGTTATATTGATTTTATGTTTTTTATTTTGACTTTGGCACTTTTTAATTTTATTTTTATCGTTTTATTTTAGCACCTTCTTTTTTATATAATTTTCTCACAATTATAAAATGGCATTTTTTAAATTATTATTTGTTTTATTTAAACTATTATATGTTTTAACAAGTTTTTAGTTTTTGCGTTTTCTTTAAAATTTATTTTTAATGTTCTTTGTTTTATAAATTTGGTTTTAGTTTTTTAATTTCACTCTTATTTTTAATTTATTTATTTTATTTTATTTTGTTAAATTTTAAATTTTTTGAACTTTAACCTTAATTTTTTTACAATTAAGTTTTTATTTGAAATATTTAAAATTAGTTTTTTATTTAATTACAAAATATTTTTAATAAAATTAAGTCCGAAAATTTATATAAAACTTATTGGATCTTAAGGCCATAATTTTAAAATATTTTTTTCTTGGTCGTTATAGTGTAATTGATTTATAGTTTATTTAAAATAACAAACAAGGTATATTTAATTTATTTAAATATTTTTATTGCATATTTTAGTGGACACAAGGCAATTACAGCAGCAACAAGACAACCTAGTTGTTCTAGCTGCCGATTGTCTTGCGTGGCAACAAGGCCAATATATTCTGAAATAAATTATATTTATTATATTGGTTCAGAAAGGGTGGATTAAGATAGATAGATATATTAAGTTAAGATAAGTTAAGTTAAAAAAAAAATTAATAAATTTAGCAAAAAAATAATTGTTGACGTCATTTTAAAGGTGGTTAAATTATCTACAATTTTATCCTTGGGTGCATTTCAATTCAAACTGAATTAAAAAAGTTACAGCGATTTCCCTATAGCTTCATCGAGATAGACAAAATCGCAAAAATATAAAATATCTGACGATCGCCAAATATTAAGCTAAAAATCCTAGCGAAACAAAAACCTGCAGAAAAAGAAAGAAAGAAGAGCAACAACAAAAGCCAAGCAAAAAAAATGTAAACAAACAAGCTGTCCGTCGGCTTAGAATTCCTATGAAAACAAATATAGACATGGCTTTACGACAACTTTGTTGATAAGGTTTTGTAGTTCTACAGTCTCTGCAACAAATTTTAGCAACATAAGTTGATCGTCGCTCTGCCATTAAGTTCGCCTGGCCACCGTTTTTCGCCGTGCCCATGTTTGCGGGCTAAACTCTGAGTGGAATTGCTCGAGTGTTTCTGATGCAATGTCTATATAATTTACAGAGACTATATACCAGTGATCGGCGCCCATGAAGCAGATGCTTTGGGAGAGTCACACATATTCTTATGCTCTTTCGCTCATTTAACAAACAACCAATGGCGAAACAGCATCGTTTCTCTTGATTCTCAATTATTTTGACCGTACACATAGAGATTTATTCGTGCAAATATGTCAGGCCATGCAACAAGCAAAAAATATTTTATGCTGCCAAACGCTTTTGATGGCATGCAGTGTTTATTGTGCTACTTGTCATTGAAAATAAAAACAGAACAAGCTATGAAAAGGCATTACCAATCTTTTCATAATGAATATGAGGAAATTGATGACTTTGACAGGGAAAAACTTTTTCTAGAGAAAAAAAAATATTTTTTTGATAGACTTAAGTTGTGGATGGATGATTCTTTAGAAGAAGAAAAAAAATATACTGAAGAACATCAGAATCAGCTTAAATTATCATTATCAACACTAATAAGTGTAGAACTATCAAAGCAGGGAAGACCATTTTCAGACGGAATATTCATTAAAAATCTTTTTATTCAAATTTTGCGAAGAATTAATTTTGAATCCAGTACAGTTATGGAGTCGATCCCCTGTTCACCTAGAACCATAGCTCGCCGTACTGAAGAAATAGGCTTATTTATTGAATCTGCAATTAAGAAAAAACTAAACAAATGCCAATTTTTTTCAATATGTTTAGACGAAAGCACGGATATAAATGATGTTTGCCAATTAGTCGTTTGTATTCGATGTGTCTACTCGACCTGTGAAGTTTCTGAGTCTATGTTTACTATAGAGCCCTTACAAGCAAATGTAACAGGAAAAGCAATTTTCGATGTTCTAAATGAAAAGTTATTCTCAATTGTGGACATGAATAAGTTAACTGGGGTATGCACAGATGGAGCACTCTGGGAAAAAAAATGGATTTGTAGGACAGCTCGAAAGTAATGGAATTCGTGTTTTCAATTTCCATTGTGTTATTCACCAACTTGCTCTTGCGTCGAAATGCTTAAATTATCATTCAGCTATTAAACTGCAGAGTACATAATAAATAAAATAAGAGGGGGCCATAACTCACTAACCCACAGAAAACTGGTTAATTTTTTAAAAATCAATAACGCTGATTATTCCGATCTTAAAATGTATACTGAAGTTCGATGGCTAAGCCGTGGTGATTCTCTTAAGAGATTATTTGACCTTCGTGTAGAAATTCTTCAGTTTTTAAATAATGAGAATTCAAAAGAATTTGCGTTTTTAGTGCAGGCCTTACAGGATAATGAATTTCTTTTAGATTTAGCCTTTCTAACAGATATAACCAAATATATCAATGACATTAACCTTGAACTTCAAGGAAAAAACCGAAATATTTATGATTCTTTTAATAAAATAATGAATTTTAAGACAACATTATTTCTACTCTCATGCGAACTTCAATCCAACGATTTTTCAAATTTTGCAAATACTGCACTCATATATACAAATGATAAAGCTGCTAAAAAAGCTGAATATGCTAATATAATATTAACTTTATTAAATAATTTTGAAGACAGGTTTAAGGATTTTGAAGACAGGTTTAAGGATTTTGAGAAAATTAAATCATTGATTGATGTCGTTGAAAATCCTTTTAAATGTAATGTGAGCTTGCATGAGTTTCACATTCAATCCGAATTAATAATACTTCGAAGCGAAGTAAACACTCAAGATAAAATAAACATTTCCGAGTTCTGGAAAAACTTAGACCAGTCATTTTATCCTGAATTAACAAAAATATATCAGAAATTGCTTTCGTTTTTCCCTTCTTCTTATTTATGTGAACAAATTTTTTCTGATTTAAATTTCATATGTTCTTCAAAGCGTAATAGAATAAACAAAAATCATTTGAAAAGTATTATGCTTATAAGAAAATGCTCCGAAATTTTCGATCTCGACGAATATATAGCAAACAGTGATCTTGAATAACAAAATCAGCTGAACTTTTGGTTTTTATAATAGTAAAAAAAACATCGCTCTCGTTCTTATTAAACAAGGAACAGCATATTTTTTTTCTTCTATTATTTTCTTCAGACGTAAACTAAAATTTCAAAAGACTACTTTTTTGATCGAATCTTAACGAGTAACATATTGAGAGAAACGTTAATAACAATGCATGAAGTATCATACGAGCTTAAGTAAAGTCATACCTACAAAATACATTAATTTTTTTTATATTATTGCCAAATTATTAAATATTTATGTATTTAAATATTTATAATTTTTAATATTTATTATGAAATACTTTTCCATTTTCTGCTAGTTCTTTTCCGCAATCAGTTTTAAGTATACAAATTCTTTCAGTGCAACTTTTCTTCTCTCACTAATACAGTCTCACTTTTAATTTTGCCGACCACTGCTATATACAGAGCAGAGACTATATATTCTATAGACTTTGCATCAGAAACACTCGAGCAATTCCACTCAGAGATTCGGATGTCAAGATGGGCACGGCGAAAAAACGGTGGCCAGGCGAACTAAAGCGCATGGCGTCGATAAAGTTATGTTGCTAGGGTTTGTTTATAGACTCTAGAACTACAAAACTTTATCAACAAAATTGTCGTAAAGCCATGTTTATTTTATTTTTTTCATTGAAATACTACGCTTCTTTGTTTACATTTTTTTTGCATGCTTTTTGTTGTTGTTCAACTGTCTCACTTTTGCAGGATTTTCTTTACTGCTTTGGCTGCATTTCATTCATTGATTGATCGCCAGAAAAGTTTTATTTTTGCAATTTTTCTATTTCAACGGAGCATAGAAAAATCGTAATTTCGTAACTTTTTAAATACTGATTGGATTGAAATGCACCCAAAGACAAAATTGTAGGTAATTTTATCACCTTTAAAACGGCATCAAAAATTATTTTCTAACTATATTTATTCATGTTTTTTAAAAATTTTTTTTTATGGTTTTGTTCTTGCTCAACTTTTTTAGTTTTGCAGGATTTTATTTACTGTTTTGCCTGCATTTTCATTGACCGTCAGAAAAGTTATATTTTTGCGATTTTGTCTATCTCAATGGAGCTATAAAAATCTTAATTCTGTAACTTTTTAAATTCTGATTGGATTGCAATGCTTCTAAGGACAAAACGGAAGATAATTTTATTACCTTTAAAACGGCAATTATTTTCTAACTATATTTATTCATGTTTTTTAAAAAAACTTTTTTGCATGGTTTTTCAGTTGTACAGAATTTTTTTAGCTGCTTTGGATGCATTTCATTGATCGTTAGAAAAGTTATATTTATGCGATTTTGTCTACTTATCTGAAATGAATAAGCTATGGAAAAATCGCTGTAACTTTTTTAATACTGCTTGAATTGAAATGCACCCAAGGACAAAATTATAGATTATTTCATCACCTATAAAATGACATCAAAAATTATTTTTTTACTATTCATTGAGCGTCAGAAAAGTTATACTTACTCGATATTGTCTATCTCAATGAAGCTACAAAAAAAATCGCCGTAACATTTTTAGTTCTAACTGGATTGAAATGCATACAAGGACATAATTCAATCATAATTCAATCACCTTTGAAATTACATCAAAAATAATTTTTTTACTATTCATTGAGCGTCAGAAAAGTTATACTTACTCGATTTTGTACTTATATCTCAAATTATGAAGCTATGAAAAAACGCTGTAACTTCTTTAATTTTAATTGAGTTACTACCCAAGACATCTAAAGTTATTTTTTTACTAAATTAACTATTTTTATTTCAATATTTCAATTATTTTTATTATATTGTATCTATCTACCTATGTATTTATATCCACCCGTCAGCTACCTAAATTACAAACATTATTCATATTGGTCTAGTTGCCACGCAGAACAATCGCCAGCTAGACCACTAGCTAGACTCGTATTTCAATATTTTATTACTTACTTTAACAATTTCTTGTTTTATTATTTTTATATTTATTTAATTCTGTTTTCATACTTTCAAGTTTAAAAATCTTAAAAATATGAAACAAAATTTTAAAAAAAAATCAAATAATAACTACAATTTAACAAAAATTGTAAAATTAATTAATAGAAAATTTAAATTTGAAAATTAATGTTTTTATAAAAATTAAAAAAAAATCACTGTATATTTAGCAAGAAATAAGATAGTGTAAAAATAAAATGAAAAGTACAGCTTTTGCAGAATACAAAGGCATCAATGTTCAATAAGTAATCAATAAATCAAATCAAATAAAATAAAATACATGCATTTTTTAATTTCCAGTTATATATTTAATTTTTACTTATATTTATTTGTGCATATTTATCTTATATATCATTTATATTTTTTTTTGTTTTGACTTTTGGCACTCTTTAATCTTTAAATTGAATTTTCTTGCTTTATTTGAACACTTCAATTTTATTACATTTTCTTTTAGTCTTTACAAAATGATATTTTTTCATTTATTATTTGTGTTATATATGAACTGTTTTTTTAACAAATTTTTCGTAATTGTGTTTTATTTAAAATTTATTTTTAATGTTGTTTGTTTTATTAATTAGCTTTTAGTTTATTTATAAAACAATAATAAAAATACACTCTGCTTTCGATTTTATATTTTTGTATTTTATTTTATTTTGCTATTTTTATTGTTTCCACACTTAAATTTATTTTACAAGTAATTTTTTTTATTTGAAATACTTACAAAAAGATCCGTTTTGATTTTTTTTTTCATTACAAAATATTTTATAGAAAATTCAGTCTTAAAATTTATATAAAACTTAATGGATCTTAAGGCTATAATTTAAACATGTTTTTTCTTGTTCGTTATAGTGTAATTGATTTATAGTTTATTCACAATTACGAATAAGTATATATATTTAATTTATTTATTTTATTTAAATATTTAATTTATTTAAATATTTTTATTGCATATTTTAGTGGAAACAAGGCAATTACAGCAGCAACAATACAATATAGTTGTTCTAGCTGGCGATTGTCCTGCGTGGCAACAAGGCCAATATATTATTAAATAAATTATATTTATTATATTGGTTCAGAAAGGGTGCATTTAGATATATAGATATATTAAGTTAAGATAAGTTAAAAAAAAAAATTAATAAATTTAGCAAAAAAATAATTTTTGATGTAATTTTAAAGGTGGTAAAATGATCTTCAATTTTATCCTTGGGTGCATTTCAATTCAAACAGAATGTAAAAAGTTACAGCGATTTTCCTATAGCTTCATCGAGATAGACAAAATCGCAAAAATATAAAATTTCTGACGATCGCCAAATATTAAGCTAAAAATCCTAGCGAAACAAGAACCTGCAGAAAAACCAGAGACTATAAATTATATAGACATTGCATCAGAAACACTCGACCAATTCCACTCAGAGTTTAGCCCGCAAACATTGGCACGGCGAAAAACGATGGCCTGGCGAACTTAATGGCAGAGCGGCGATAAACGTATGTTGCTAATATTTGTTGCAGAGACTCTAGAACAGTGATCGGCGCCCATGAAGCAGATGCTTTGGGAGAGTCACACATATTCTTATGCTCTTTCGCTCATTTAACAAACAACCAATGGCGAAACAGCATCGTTTCTCTTGATTCTCAATTATTTTGACCGTACACATAGAGATTTATTCGTGCAAATATGTCAGGCCATGCAACAAGCAAAAAATATTTTATGCTGCCAAACGCTTTTGATGGCATGCAGTGTTTATTGTGCTACTTGTCATTGAAAATAAAAACAGAACAAGCTATGAAAAGGCATTACCAATCTTTTCATAATGAATATGAGGAAATTGATGACTTTGACAGGGAAAAACTTTTTCTAGAGAAAAAAAAATATTTTTTTGATAGACTTAAGTTGTGGATGGATGATTCTTTAGAAGAAGAAAAAAAATATACTGAAGAACATCAGAATCAGCTTAAATTATCATTATCAACACTAATAAGTGTAGAACTATCAAAGCAGGGAAGACCATTTTCAGACGGGATATTCATTAAAAATCTTTTTATTCAAATTTTGCGAAGAATTAATTTTGAATCCAGTACAGTTATGGAGTCGATCCCCTGTTCACCTAGAACCATAGCTCGCCGTACTGAAGAAATAGGCTTATTTATTGAATCTGCAATTAAGAAAAAACTAAACAAATGCCAATTTTTTTCAATATGTTTAGACGAAAGCACGGATATAAATGATGTTTGCCAATTAGTCGTTTGTATTCGATGTGTCTACTCGACCTGTGAAGTTTCTGAGTCTATGTTTACTATAGAGCCCTTACAAGCAAATGTAACAGGAAAAGCAATTTTCGATGTTCTAAATGAAAAGTTATTCTCAATTGTGGACATGAATAAGTTAACTGGGGTATGCACAGATGGAGCACTCTGGGAAAAAAAATGGATTTGTAGGACAGCTCGAAAGTAATGGAATTCGTGTTTTCAATTTCCATTGTGTTATTCACCAACTTGCTCTTGCGTCGAAATGCTTAAATTATCATTCAGCTATTAAACTGCAGAGTACATAATAAATAAAATAAGAGGGGGCCATAACTCACTAACCCACAGAAAACTGGTTAATTTTTTAAAAATCAATAACGCTGATTATTCCGATCTTAAAATGTATACTGAAGTTCGATGGCTAAGCCGTGGTGATTCTCTTAAGAGATTATTTGACCTTCGTGTAGAAATTCTTCAGTTTTTAAATAATGAGAATTCAAAAGAATTTGCGTTTTTAGTGCAGGCCTTACAGGATAATGAATTTCTTTTAGATTTAGCCTTTCTAACAGATATAACCAAATATATCAATGACATTAACCTTGAACTTCAAGGAAAAAACCGAAATATTTATGATTCTTTTAATAAAATAATGAATTTTAAGACAACATTATTTCTACTCTCATGCGAACTTCAATCCAACGATTTTTCAAATTTTGCAAATACTGCACTCATATATACAAATGATAAAGCTGCTAAAAAAGCTGAATATGCTAATATAATATTAACTTTATTAAATAATTTTGAAGACAGGTTTAAGGATTTTGAAGACAGGTTTAAGGATTTTGAGAAAATTAAATCATTGATTGATGTCGTTGAAAATCCTTTTAAATGTAATGTGAGCTTGCATGAGTTTCACATTCAATCCGAATTAATAATACTTCGAAGCGAAGTAAACACTCAAGATAAAATAAACATTTCCGAGTTCTGGAAAAACTTAGACCAGTCATTTTATCCTGAATTAACAAAAATATATCAGAAATTGCTTTCGTTTTTCCCTTCTTCTTATTTATGTGAACAAATTTTTTCTGATTTAAATTTCATATGTTCTTCAAAGCGTAATAGAATAAACAAAAATCATTTGAAAAGTATTATGCTTATAAGAAAATGCTCCGAAATTTTCGATCTCGACGAATATATAGCAAACAGTGATCTTGAATAACAAAATCAGCTGAACTTTTGGTTTTTATAATAGTAAAAAAAACATCGCTCTCGTTCTTATTAAACAAGGAACAGCATATTTTTTTTCTTCTATTATTTTCTTCAGACGTAAACTAAAATTTCAAAAGACTACTTTTTTGATCGAATCTTAACGAGTAACATATTGAGAGAAACGTTAATAACAATGCATGAAGTATCATACGAGCTTAAGTAAAGTCATACCTACAAAATACATTAATTTTTTTTATATTATTGCCAAATTATTAAATATTTATGTATTTAAATATTTATAATTTTTAATATTTATTATGAAATACTTTTCCATTTTCTGCTAGTTCTTTTCCGCAATCAGTTTTAAGTATACAAATTCTTTCAGTGCAACTTTTCTTCTCTCACTAATACAGTCTCACTTTTAATTTTGCCGACCACTGCTCTAGAACTACAAAACCTTATCAACAAAGTTGTCGGTAAGCCATGTTTATTTTATTTTTTTCAATGGAATTCTATGCTTGCTTGTTTACATTTTTTTGCATGCTTTTTGTTGTTGCTCTTCTTTCTTTCTTTTTCTGCAGGTTTTTGTTTCGCTAGGATTTTTAGCTTAATATTTGGCGATCGTCAGAAATTTTATATTTTTGCGATTTTGTCTATCTCGGTGAAGCTATAGGAAAATCGCTGTAACTTTTTTAATTCAGTTTGAATTGAAATGCACCCAAGGATAAAATTGTAGATAATTTTACCACCTTTAAAATGACATCAAAAATTATTTTTTTGCTAAATTTATTATTTTTTTTATAACTTATCTTCACTTAATATATCTATATATCTAAATCCATCCCTTCTGAGCCTATATAATATATACAATTTATTTCATAATAAATAATTTGGTCTAGTTCCCATGCAGGACACTCGCCAGCTAGAACAACTAGGTTGCCTTGTTGCTACTAAAATATACAATAAAAATATTTAAATAAATTAAATATACCTTGTTTGTTATTTTAAATAAACTATAAATCAATTCCACTATGACGAACAAGAAAAAATATTTTAAAATTATGGCCTTAAGATCCAATAAGTTTTATATAAATTTTCGGACTTAATTTTATTAAAAATATTTTGTAATTAAATAAAAAACTAATTTTAAATATTTCAAATAAAAACTTAATTGTAAAAAAATTAAGGTTAAAGTTCAAAAAATTTTAAATTTAACAAAATAAAATAAAATAAATAAATTAAAAATAAAAGTGAAATTAAAAAACTAAAACCAAATTTATAAAACAAAAAACATTAAAAATAAATTTTAAATAAAACTCAAAAACTAAAAATTTGTTAAAAAATATAACAGTTTAAATAAAAGATAAATAATAATTTAAAAAAATGCCATTTTATAAAAATTGTAGAAAATTATATAAAAAAGAAGGTGCTAAAATAAAACGATAAAAATAAAATTTAAAAATTAAAAGGTGTCAAGGGTCAAAATAAAAAATAAAAATTCAATATAAGAAAAATATATATAAATAAATATAACTTAAAATTAAATATAAAACTGAAAATTAAGAAATGGATTTATTTTATTTTATTTGATTTGATTTATTGATTACTTATTTTTTATTGATGCGTTTATATGCTTTTTTATTTTATTCTTACACTTAATAATTTAAAAATATATACAGAATTTTATTTACTTTTTATAAATAATATTGATTTTCACATTTACATTTTTATCATATATCAATTTTACAATTTTTGTTAAATTGTTATCTATTATTTGTTATTTTGTTTAATTTTGTTTTATACTTTTAAGATTTTTAAAAAAGTATTAAAAAAATTGAAGAAGTATTTGGAAATTTGTAACTAATTTTTTTTTAATCTTTTCAGCGTGTTTTGATATTTTGGTTTCATTTTTATATATTAAAAATTACTATTTTATTCAATGTCTTTGAATATTTTACAAATAATAACAAATATAAACGAAAAAAATTGATATATCTTTGTTTTCAAGCATTCAAAATTAGATATTTTTTGTTGTACAATTTGTTCTTTTTTTTATTACTTTTTACTAAAATTTATTACATTTTTGAAACAAAAACAAAACCTTTAAAATATAATTTCATTATTTATGAATTTATAAATAATTATAATAATAAAATTATTATAAATTTGCGAAAATTTTGATATAATTCGATAAAGTAAAAAATGATCTTTACAAGATATTTAATTTATTTATAAAATATTTAGATATATAAAAGTATGAAAAAATCTTAAAAGTATGAAACAAAATTTAAAAAAAAAATCGAATAGCTACAATTTACCAAAAATTGTAAAATTAATTAATATATAATTTAAATTTGAAAATCAATGTTATTTATAAAAATTATAAAAATATATTTGTATATTTTTAAAGAAATAAGATAGTGTAAGAATAAAATAAAAAGTATAGTTTTTGCAGAATATAAAGGCATCAATATAAAATGATTAATCAATAAATCAAATCAAATAAAATAAAATAAATCCATTTTATAATTTTCAGTATTATATTTAATTTTTATTTATTATTTTATTATTTATATTTTATTTAAAATGTTATTTTTTTTACAAATTTTTAGTTTTTGCATTTTATTTAAAATTTATTTTTATTGTATATTGATGATTTTATATTCTGCAAAAACTGTACTTTTTATTTTATTTTTACACTATCTTATTTCTTGCTAAATATGCAATGATTTTTTTAATTTTTATAAAAACTTTGATTTTCGTATTTCAATATTTTATTACTTAATTTTACAATTTCTTGTTTTATTATTTTTATATTTATTTAATTGTGTTTTCATACTTTCAAGATTTAAAATTTTTAATATATAAAAACGAAAATAAAAAACATAAAAACACTGAAAATAATAAAAAATTAAATTACAAATTTCTAATTATTTCTTCGCATAAACGCATCAATAAAAAATAAGTAATCAATAAATCAAATCAAATAAAATAAAATACATGCATTTTTTAATTTCCAGTTTTATATTTAATTTTTACTTATATTTATTTGTGCATATTTATCTTTTATATCATTTATATTTTTTATTTTGACTTTTGGCACTCTTTAATCTTTAAATTTTATTTTTCTTGCTTTATTTTAACACTTCAATATTATTAAATTTTCTTTTAGTCTTTACAAAATGATATTTTTTAAATTATTATTTGTGTTTTATATGAACTGTTTCATTTTTTAACAAATTTTTGGTAATTGTGTTTTATTTAAAACTTATTTTTAATGTTGTGTGTTTTATAAATTTGTTTTTAGTTTATTTATAAAACAATAATAATAATACACTCTGCTTTTCGATTTTATATTTTTTTATTTTATTTTATTTTGCTATCTTTTATTGTTTCCACACTTAAATTTATTTTACAAGTAATTTTTTATTTGAAATACTTAAATTTTTTTTTTGATTTAAATTGATTTTTTCTTTTTATTACAAAATATTTTATAGAAAATTCAGTCTTAAAATTGATATAAGCTTAATGGATGTTAAGGCTATAATGTAAGCATACTTTTTCTTGTTCGTTATAGTGTAATTGATTTATAGTTTATTCACAATAACGAATAAGGTATATTTATTTTATTTAAATATATTATTGCATATTTTAGTAGAAACAAAGCAAATACAGCAGGAACAAGACAACCTAGTTGTTCTAGCTGGCGATTGTCCAGCGGGGCAACAATACCAATTTATTTGTTATGAAATAAATTATATTTATTATATATGTTCAGAAGGGATGGATTAAGATAGATATATGATAAATATAATATTAAGTTTAGTTAAAAAAAACTAATAAATGTAGCTAAAAAATAATTGTTGATGTCATTTTAAAGGTGGTAAAATTATCTACAATTTTATCCTTGGGTTCAATTTAATTCAAACTGAATTAAAAAAGTTACAGCGATTTTCCTATAGCTTCACCGAGATAGACAAAATCGCAAAAATATAAAATTTCTGATGATCGCCAAATATTAAGCTAAAAATCCTAGCGAAACAAAAACCTGCAGAAAAACAAAGAAAGAAGAGCAACAACAAAAACCATGCAAAAAAAATGTAAACAAACAAGCCGTCCGTCGGCTTAGAATTCCTATGAAAACAAATAAAGACATGGCTTTACGACAGCCTTGTTGATAAAGTTTTGTAGTTCTAGAGTCTATCAACAAATCCTAGCAACATAACTTTATCGACGCCATGCGCTTTAGTTCGCCTGGCCACCGTTTTTTCGCCGTGCCCATGTTTGCGGGCTAAACTCTGAGTGGAATCTCTCGAGTGTTTCTGATGCAATGTCTATATAATTTATAGTCTCTGTTGTAATAGAAATTAAGACTGGCAGCAGAGACTATAAATTATAAATTATAATTTATAGCTGACAGTGTAATTCATCATATGTAATTTTATTGCATTGTAATTGTTTTTGTTTTGTTTTGTTTGATTTTTTGTCAAAAGCAACCATAAGCAACGTTTTGTGTTTGTTTTGTTTTTTAAGCATTGGCCCGCTCTTAAAATTTCTTGGGCCCCACTTGGGTCTTAGATGGCCGCAATGTGATGAAACTGAAGTGAAAAGTTTAACATCATAGGCATACATTAAGCAGAGTTTGTATGCTGTAATAAGTTTGCATGATCAATAAGGAACAAAACAAACAACAGTGGTCCGAGGTGACTTTCTTGTCGCATTCCAGAATGGTTTGTAATGGATTTCGAGTAACAGTTACCTATACGAACGACTTGATATCGGTCAGAGAGGTAATTCTTAAGCCAGGCTAACAAGGAGGAAATGAAACCCCAGTTGAGTAAGGTTTTTTACTAGAAAAGAGTGCTGAACTCTATCAAAAGCTTTTGCAAAATCAGGAAAATTACATGAACTCGATTGCTACTTTCCATTTCAGATCTTGTGAAGGGAGAAAAAAGTGTTAATAACTTGAAGTAGATTTCCCGGTGACAAAGCTATGTTGAGAATTGCCTCAAATACTTTTGGAGTCAAAGGTAATTTTGATATAGGTCCATATTTTGATATGTTTTTCCTAGAGCCAGACTTATCATGAGCTCCTATAGAGAATATGGTCGGAAGAATATATTCCACACGATTGGAACCTCAGTGTTCTCTGCCCAATCCACAAGAAAGGCGATCCCACAATTTGCGCCAACTACCGTGGGATAAGCCTTCTGAATATCGCATATAAGGTTCTGTCGAGCGTACTATGTGAAAGACTGAAGCCCATCGTAAACCAGCTGATTGGACCTTATCAGTGTGGCTTCAGACCTGGCAAATCCACCATAGACCAGATATTTACACTACGACAAATCTTGGAGAAGACCCTAGAAAAACAAATCGACACACATCATCTTTTTGTCGATTACAAAGCCGCCTTCGACAGTCCAATACGGAATCATCTATACTCCACCATGTCTGAATTTGGTATTCCTGCAAAGCTCATCCGTCTTTGCAGAATGACACTGAGCAACACCAGCAGCACAGTTAAGATCGGGAAGGATCTCACCCCTCTATTCGATACCAAACGAGGTTTCAGACAAGGTGATTCCTTATCGTGCGACTTCTTCAACCTAATGATGGAGATTATCATCCGAGCTGCTGATCTGAGACGTACACTAAGGTAAATAATGCATATTAACATTATCCACGCCTGAGTATCAATTTTATTTAAATATTTACGTGGATAAATCAAATATTTTCCCTACAACTCTTTTTTTTCCCGTATTTGAATTTTATTTATACCACACATGTACACACATATTCCATACAAGCAAGCAGCAACAGCATCGCACACTTACACACATACTCCGACAAGCAGCAACAGCATCGCACTCTGTTCCTGAGTTTATTTCTTGCATTTGCAGTTCTTATAGTTCTCATTTAGTTATTGTTGCAAGAGTAATATATTATGCATGTTTGGCAAAGGAATTAAATTATGTAGGGTGGAGTGACAACTCGGTATTTTCAAGAATATCTTGCACCGGTTGTCATTTACCTGCATAATTTGCTTCTGCCTAAACATATTTTGTACATTACTTTTTCGTTCTGTAATTTATACTATGTTTGACAGTTGGTGCAATATTAGTGAACTAACTGTCAAAAATAGTATAAATTAGAGAACGAAAAAAGTGAAGCGATAATAAATTATACAGGCAATGGCATTTGATGAACGCAATATGAACAAAATAATACCATAAAACCATTAATAACATATTCAATTTCAATATTTTTATTCAAATTTTCTTTAAATGCGATAGTTTATTTTCAAATAGTAAATATTTGAAAGATATTTTAAAAAAATTCGTGCATAATTTTAATATATTTTTTATTCTGTTTAAATATTTAATTTTATTAAAACAGTATTCAAATAAATTTTAAATATTTACGTAGTCGATTTATTCAAATGCGTTATTGGTGCAAAAATGACTCGCTTTTTGGATAAATTAAAAAAGTTTTTGGATAAATTTAATATTTTTTTCCCTTAGTGTAGTGGCACGATTTTATACAAAAGTATTATGCCGTGGCGTATGATGGTGATATCGATATCATTGGCCATAATACTCACGAAGTCAGTGCAGCTTTTTTTCAGATAAGCGAAAAAATCGAGTCGAATGGGACTTGCAGTGAATACAGATAATACGAAATACCTAGTGTCAACAAATAAACAGTCTCAGCGTCTTGGAAACAAAACGAACAAAACTCACGCTCTATAAGTCACTAATCATGCCTGTCCTATTATATGCAGCACAAACATGGACATTGAGCAGTTCTGATGAAAAGACTTTGGGAGCCTTCGAGAGAAAGATCCTTCGTAAGATCTTTGGTCCAATCTGCGTCAATGGCGAGTACCGAATTCGATGGAACCACGAGCTGTATGAGCTGTACGCTAACAACGACATAGTTAAGCGCATTAAAATCGAGCGGCTCCACTGGCTAGGTGTTGAGCGAATGGAAAACGACGCTCCAGCAAAATAATTATTTGATTCGGTGCCCGGTGGTGGTCAACGCAGAAGAGGACGTCCACATCTTCGTTGGAAGGATCAAGTGTTGGATAACCTGACTACACTTGGTGTTTCCAACTGGCGCCAACAAGCGCAAAACAGAAATGACTGGCGCAATTTCTTATACCAGGCCAAGACTGACCAAGGTTGTAAGCGCCAGATAAGTAAGTAAGTAAGTAAGACTTATGAATGGATTATTTCCAGATATCGAAAAGCTTGCCTGTTTATAATGATAAATTATATAAAAGGGCTAACGGCTGGGTAAGCACAGCTGCGCACTTTTTAAGAAACACTGGGGGAATATTATCTGGACCAATTCCTTTGTTATCGTCTAGAGTGAGCAATTCTTGTAAGACATCTTCATGAAAAAGAACTAACGAACCCATATCAGTAATAGGGTTGCTATTATAGTAAAAAGAGTGGTTATAATCGTCACTGTTATCTAATAAAAAAAGCGATTGGAAGTAAACAACAAAAAGATTTGTGGCTGTATACAAAACTTGATCCCTTTTATAATAAATTGTATTGAAGTTATCAGCGAGAAAGAGTTTGCTATAGAAAAAAAATATATGTGTAGCCACTATGCGCGGTAGAGATGAAACTTTAACCCAAAAAAGATGATTTCTAAGTGGTTAATTGATTTACTCTTTAATATAGTCTTACTAAAAAAGTCCCATTTCATATAATAACAAGAGTAAATTAAATCTGTTTTAATACAGTTTCGAAAAGTTTAATGCTAATAATAATGGTTATACAAACCCATCATACTCTACTATACCATATTATACCATATCATACCATACCATACCATATCGTACCATACCATACCATGCCATACCATACCTTACCATACCATATCATACCATACCATCATTCCATGAGCATCATACCACCATACCATACCATCTTACCATACTATCATCCTGCCGTTATACTGTATCATAAAACTTTGTGATATGTAGAATTTAGTATCAAAAACATAAGGAAATATACGGAAATATTTAAGGAAAATAAATGCAATACAGCAATATACTTTGTGTACTCTTTATTTCTTGGTGAACAAACTGTTTTTTAAACAGGTATCCCTGCAATCTGCTCTTCTGCGGTTAATCAAAGAGTGTGCAACCAGCGCAATGCTGTACAGTACTTGTTTGGATTTTCTGAAATTACTGCACAAGCTATTTTTCATACAATAACTTATTTTAAATGTCATTATTTATGTTTAATGAGTGGTTTAACTTGATATTGACATTATATTTTGGTTTCGGTAAGTGCTTTTCGAGATATTAGCGAATTAATAAAAAAAAAATATTTCAGAAATTCCATTTTTAAGAGGTCATTTAAAAAGAACAAAACTTACCAGCCAAAATATTTGTAAGCAGTTTTGTTTGCTATTATTTTTTGATAAAAATATTCAAAACCGTGTAGTAATAGACCTAGAAATGTATAAACTATGACCCAAAAACGAAAGAACTAATTTTCGAAAATGTTATAACGGGTTTTCCAATAAGAGGTGTTATTGTAATCGCCCGCTTTTGTGAATCGCTCACTTTTAAAGCTTTTATTCTTTGACATTTGACAAGTAGAAATTACGCCATTACTAAAAATGGAACGATACACGCTTCAACAACTCAACAACTTAAGCCGGCTGAGCATCAACAACGTCGTATCTTTGCTGAATGGGTCCTTGAAATGCATGAAAATTATCCGGAATTCCATCGAAAAATTATCTTGACTGATGAGGATTGACTGATCTTGTGATTTAACACCTTGCGACTTCTTCCTTTGGGGCCACGTGTAAGATAAGGTCCACGCCAACAGCCCAGCATCGATTGAAGACCTCAAAGATGGAATTTGTTAGGCTATCGAGGACATAGGACAGCCACTTTGCGATTTGGTTATGAAAAATTTCATGAAAAGGATATTGTCCTGTAAACGTGGTCGTGGTGGCCATTTGGCTGATGTTGTTTTTCATTATTAACGGCATACCTTTCTCTTTATTATGAAATAAATATCCGATAATTTATCTCAAAAAATGGCATTTTTCTTTGAAGACCAAAATAACAGCTCTTATTGGAAAACCCTATATTAAGCTAATCGAACAGGAACGCAGATACCAACAAATTTTTTGGCATATTTATTTTAACCTGAATTCAATTTTTAATATATTGATAATTATAAAAGGAGTATTGATAGAGTGCTTTTAATTAATAAAGATACAACATAACAAAACTTCAGATAAATAAATTACAAGTGATATAATTTCGTTAAAATTTTTGTAGACTTTTGAAAATATTGAACTTTGTACACGATGGATACTTGCTTCTATTGTATTTAACACCTTGTAGTAAGTCTTGATATTGTTTTTCATTGGTTGTGATTTTTCCATTGAAGTTGTATGCTAAGGCAACGGGCCGTTTAGCAACGTCATTTGTTATGATTATTTCTTCAATCTTTTTTAATGTTTGATTGTAGCTAATATCATTTTTCCAAAGGGAATGATCTTTGTCAAGAAATTCTGAAGACATGGTGCTTGACTTGAGAAAAATCAATTGTTTTTGATGTTATTAAATTATAGAGTTTAATATATTTAATTTTATCCCTTAATATTTCTACAATAGCATTAGCAAGATTTTTCTTTTTACGACACTTGAATTATTTTTTCTATATTTATTCTTCTTCAGAGATAAATATTTATTATAGAGATTTTTCACTTTTTTCACAATATTACTCTGTCCATGAAATGCTCAGAGGAACTAGAGGGCTTATTAAATAACACTTCTGCAACTTTTTTGGAACTATCTTTAATCGTTTTGCACAATTCAATGTGGTTAAATAAAAAAATTTTAGAATTTCTATGTTCAAATAAGTTTTTCTGTCTGGTAATGTCTCCAAAGGACAATCCACTAACAAATATATGAATTTGTTTTTAATCGAAGAAAAATTTGATTGATAGAAACTGATATATTATATTATAGTATTTAAGACGAATTAATGTGTGCAAAGAAACTCACAAAAATAACGCGATTATCAAAAACCCGTTATCTATGAAAATAAAGCAGAAAAGAAAAAACATCGAAAATAGGAAAGAAGGGAGTAGACGTTAAATCTAAATATTAATTTTTTTTTCAATGCTTGCATTAATCGGTTTTCTTCTTTCTTTGTTTTTCTAGAGTAAAATTAATTTTATATGAAATATATGGAGCAAAACAAGTCAAGACTTAAAACCTTCATCGTTCCGATTTCGATGAATATATAAAAATATTAATTTTGCGTTTCTTAGGATTTTTTCATTCTTTCCAGTAAAAAATATCAGCAATATATAAAAATCGAAAAAATTTCTATTTTTTTATATTTCTTAATTTTAAGCTAGTTTGGAAATTTTATGTAAAACTTTTTCGTAATTTCGTTTTTGGGTCATAGTTTATACATTTCTAGGTCTATTACTACACGGTTTTGAATATTTTCATCAAAAAATAATAGTAAACAAAACTGCTTACAAATATTTTGGCTGGTATGTTCCGTTCTTTTTGAATGACCTCTTAAAAATGGAATTTCTGAAATATTTTTTTAATATATCAATTCGCTAATATCTCGAAAACCAATAACCGAAACCAAAAAATAATGTCAATATCGAGTTAAACCACTCATTAAACATATATAAACAAAAAACCAAATTAAACATAAATAATAACCTTTAAAATAAGTTATTGTATGAAAAATAGCTTAAAATTCCGTTTTTAAATTTGTCATAAGAAAATGGTACGGTGAAATGTAAAAAACGAATTGGAGCGACCTCTTAACGTTAATATTTTTCAATCAAATTTTTAGGAACTTATTTTTTGACATAATCGAAACTATTCAAGAAATAGTTGAAAATTAAAAAAAAAATTTTTTTGGTCACTCTAGTGTCCATACTATATTATAATTATTTAATTTTGCGTAACACGTAATTTTGCGTAACGAAGAGTTTAACGGCGAATTGAATTATCGGTTTTACTCCCCATCGCGGCTAAAGAAGTTTCACTTCAAAAAGAAACTGAAATTTTTTAACATCCGCCACTTTTCGCTTCAAAATAATTATGGGCAATTCCACAGAATTGTGACATGATTTGAGAATTTTTTGTTTCACCATCTAAAACTTTTGGTCATGAAAAGTTATTTAAAAAATATGGCATCATCTTAAAAAAAATATCAAATTAGCTCACTTGTCATCAACAATGGACCAAGTTGTCCAAGTTGACATGGACCCAAAGTACTGTGTGTGAAAGAAAAAAAAAACCTTAATTACATACCTGTTTTAAAGTAACGACATTTTCTTTCGTCGCGATCAAATGACCAAGCTTAATTGATTTTTCCCTCTATTACGTTTTCATTGTATATTTTGTGAAGTTATATTAAATATTTTATGAAACCTAATAATTAAAAAACTGAAAAATTCGACTTGCTATTATTTTGTAACGCGAGTTACCAAAACCGTATTTTTGTGCATAACATCTCTATTTTTTACACAAATTGATTAGAAGCTGGTAATCTCTTCGATATACGTAAGTACATGAATAATATGGATTTATTTTGGGTTTGAATATTTGTTATTCATTTTTAAACATATTTCTTTTCTGTAACGCGAGTTACCGTTGACTTGCGTTATAGCCAAAAGTCCCAAAATTATATTTACATTACTTAATTTTTTTTTAAATATATTGACAATTTTCAAGGTTTCAGTCACAATGTCACTCTCAGCAGCTGAAAAGATGAGGAGAAGAAGACAGAAATTGATACCATTGTTTCAGAAAATTCAGGTAATTTATCGTATACTAATGTTCAGTCACTGGGAAAGGCGGCTTCGCATACTCGCAGAACACTGCCCTATTGTCCATATAGTTATAGATTGTCCGATAGAAAAGAGTAGTTCTGGAAAAACTTCTTGGAGAATGAAATAACCTTGAGCAGATGCCTAGTTCACAGGTTCTTAGCAAAGATGGGTTAGTTTTGAATGTTGACGTTAAAAAAAAATGCAAGATTTTTACCTGCGCGATGATATTACCAGACAAGCTCCAGGCCTTAAAGACTTTGTTATAATAAGAATTCAACAAAATTTTAAACAAAAGCTTCAAATAAGGCATTTGTATACTTCTATTTCTGAAACCCATGCTATGTTCGTCAAAGAACACGGTAATGTAGCATGAAAAAGCAAGTTTGCCAATTTGCGACTGCAACACAGTGTGTAATTTGAAGGATCTAGCGGAACTTAATTCTAAATGTTAAGATAATGACTTGAAATTTGTTGTGGTAATTCTCTAAGCCACAATACAATTCTTAAGAAAAAATGGGCGTGACCGGAGCATTCACGCCCACCTACCATATAAGCGAAGAATAAAATAAACCTTTTGTTATATTTTCAAATGAATGAATGCAAATTAATTAGTAATAGGTTAAATTATTAGTGGAAATAACCCAATTAAAGTTATCTTTACAGGTATTTTACCTGCAATGCCTACCTACAACAATTTTATTTATTTGGGAATGAAAGAGAAAGTGTAAATTTTATATTGTATTTCAACATTTTCATAATTAGTTGTCGTCATTGTCTTCGTAATCGTCGTCATCGTCATCGTCGGAACTAGATTGGAGAAGTTTAGGAGTCTTCAGTAATAATAATGTCTCATTCGTGAGGGGATATCTTCTTCAATTTATTGGCTTGAATATATTGCGACTAGATAGAAGTGGATCTGATGATAGTCGGTGGTGGAGAATGTCTCTATTGAAATCTTGTCTTCAAGTTTTTCGGCTGAAATTTTCACGAATTCACCAATATTCTTTGTTGCTTGCTTCCTGAGCATCTTCTTATAACTGTCCCAGAGGCAAAATGCATGCATTTATTATCGCTTCAGAATGGCATAGTATTTTATGATTGCTTGCAGGCATATAGTACCAGGAGTAATATTAAAGATATTTTTCTTTTGTTTCGCGTGCATAGGTGGAAAACTTTATTGCATCTATCTCAGACGCACTGAAAAGTGCTTCGAGTAATATTCGAAAACGATGTATAAGATCTTCGTTGAGTCCAGTAATGTTTGCAGACAATGCAGTATTTTTAAAAAATCTGCGCGCGGTATTTCCCTCATTTGTGTTACCGCTTATCTGTTTTGACATATCGACAAGATCTTATTAGTTTCTAAGAACCTCGCCAAAAAAGAATGACTTTTTAACTGTAACTCCCTGTAACTCCCTGGGTATGTACTCAACCTCAACCATATTAAAGCTTGCTAATATGTGTACACTGAAAAAAAAATGTTTTAAAATTGACGACAATTGTTATTAATTTGACGATATTTGTGTTTAAAAAATAGCTTGCAACAAATTTCGTCAAAGTAAGAACAAATGTATTTAAAAATTTTGAAAAACATATGAAAAAAAAGTCAAATTAACAACAGATTTTGTGAACACATTGTGTTTAATTTTAAGCTAACTTTTTTTTTTCAGTGTACAAATATTTTTTTATGCGGTCTTCCTTCTTGGATCTATACCATACATAAAAAAATTCTTAACTTTTCATTTTGCCAAAATAAAAAAAAAATTATAACCCTTTGCTTTTTGGAAAAAAGTTGTTTGTGCGCTGGAAAAACGTGGAGCTACATTTAACTGATTGTATAAGTTAAAAAGCTGAAGAAGCGATTAAGCCAAATTTTAAAAGGTATACAAGAGGGTACATCTTAGAAAAGTAACTTTAAACTTATAATATTAACAAACAAAAATCTACTTTTTTACATATTTTCTAAATGGATTTTTTTAATTTTAATCAAACTCACATTAGCTTTATTCTTACCTTCAGCGATTCAATATTTAATAAATATTATAGGTTCAATTTTTTTTTCTTAATTTAAAAGTGGTAAATATGTTGTTTATCACTGATAAAAATAGCGTATTAACAAAATTAAATTTTTAAAAATTTTTTCATTTCTGTTTTGTGTCACTTTCAACGCTAATTTTTCGCCACTGGTGATGTAACGAAAAAAATTTTTGATGAGGCAAAAACGCGTAGCGTATTGACATAGTTTTCAAGGCAAAAAATTTTATTTCTGGTGGTTTTGATTTTTTTAATTAAGTTCCGCTAGATTATTTAAATTACACACTGTGCGCAACAAGTATCTATCCAACAAGATTCCACACAATGTATGCCTTTGTTAATACCATGAGAACTATATTTTATCGTTAAGCGCATTGAATAAGGTGACAAATTGCCCACTATGTAATTACAATTTCATCAGATCCGTACTCTGTGACAAACCAGAAAAGAAATGCTGGCTGCATACTTGTGAAGGTTGCAAAAGCATATTGAAGTGAAAGTTGTATCAATAAGCAGAATTATCTCATAACGCTCCTCATAAAGTTACTTGGTATGAGTGGAAAGAGTCAAATAGTAAAATCAGCAAGTTATCGAAAACTGGAACAATTATGGAATTAATTACTCATATCCTTGAAATGACACCGAGTTTATATAAAACTCGTATATAAAAAGGTGTCAAGCCGATTCTTATCAGAAAGATAAGCTTGCTGTATCGTTAGCAACATGTGATCCATCTGTTGTGCTATTACAAGTAGCCTTTGCTGAGAACTACACTTGCATAGCTCAAGATGAAGTTCAAAGCTTTCATTGGATGCAGCCTCAAGTTACCTTGTTTAATGCCTTATTATGACACTCTAGAGTACAGCATCCAATCTTTTTTGTTTCCGATGACCATCAACACAACACAACTGCTGTAGTTTATATCAATAAAATATTGAAAAGTATGCCAGCAAGTGTAAAACTTGTTTGAATATGGTCTGATGGGCCCGTATCACAGTTCAAGAATCGTTATATAGCCGAAAGTATAACGCTACTAGAGGAAAGAAATGAGAAGCATTTAATATGGAACTATTTCGCGACATCTCACGGCAAAGGTCAGGTCGCTGGGATAGGCGAAGCTTTAAAATGATTTGTTCGGAGTCGAGTATTAAAAAGAGAAGCCATTGTATTCAACTCCGAACAATTTGCTGAGGCAGCAAAAGGTTCCTCCATTGAAGTAGTCAATGTTTCACCAGATGAAATTAAAGAGACTGATGGAAATGCACCTTGAAGATTGCATCTCTCTCTTTTCCACGTAGGATCTTGGGTTGGACAGTGGCCCCAAGCCGAATGACAACAATTATAAATGCGGTTATATACCTTGAAGATTGCATCTCTCTCTTTTCCACGTAGGATCTTGGGTTGGACAGTGGCCCCAAGCCAAATGACAACAATTATAAATGCGGTTATATATCGACGGTGCTTACGAAAGAAATCTTCCGACAGAAAATTGCGGCGGAAAAAATCACTTTTATCACAATGCGGCGAAGAAAATCTCTTTTTTCAAAATGCGGCGGCAAAAATTACTTTTATCAAAATGCGGCGAAAAAAATCACTTTTATCAAAATGCGGCGAAAAATATCACTTTTATCACAATGCGGCGAAAAAAATCTTTTTATTTTATGCTTTTTTTTTACACAAATCATTTAGTAAAGATTTCTATAATATTAAAACGTAATCTAAAAATATTGTTTGGTTATGAGAAATAAGTATAATAATTACTTACTTACTTACTTACTTACTTACTTATCTGGCGCTTACAACCGTAAGTCGGTTTTGGCCTCGTATAAGAAATTGCGCCAGCCATTTCTGTTCTGCGCTTGCTGGCGCCAGTTGGAAACACCAAGTGAAGTCAGGTTATCCAACACCTGATCCTTCCAACGAAGATGTGGGCGTCCTCTTCTGCGTTGACCACCACCGGGCACCGAATCGAATATTTTTTTCGCTGGAGCGTCGTTTTCCATTCGCTCAACATGACCTAGCCAGCGGAGCCGCTCGATTTTAATGCGCTTAACTATGTCTATGTCAGCGTACAGCTCATACAGCTCGTGGTTCCATCGAATTGGGTACTCGCCATTGACGCAGATTGGACCGAAGATCTTACGAAGGATCTTTCTCTCGAAGGCTCCCAAAGTCTTTTCATCAGAACTGCTCAACGTCCAGGTTTGTGCTGCATATAGGACGGGCATGATTAGTGACTTATAGAGCGTGAGTTTTGTTCGTCGAGAGAGGGCTCTGCTTCTCAATTGCCTACTCAGCCCAAAGTAACACCTGTTGGCAATAGTTATCCTTCGCTTTATCTCAATACTGACATCGTTGAAAGAGTTTACGCTGGATCCCAGGTAGACGAAGTCCTTAACAACCTCGAAGGAGATGTTGTCAACAGTGACGTGGTTTCCAAGACGCTGGGACTGTTTATTTGTTGACACTAGGTATTTCGTCTTATCTGCGTTCACTACAAGACCCATTCGACTCGACTCTTTCGCTAATCTGGAGAATGCTGCGCTGACTTCGCGCGTATTATGGCCAATGATATCGATATCATCAGCATACGCCAGCAGCATAATACTTTTGTAGAATATCGTGCTGCTGCGTCTCAAATCAGCAGCTCGGATGATCTTCTCCATCATTAGGTTGAAAAAGTCGCACGATAAGGAATCACCTTGTCAGAAACCTCGTTTGGTATCAAATGGAGGAGTGAGATCCTTCCCAATCTTAACTATGCTACTGGTGCTGCTCAGTGTCATTTTGCAAAGACGGATGAGCTTTGCAGGAATACCAAATTCAGACATGGTGGAGTATAGATGATTCCTTATTGGACTGTCGAAGGCGGCTTTATAATCGACAAAAAGATGGTGTGTGTCGATTTGTTTTTCTAGGGTCTTCTCCAAGATTTGTCGTAGCGTAAATATCTGGCCTATGATGGATTTGCCAGATCTGAAGCAACACTGATAAGGACCAATGAGCTACTTTACGATGGGCTTCAGTCTTTCACATAGTATGCTCGACAGGACCTTATATGCGATATTAAGAAAGCTTATCCCACGGTAGTTGGCGCAAATTGTGGGATCGCCTTTCTTGTGGATTGGGCAGAGCACACTGAGGTTCCAATCGTTTGGAATGCATTCTTCCGACCATATTCTGCATAGAATCTCATGAATGCATTTAAATAGAGCTTCGCCTCCATTCTTGAAGAGCTCAGGAGGTAAGCCATCGGGTCGTGCGGCTTTGTTGTTTTTAAGTCGAGCTATAGCTTTCAAGACTTCAGTATGGTCGGCCAGCGGAACTTCAACGCTGTCGTCCAAAAGTGGGGATTCCGGGATATCACCTCTATTGGCGGGATTGTTGTCGTCGTCGCCATTCAGAAGCTTAGAGAAGTGTTCCCTCCACATCATCAGTGTACTCTGGATATCTGTCACTAGATTCCCATTTTCATCCCTGCAGAAAGAGGCCCCAGTCTTGAAACCATCGGCCAGGCGTCTTATTTTTTCGAAAAATTTTTGGACCTCATTCCTGTCACCATGCATCTCAATTTTCTCGCACTCACGCATTTCCGCTTCCCTTTTCTTTCACCTGAAAATGCGTCTCTCTTCCCTCCTCTTCTCTTTGTATCGTTCCTTAGCAGCACGCGTTACAACCGACTGCAGGGTGGCTTTGTAGGCGGCATCTTTTTCTGCAGTGGCGTCGCGACACTCTGGGTCGTGCCACTGGTTTCGGCGAGGGCGGTGATAGCCAATCACCTCTTCGGCAGCCGTACGCATAGAGTGGGAAATATGATTCCACTGCGCGCATATATCGTCAATCGGAGGAGTGCTTTCTTGAAGCAGGAGTGAGAGTCGAGTAGCGAAGTCTTCGGCTGTTTGTTTTGATTGCAGCTTTTCGACGTCTAGCTTTCTCTATGCTTCTAAGGCGTGTACGGATCTTGGCTGCGACAAGATAATGATCCGAGTCTATATTGGCACCACGGATCTTGCGCACATCTAAAACACTGGAAGAGTGCCTTCCGTCAATCAAAACGTGATCAAGTTGGTTGCGCGTCTTTTGATCAGGAGACAGCCAAGTTGCTTTATGAATATTGAGATGCTTGAATCTAGTGCTACTAACGACTATGTTTCGCGCTGCGGCAAAGTCAATCAGCCTCATTCCGTTATCGGAGGTATTGTCGTGGAGGCTGAACTTTCCGACTGTTGGACCAAAGATATTTTCTTTTCCCACCTTGGCGTTAAAGTCACCAAGCACGATTTTTATGTCGTGGCGGGGGCTGCGCTCATAGGCCTCTTCAAGGCGCTCGTAGAAGCTGTCTTTGGTCTCATCGTCCTTATCTTCTGTCGGAGCGTGCGCACAAATCAGGCTTATGTTGAAAAATCTTGCCTTGACACGGATTATGGCAAGTCGTTCGTTCACAGGTGTGAATCGCAGAACATGATGTCGTAGTCGCTTGCCAACCACGAACCCGCATCCAAATTCGTGCTTCTCCGCATGGCCGCTGTAGTAGATATCACAGGATGCTTGCCGTAAGCAACCCTGTCCCTTCCATCGCATTTCTTGGATTGCAGTGATATCAGCTTTGTACCTTTCTAAGATATCTATCAGTTGGATAGAGGCACCATCCCAATTAAGGATTCGGACGTTCCAGGTGCATATCCGTAAATCATTGTCAGTTTTTCGTTTGCGGTAGTCGTCATCAGATTTGGGGATCATTTTTATCTTATTTCTTATGCGTTTCATTGAAATTTTGTTTTTACGTGGTGGGCTTCAAACCCAACGCACAACCCTTTAAAGGCAGGGGGAGCCCGCCGCTCAGATTAGCCGTCAAACTAACGGTTGCCAGTTTGCCGTTTCTAGAGGACACCACGCAGAGGTTTGAGTCGACTTGAGACGAGTTCGACATGGATAATGCTGGTCTCACCAGGTTGAGGCAGTCAGACACGTTGCCATGTGAAGATCGCCCCCTTGACCCTCACGCGTTGCCTTGTGAGGATCGTCCTCCAAGTATAATAATTACTATCCAAAAAATAGTATGATTTCGTAATTTTCATTGTTTTTCATTGTTTTCTTTTTTTTGTTTTAATTTTGTATTTAATTCGTGGCAGAGTTCACTTCAAACATATACTTGTTATATTATTTGTTATTGAAAATTATTGTAGTGATTTCTAGGAGAAAATTATAAATTTGGAAAATTTTCATTGCTTTTTTTAAAAAGTTTTTATGTAAAATTTCGAAACATCATATGAAATATATCATTATGTTATATTATTTGTTGATAAAAATCATTTTATAGAGTACTGTAAGGAATTATAAAGATGAAATTATAAATAGAAATAATTATTTGAAAACATAAATTTTTTCAGAAAAATTGAAAAATTCTTCCCACTCCTTAAAAAATACAGCGTTGTTAACGTCACATTTTGAAAAGAGATTTTCTTCGCCGCATTTCATTAAAAGAGATTTTCTTCGCCCAATTTAAAAAAAACGGATTTTCTTCGCCGCATTTTTTGATATGGATTTTTTTGGCCGCATTTTGTAAAAACAGATTTTTGTTGCCGCAGTTTAAAAAAAGGATTTTCTTGATCGCGTTTAAAGAAGAGATAGTCTTCGTAGGGACCGTCGATATGGACTAATAAATTACTTTGGACGTTGTCTTGTATTGCTTCGTATTATGAAGATTGTGCTTTTATTCGATGATGTTAATGATGAAAAATTCTCAAATTTCAAATGTTTCTTTATTTAATTAAAATTTCCGCTGAAAGGCCAAGCAATTGTGCTTAGTGGAGGCTTTTATTTGCCAATAGGTGGTAAGTTTTCGCACATAGGTGCATTCTATTCAGTCCTGCTGATCCGGGAACTTCTTAGAATGTAAATCGTGCATGCGTATGGTGCGGGTCATACGTATCTATGAAGATCTCTTACCTCCGGGCGAATCCAAAAAAAAAAAAAAAAAAAAAAAGATATCTTTTTTAATGCACCAATGATATCCGGTATATCTAAGAAGCACGCGATTTGTTGGTATAACGGTCATTTGCAATTGGCTGAAACATCTACTGAGCTGAGTAGAAGCCGGATGATAGCGAACATTTTTCCCCAAGAAGTATATAGCACGGGTAGCGACAGTGATGATAATATTCCTCTGGCTAATAGGTTTAAATAGAAGCAAGGGCGTCCATACGGGGGGAAAAGGGGGGCACTTGCCCCCCCCTCAACTGAAAAATTTTATATATTTTTATTTCCTATGTGTATATGTAACATTTTTGTTTATATGTTACAAAGTTTTAAACTCTTAAGTTCTGATTTCTTATACTATGTTTACATTACCTCGAAACTACACAGTTAACTTTGAAATTGGATACTTAACTGCATAGTTTTCCATACAAAATCTTAACTATCTCGCAAAGCAGTTAGGTTGAAACTGCGACCTAAACCATCTCATTTTGCTATGCAACACTGTGTTTTCATCAAGAACAAAAGGAAATTAAAAAAAATGACAAGGAAATGTCACATAAAAAAAGCAAAAAGATATTTGAAAACAATTCCTTTTCTTTTGATGATTCGGTTAAAGACCATCAGTTTAGAAAACACTTCCTGCTGATGATGAACAAAAACTCCTACAAGGCTTTTATCACACAAATTGTTATATTTTTAATTTTTTTTTTTTTTGCATGAAAATTAAATTTTCAATACGTCTCAAAATTTTGTGAATCAACGAAAAATTAACGTCAAATAATGACAAAGTTAACTACGCTACTGGTAGTGTAAACACCAGAAACAGTTACCAAAATGCATAGTTAAATCTGTAATGTAAACATGATATTAGGTGGTACGAAACTTAGTTTTATCTGAGTTTTGTCACTTTTTGTTAAGATTTCATTCACTACTTATGTGCATTGCAGGGACCGTAAATAACAGTTATGGTCTCATTTTTTAAGGGAAAACCACAAGTAGTTGGAACAGTCGGAGGACATTTTGGATGACACCATTATGATCCCCCGACATCCCCTTGTTAGTCCTGGGTTGTGTTTTAAATTTCGACTTTAAAAGTAAAAGTTTAAAAATACCAGTTAAATTTTGAACTTTTATTTTTTCGCACAAAAAATATCAGTTATTTTTTGTGGTATATTTTTTTCCACAAAATATCCCACAAATCACTGTATCTACAAAACCGTTCATGCTCTGGTCATGAAATTTGACTGGTGAAAATAAGAAGGCAAGATCTACCATATGACAAAAAATGGGCGGGACACGCCCCTTTTTTACATTCTATGATTTCATCTACAAGTCGGATAGAAACGCTGCACTTGCTGATTTAACAATGGAATTTAGTGATTTACTGAGAGTTCCCTTAAAAAAACAAGCATGTGCTCAATTCATTCATATAGATACAGTTAGAACTAAATCTTTTCTTCAATGCACAAAACTAACGTTGTATTAAAAAAAAAAAAACAAGCACGTGGTCAATCATTCATATGGACAAATGAGGCGATGAGAACAAGAGTGGCCTAACCCACCAACATATCTAATGGAATCATATTAAGATTTTCATTTGAATTCCTTCTATTTTTTTCGTTTATTCACAATATTATTCGCTTTTTCTAAATTTGCTTTTTAATGGTATATTATAACAAAATGTCAATATTTGAATTAGCAGCAGCAGTTGCGACGCTAGATCTGCATTTATTTTAATTTTCATATTTTTGTGGGTTACGCCACTCTTGCTCTCATCGCCTCAAATATCTCAGGCTATGCGACAGACTTGCCATGTTTTTATCTTTCAAATTTTATGACCCTATAATAAGCAGTTTCTTAGACATAGCGATTTGTGGGATATTTTGTGGGAAAAAATATCCCACATATAATAACAATAAATAATTTTTTGTGCGAAAAAATAGAAGTTAAAAAATTCTTGTTAATTCTTGTTCAATATAATAAAACACAAAAAATAACTAAAACTTTCAACTTTTTTAGAAAAATGGTTTAACGGTTACGGTCCCTGGTGCATTGTTCATATAGCAAATTCGAGTTGCGCTACGACACGCTCCGTTACGTTTGCATAACCAGCCCTGAGAAACGATCAACAACCGATTTGTTCTCTAATTATCGTCTGTTGTGCAACTATTGTTTTTATTAATTGTGTTGTAAAGGGTGTCCCAACAAGAACGCAATTTTTAAATGTGGCAACACTGGAAGTGTCATTGTTTGACATTTGAACAATTGTTACTGTTTGCTAGTAGAAGGTACGAGGTTAGTAAAAATGGAGCGCTACACGAATGAACAACGCATTCTCATTGTGAAATTGTTTTTCCAAAATGGTGAAAGTTTTGCGGCTACAGTTCGCAAATTGCGATCAATTTGGGGTCACAATAATGCTCCAAAAGAGTCAACTGTAAAGAGATTAATGGATAAATTTGCCGAAACTGGGTGTGTTAGTGATGTAAAGACAACAACGCGCCTTCGAGAAGGTCGATCGACCGAAAATGTCGCAGCTGTACGTGATGATGTCGCTCAAACTCCATCCACCTCAATTCGACACCGAGCTCAACAAATTGGTGTCTCCAAATCCACTATGCAGCGAATTTTGACGAAAGATTTGCATCTTCATGCATACAAAGTTCAATTGACTCAGGAACTGAAGCCAGCTGACCATGGACAGCGAAGGGAGTTCGTTAATTGGGTATTGGAGAGACAACATGAAAATGCTGATTTTGCCGCTAAAATCATCTTCAGTGACGAGGCCCATTCTTGATGGCTTCGTCAATAGGCAGAATTGTCGCATTTGGGGTGAGGAAAATCCTCGAGTGATTCACAAGAAGCAAATGCATCCTCAACGTGTCACTGTGTGGTGTGGTTTTTGGGCTGGAGGAATCATTGGACCTTTTTTTTATGAAAATGAGGCAGGTCAAGCGCAAACAGTCAATGGTGTTCGGTATCGTGAAATGATAACCAGTTTGTTCTTGCCTAGAATTGAGGAAATGAATGTGGAGGGCATGTGGTTCCAACAAGACGGCGCCACATGTCATACAGCCAGAGAAACAATTCAATTGCTGCATCAGTCATTTCCCGGTCGTGTTATTTCGCGTTTTGGAAATCAGAATTGGCCGCCTAGATCGTGCGATTTAACACCATTAGATTTTTTTCTTTGGGATTTTTTGAAGTCGATGGTTTACGCGAATAAGCCGACGACGACTCGAGCCTTAAAAGAGGAAATTGGACGCTGCATTAATGAAATACCGCAGCATTTATGCAAAACGGTCATTGAAAATTTCATTAAAAGATCGCGTGCATGCCAGCAAAGCCGCGGCAGCCATCTGCACGATATATTGTTCCATACATAACCTCATTCTGTCTACTTTACGATATAATAAAGTTTCACGATTTTTTTTTTTTGAATATCTGTGTTTTATATAAAATTTAAAAATTGCGTTCTTGTTGGGACACCCTTTATATGTGGAGTCTAAATATTAATTGAGAAATCAACACGAAGTTCTTTGATGTGTGAATGGCAAAGTGTATCAACACTTTGTTCCTCCCAAAAGTTGCGACACAGCGCAACCTTTGTTGAAAACAATATTGATTATTTTAAACAAATTGTCAACGCACTTTGCCAAAGGGAGCTAGAGACGTGTCGGTTTCAAAAAAGCCACTAAGTCCTGTCTGAGTCCGTTGTATAGTCGTATGAGTCTAACGATGTCTGAGTCCTTATCTAACTACACTCAAAGTGAGACCAAAAATAACTTACTCTCACCGAGTATTAGTTTACTTGAAATGAGAATTAAATCATTCTCATCCCAAGTCTAGCTACTGTCAATTATTTTTACTAATCAAAATCTAATCTGTTCTTATATATAACTAGCGACCACCGGTGCGCGTTGCTGCCCCCAGCAACTATAATAACATAACCTCTATAAAGAAGAGACAGAATTAAGTGAAATGTGAGCAGAAAATTGCAATAAAAAAACTTCTATGTAACTTGGTTGCAGTGCTGCCAGGTTTCATCGCAAAAAATCCCTATTTTTGCATACAAATGGATATTTTTCCCCGTTTTTAGCTTCGAGTTTCCCCGTTTTTTTCCCCGATTCTTAAATTTTTTAAAAAATAGTAATATAAAGAAATAACAAGTTTATTAATTCTCTTTACTATAACTAAAATAAATACAAATAGGAAAAACGTACGTATCTATAAGAAAAATATAAATAAAAATGAAAATTTTAGGCGATATTGTATTTTGACTCGAACGTTACGTTTTTGAGATCATAAAAAATTGTAAGAAATTATTTGAAATATACATATTGTTATACATACATATTATCAAACCAAGTAAACAGTATTATTTCTATATAAAAAATCAAAAATTCTGAATTTATTTCAATTGCAAAGCAATTTTTTTATTTCATTAAAGATTTACTGTGGAGAATTCCGCATTGAGTGGTATTGTCAAAAAAGTTTCTTATTTTTGTTTTATTTACATTAATAGCTGAAAAACCACTTTCAGCACTTGCCCCGCTATAGTGAAAGCAAAAAATAAACGACACTTTTTTTTTTTTTTTTGTTTTTAAATATCATCTGAATCAATGAAATATATAACTTCCTTCCAGAATTCCTGGATAATTTCTGATGATATATTTGAAAAATTTATATATCTTAACGATTTATATTCTTGGTCAAAATCATTCCACTCGGATTGATCCGAAATAACGTGTGAAAATGTTTTTTAGCTTAAAGTTTTATTTTTCATTTTTACTATCTATGAATGGCCCTTTATATAAAAAAAAAATAAATAAATAACTGGCCATTTCAGCCCTTGAAAGGACTTTGACCTAGCTTCTTATGATCAATTGTGTTGTGCGTGTTATTAAGTTTGTACACAATTGACCGAGAAATGGACCTACAGGCTTAACGCCGACTCCGAACGGCGATGAACGGAATGTTCTTATTCTCAAGAAGCTTTACATGGCATTTGTATTACTCTCTGAGGTTTGCCATTGTATGCAGAGAGGTGGCGGCCGTACAGAAAAATTATTTTATTCAAATAATTTTCTGTCGCTGCTGGGGTTCGAACCTGGGTCTCCAAAGTTCTTTGGCATAGCGGCCACGCACTTTAACCAACTACGCCACGGTCGCCACGGCCCTTTATATAGCTCCTTAAAAAAATATCGAAATCGTATAAGTATACATCAAAAATACTATTATGACTATTTATGTATTCCTTTCGCATGAAACAATCAACAAGTTTTCAAAGTTAGTTCTATTTTTCCATATATTACACATTCAGATTTGTAAAAAAAAGCAAACAAAAAATTGATGTAATTAAAATAAAAAAATTGTAGTTGGATTTTCTAATAACCGATATATTTTTTCACTCGCTATTTTATTTTTAATTTTCCCCGTTTTTATCAATGTTTTCCCCGCCTCCCCGTTTTGTGCAAAAAATCCCGAAAAAGGGGAAAAATCCCGCCACCTGGCAGCTCTGCTTGGTTGCGAGCGTTCAGCGCGAGCGGCTTGCAAAAGCCTTAAATTTTTCTGACTTTCATTTTGTTGTTAACAGACGCTCTATTAAAAAGAGACAGAAGAGAGCAAAATGTGAGCAGCGAACAGTGTTGCCATATTTTTTTTTAAAAAAACTTTAATTTCCAGAAAAAAAACTTGTTTTTTGGTGAAAAAACTTGATATTAAAAATTAACTAAAACATGTATTTTTAAAATGTGTGCTTCGACATTTTGGCAATTCGCTTCGTTCTCTCGTTGTCCCGTTATTTTGGCCACTTCATTTCTCAAGAAAATACGGAAGACTTGATCGTCAACTCTGAATGTATGACCCCTTTTACATTAGTCAAGACTTGAAATCAATTCTTTGCTATTCCCTTTTAAACTTACCCTCTCTCATGTTGATGTCCGCGTCCTTCATCAACAAACTCACAGACTTGATTTCAAGTCTTGACCAATGTAAAGTTTAAAAAGGAATGCCAAAAATTGACCGCCAGGACTCGACGAAGGGAAACCGAGACGAAAGAACAGAAACAATGACAGCAACAATAATAGCAACAGCGCTGCCATATAAATAAACTTTGAAAAGGAGTGAAAATTAGTAGTACACTAAGGGAAAAAATATTAAATTTATCCAAAAACTTTTTTGCCAAATGCGACCAATAACGCATTTGCATAAATCGACTACGTAAATATTTAAAATTTATTTGAATACTTTTTTAATTAAATTAAATATTTAAACAGAATTAATAAAAAATATATTAAAATTATGCACGAATTTTTTTAAAATATCTTTAAAATATTTACTATTTGAAAATAAACTATCGCATTAAAAGAAAATTTGTATAAAAATATTGAATTTAAAAAACAACATATTTAAATTGAATATGTTATTAATGGTTTTATGGTATTATTTTCTTCATATTGCGTCCATCAAATGCCATTTACCTGTATTATTTATTCTCGCTTCACTTTTTCGTTCTCTAATTTATACTATTTTTGACAGTTGGTACAATATTAGGGCACCAAATGTCGAAAATAGTATAAACTAGAGGAAGAAAAAGTAATATGCAAAATATATGTACATGGTGCAAGATATTTCAGAGAAAATATCAAGTTGTCACTCCACCCTATGGTACAATAATACAAAATAGCATTGACAGTTGCTTGGGAAAACATCTTCTGTCAAAAAATTTACTCAAAAAAAGAGCACTTACAATCCGCCATTGAAAACAAAAACATTGTTGAAAACGTTGAAGTGAAAAAAAGACAACAACCACATCAGCTGCGGATGCATATACACAAAAAGCTGTTTTTGACAGGAGATGTTTTCTTGTAGAAAAGAAAATAAGCAGTTGTCAATGCTACCTTGTATTATTATACCTTGACTCCACCCTACATCATTTCATTTCTTTGCCAAACATCCATGATATATTACCCTTGCAACAATAACTAAATGAGAACTATGAGAAACCTGCAACTACAAGAAATAAACTGCAGGAACAGAGTGCGATGCTGTTGCTGCTTGTCGGAATATGTGTGTACGTGTGCGATGCTGTTCCTGGTTGCTTGTATGGAATATGTGTGTATGTATGTGGTATAAATAGAATTCAAATACGGGAAAAAACGAGTTGTGAGGAAAGCATTTGATTTATCCACGTAAATATTTAAATAAAATTTATACTCAGGCGTGGATAATGCTAATATGCGTTATTTCCCTTATTGTAGCAGCTTCAAATGATACTTCTGTTTTTATAGTTACATACAATTTAGTTTATCTATTTGATTAATAAAACTAAAATAGAAAGAATCGTTTTAATTGTAAAAACTTGAAAAACTGGGAAAAATAAAATAAAACTGTATTTTTTTAGGGAAAAACTTGAAAACTTTCTACCCTCTCAAAAAACTGGCAAAACAAGTTTTATCTGCCCACATGGCAACACTGGCAGCGAATAGCTTTGCTCTGAGTTTGATAACGTTGTTCTCAGCTGCTCTGTTAATAAGAGAAAAACCAACATAACAACAACAATTATATGGAATTATATGCAAACTTTAATAAGCTATAACTTAAAATATATAAATTTTTAAGAACTAAAAAGTCCAGTTTGCACATCTACAGGTCTAAACCTTTCAAACCATACTAAATTTATTAAAATTGGACTGGTACTTAAAAAGCCTTACGCCGGACAAAATTTGGGTTTGCGTAATATATATAAGAAGATTGTAATAAAATATATAATAAATAAAAAATATATAATAAAATAAAAAATACCAAAAATAGACATAAGTAATACACAAAATAATTTTTAATAAAGAACTGTATGATAAAAAATAAGTAGCGATTAAAAATAAATAAAGAAGAAACTTACGAGGAATAATAAATAATATACTATAAATAGTGACCAATGTGTAATAAATAATAATAATGAATAAAAATAGAAATTAAACAGATAATTTGCTATCTGAAATAAAAAAATTGTTTGAATAAATATTAACAAAAACCTAGCTCATCTAAAAAAGAGAATTAGGTTTAATGAATAAAATGTTGGATATTAGGATAGGATTTTCCCATTGCTAAGTGGGAGCTTAACAAATGGAACGAAGGAAGACGAAAAAATATAAAAAGATATTCAACCCGATGAAAAATGTGGAAAACGACCCATTACCTAATGCCTGGTTAAAGCCATGTAGGCGCCCGGGTTTCCTTTAAGAATTGTTTTCTCTTACCACCAAGTAAGCTCATCAGAAGGATTTAAAAATAAAAATTATTCTACCGACCCTCTTTAGACTGAATGTTACACATTCGAAAAAAACTAAGGCTAATCAAAAGAAATTTTTAAAATTATATAAAACATTCATGTCTACTTAAGGTACTATTACCGTCTAGAATGCTAAAAAATAACATATATTCAACAATTTTTTTTTTCACTTTCTTTATTATATATGGTTATCAAACTTTTTTTACAGTATTAAACAGTTCTTGAAGATTACGAAAAAATTTTTTTATTTTTATTTTCTATTAATTGTACATTTAATATAGGGTGTTAAAATTTTCTTCTCAAAAACACTGCTGCTTAAAAAATGGCGGACATTTGAAAATGTTTTTCAAAAATCGCGTTTTTTCAACCTTTTTTCAGATTCAAAAATTTTATATATTTTTTTTTTTGTGGTCAAATTGTGGTTAACTACCACACAGGATATAAAAACAAACAAAATGCTGCAAAAATTATTAATAACGGCCTAGTAGATCCGGAAAAAGTCCGCCAGTTAAAAAAATCTAAACTCGAGAAAAGTGCGTGTAAAGTTTTTTTACACCTGCGAGCCGAGAGCACGCTTCAATTGAGTCGTTATATCTCGGCACTGGCTTCGAATTTCGATTTAATATTTTAGACAGTTATTATTGAAGGTATAAAGAATCTAAGAATGTAAAAAAACAAAATTTCATTTTTTGAAAATTCTAGACGGTAATAGTACCTTAAAAAAACATTAAGCATGTTGCTCTGTTCATAACTGAACGAGAATTCAAGAAAAACGAATATAAAAAAATGTTTAAAACACAAACACAAGATAATTCATACAAATAAAAGAAAAATTCAAAACAGCAATTTTAAATGATAATAAAATAAAAGAAATACATTGAAAATATCTTTTTCAGTCTGCACGGATCTTTAACTATATTTAAAAACGATCGACAATTATTTTAAATATTTTTAAATGCATTTAATAAATGTAAATATGATTTTATAAACTAAAAGCTCGTTATACTGGAAGTTAAATTGAAAAAATAAATTTTCAGATAATAACAATGTTTACAAAGTTTGCACAGAAAATCTCAGGCAATAAAATTTCATAGGAAACATTCCAGGTTCATTTTCATAAACGTGCACACCAATGCATACCTTTTCCCCCCCTCGACAAATTCCTGCGGACGCCCATGAATAGAAGTAACGCGAGTTACCAATTTTATGTAACCACACACTACAGGGTGGCGCACGAATCGTGCTACAATAACAAAACGTTATAACTTTTTTTCTAATCAATGTATTTAATTTTTTTTTTCTTTTTTTGTATAGATAATTCAATTTTATTTTATTTAACTAATTGGTTTTGAAAATTATAGACCGTAAATGACCTCCATGCTCATTCACGCATATGCGACACCTGATCAGAAAATTATTCATTGTGGCCTGGAGGGTAGCTGTCGGGATCGCCTCAATTATTGTTGTAATGGACTGCTTCAATTCAGTTAAATTCCTTGGTTTCGTTTTATACACCTCTTGCTTGACATAACCCCATAAAAAAAAAGTCTGGCGCGGTGAGGTCAGGTGACCCTGGGGGCCAGCGGAAAGTGGTGTTTCTGGATATTAATTTATTTGGAAATTTTCGTTGAAGCTCCGCCATAACCGGTCTGGCTATATGTGAACTTGCTTCATCTTGCTGGAACCAAATGCTGTTAAAAGGGATACGTCTTCGCCGCAGTTCTGGGTAAAAAAACTATTTCAACATGTTTAAATAACGGTCCCCATTTACGGTTACTGTTACACCGTTTTCAAAATGGGCTTCATCAGACATAAACAAGCAATTTATTAAGTTGTTGTCTTCTTCGGCCATTTGAATCATTTTTTGGCAAAATTCCAGACAAATAGGCAAATCCAGAGGGTTTAATTTGCTTGTAATTTGGAGTTTGTATGGAAACAAGTTTAAGTCATCTTGAATTATCCGTTGTAATGACCGTCTGCTAACTCCAATTTGCGCCGATAAGTTTCGTGTCGAAACGCGTGGATTTGCCTAAATTGCCGATGCTACAGCCGCGATTGTGTCATGCACCCGAACATATGGATCTCGATGGTACGGTCTGCGTGCGATGCTTCCAGGTTCGGCAAACATGTTTACCAACCTCATAATGGTCCATCTACTCGGGGGAGTGCCGCCTAACTCCCTCCTAAATTCCCTTTGGACGGAAATGATGGACTGTAAAGTATGGTACCGCTGCACTACCCAAATCCTCTTTTCGGTATCCCAAGCATCCATTTTAGTAAATCTAAATACTAATCTGCAAAATAAAAAAAAAATAAGCCGATTACTCACACAAAAAAAAAATTTATTACGTTTTGTTTTTGTAGCACGATTCGTGCGCCACCCTGTATATAGAATATCTTAAATTTTAATAATATTATTTGTGAACTTTTTTTTGCAAATCACCCTTCCATTAATCTTAAAACATACTAAAATATCAGAAACAGATTTTTGTGTTCAATTCCGCACATTTTTAAAAACTAAAAAAGTACTCAAAACTCTCTGTCCGAAAAAATGTAACGTGAGTTACCATTTATTTTTTACTATATTTTGAAAACGTATATTATTTTGATTACAAATTTTAAATGGAATTGGTTAAGTGTAAATATTTCTGCAAATATAAACCATTTTTCTATCTCGTTGAATTCGTTGAATTCGTAATAAAATTTTGGTTAAACTCTTACAAATGTTTTATTCTTGTAACGCGAGTTACCATGGAATCACCCTTATGCAGTCCTATAAATTGTCGTAAAAAAATGTTGCCGAGCAACATGTTGCAAACATTTTTCACAGCGGTACAGAGTACTACTCTGGCAAACATGTGAAAATTTCCAGACTGCTTTTGCAGCTGTCATTTACACAGTGCAACTCATAATTTTGGAACTCAGGTTTGTTAATCTCTCGTGAAAGTACTTGCCAACAAGAAATTCTGCATCATTACTTTTGCCTACTCACGTTTAAATAAGAGATTTACGATGTCATCCATTTTTTCGATATTTTGACATGACGGTTAATCGTAGATAATATTGTTTTGGTGTCTTAAGCAAAGTTGTGGATATTAAAATTAAAAATGCAAAACAAACTAACCCGAAAAAAATGCAAAAATGTCCTTTTTTACCATTTTACACCTTTTAGGGTCGATAACTTGCTTACACATCCACAAAAATGGTTTTTTTTCACTTTATTTCAATTCAAACAAATGTTTTTTAACACTTGATAGCTATTAAGGCAAAAAAAATATGAGTTTATTTTGTTATGTAGGTATGTATGGAAAAGAGATAAAAATATGTTTGTTGTTGACATCCTTTGAACTTGACGCCTGCGGTTCTGATAATCTCAATCTCTGCGTGGGTGGTTGTAAATCATCATCATCGTCGTCTGAATCCGAGTAAGATACAGGATTCAATGGCATATTTTCTTCTGTGTGTTCTTTATTTCTCGTGGTATTATCCGGGTCTTCGGTGCCTTCATCTTTATCTTAATAACCGCTTAGTTGGCTTGACCACTAACATACTTCTGCAAGTAGTGCAGTTTGAATCGCGTCACCATTGGCTTATTTATCTGGTGGAATTGCTCACCTTGTTTGTCCGATTCTTGTGGCAATTTTCGCAAAAAGGTATCAAGGTGAAAATACAGAAAATGTAAATTTAACGCCATGGATGTATTGATTTTATCGGAATAATACATTATATCGTCTGGCTGTACCCGATTTTTCCCTAAAACACTCCGATAACTTCTTAAAGAGCCATTCAGACATTCCGGTGATTATTTTTCAGTAAGTTTGTGAGGGGTTCGCTTTTCACTAATTTCCGTATATCTGGTCCATTGAGGATACCTGTTTAAATTAAAAAAAAGGATTTGCATAAAAATTTATTAGCAATAGGGATAAAGAGAGGTGAAACAAATATAAATATGAAAACATTCAAGTAGACAATAATTAATTTAATACGTATCGAATTTAATTTTATCATCGCTGAGTTTTGGAAATATGGTCTTCAAACAATCAAAAGCGCCATCAATATCTTTGACTACCATTTCGACAAATTTCCCACAGATTCCCAATTTTATAAGGAGTGGTGGCAGCAGTGGCGTAAAGTATGTACACCCCCGTAGACCGTCGTGGGGGGCGTAGGCCAGCCAGGGTCACCTTCAAGTCCCGAAATGAAAATGATAAGTACTATTAAATAAAAAAATGGCTTTTTTTGTTCTCTTGTTTTTTTTTTTTGTATAAAAAGTTCTCTTATGTTTTCTACCTTGCTGATAACTTTGGTACTAAAATTTTTTTACTCTATAAGTAAATAGCAGGGCGCCATTAAAAATCTGCGGGGGGGGGGGTGGTCCGCATAAAATCTTGTTACGCTACTGGGTGGCAGCAATATGTCAGAAATATACTCTATTATTGGGTCATTATGTAATCTTAAATTTTGTTGGTTTCTTGGAGTTTTCTGATTCCAATTTCTACACTCATATTGGTTACCTTTGTATCGCGAATCCCAATTACAAAGGAATCAAAAGTAGTTGGAAACACGCCCTTTTCTAGAATACCTTGCAATATGTTGATAACCTTTAGATCACAATAAACCTTCCATTTATGTTCTTTGCCTGCCTGTAAGAACACAATCCCACTGGCGAGTATGAGCACTTGCCTGCCCGTAATACTGAATTATACATAACAAACATAACCCCATATTTTCTTTCCCTTAATAGTTATAAAGTGTTGAAAAACATTTGTATGAATATAAATAAAGTGAAAAATGAGAAAAAACACATATTTGTGGATGTGTATCCGAGTAATTGACCAAAAAAGGTGTAAAATGGTAAAAAAAATGATATTTTTACGATTTTGAGGTACTCTATACAGTATTTTCGGGTAAGTTTGTTTTGCATTTTTTTTTTCTCTAATTCAATGTCAGGGAACAGGGTGTTTTTTAGCTGCATGACAAGTTTCGATGGTTGTTGTCTGTGGTTTGTCAATTGACAATTGACATTTCTGTTCAGTAAGGTTAGGCAATTCATCATGAATGGTTTAACGCCAGAACAAGGCTTCCAAATTGTGGAAATTTACTTTGTATTTTGTATTTGTATTTGTATTTATTGGACTTACGAATTAGTACAGTAAGATCAATAAAGTTCTTTTAGCGTACAACAATTTAAAAACATCATTTAAAAACATAATAGTCAACAAGATTGAAAAATATAAATCTGTTAGCGAAGTTTATAGAGCACTTCGTACATTTTACGTAATCGGCCTAGTGAGTAAGCAATTCGTGCAGTTATTGATCGTTTTCGCACTAATTTTACTCTTCTCGATTTAAATTTTAAAACCATCAACAAGACAAAGAAATGTGCGTACCGAAGAGAATATTGCTGCTGTAGCGCGAAGTGTTGAAGAAGAAGCCGAAATGTCGATTCGTCGCCGTTCTCAACTTATTGGCCTTTGTCCTTCGACTACGTGGAAAATTTTACGTAAGGATCTTGGCTTACGTGCCTATAAAATACAGCTCGTGCAAGAATTAAAGCCAAATGACCACCAATTTGAAACTGGCCGAAGGTGAGCATTTGTACCGAAGAATTGTGTTTAATGATGAAGCTCATTTCTGGTTACATGGCTTCGTCAATTAGCAAAATTGCCGTATATGGAGCGAAGACAATCCTCAAGCCATTAACGAATCACCATTACGTCCAATAAAATTGACTGTTTAGTGCGGTTCACACACTGGCGGCATCATCGGCCCTTATTTCTTGCGAAATGAGGAAGGAGCTGCCGTTACTGTGAATGGCGTGCGCTATCGAGCCATGCTGGCTGATTTTTTGTTTCCAAGAATTAATCAGCTAAGCACCGACGACATTTCGTTCCAACAAAACGGCGCAACTTGCCCACACAGCGCCATCAATTAACCATCAATTTATTGCAAAATCAATTTGGTGCAAACTTTATTTCCATAAGTGGTCCTGTTAACTGGCCCCCTCGTTCGTCCGACTTAACGTCTCTCGATTACTTTTTATGGAGCTACGTTAAGTCATTGGTTTATGCTAAGAAATCAGCAACTCTTCAAGCATTGGAGGTCAATATTTAAGCCCAAGAATGATAGAAAAATAGATTGCGCAGATCGTAAAAATAATTTTCAACGATCTGCGCATCTACGTCACGATAGACTTATGATATGAGCTTTTGATATGGCTTTCTGTCAAGTCGTGTTCAGAATGTGAACAACTATGAAACAATGGCAAAAGATTCAAGAAACAAACTTGGTCTAGCGTGAAGTCATGATCGTAAAAAATGCTCTGTTCGTAGCTAGAAATGTCAAAATGAAAAGTAAACAACATAATGGAGCTGCGCAATGCGTAATCTATTTTTCTATCATTCTTGATTCAAGCCATCATTGACGCCATACGACCAGATTTATTGGAAAAAGTAGTGAACAATTGGACTGATCGAATGAACTATGTAACTCGTAGCTGCGGCGGACATATGCCGGAAATCATATTGAAGAAAAAATAAATGCCATGCAATTATCTACCGGATTATAACAATAAAAAATTCATTCCAACGATATTTCTGTCTGGTATTATTTAAAGTTCTTAAGCTCTTAAAAAAAAACTCCCTTTACAACTTTGCGAAAGACACCAGATTAATTCCCTACGATTAACCGCGAAGCAGCCATGTCATAATATCGAAAAAGTGCTCAAAATCCACTTTGAGCCAAAAAATGGATGACATCGTACCCGTCTTATTTGAACGTAAATAGGCAAAAGTAGTGAAGCAGAATTTCTAGTTTTGAAAGTACTAACCTAAGTCCCAAAACGATGATCTCAAAAAAGTTGCACAGTGTTATCGTATGGAGATTTGCGTGAAATTTCGCGTGAAACCGAACAGAGTACTATGCTATACCTATAATTTATTTTTGCGACTTTCAGGACATACTCAGGGTTCCTTCAGGCTTCTCTTCGGTACACAATACATGGCGTAACATTTGTTTTACTGTTACAGCACGGAGGGTCACCTTATTTATGCCTCAATGAAAATTCAAGCTCTCTAATTTGATTAGTTCTGTTATTATCTTCGATAAGTTTGAATTTTATGGAATTCGTTCAACACGACTGTAAAAATTCGGATTTTATGCTAATAATTCATATAAAAAGCTATTGATTATAAGTCAATAAGTTTAATTTGCAAATGTACTTTGAAATAGTTTGAAATTTTTATCAAAATAATATGATTCGCATAATATATCTAAGCGCGATTATTTCATTTTCCTTGGCACAAGATGGAGTTTCCAAAAACAAAAAATTCAAGGTACTCAACGATATAGGAACGAGTACAATATTACAAGTAAAAATTCACTCTATTTCAGGGTGAAGATGGTGATGTTAAGTATTTCAATTATCAGGTATTCAGGAATATAAAATAGGTTATGTATCAATAATTTTAATCAAGTCATACACCGTGTTTTAGGCCAACTATAATAAAAAGGATTGCAAGGACGAGGTATTTAACGATATAAGATTGCAAATTGTAACTAAGTTTTAAACCAGATATACACTTTGCTCATTAGAATCCATATGCGAATCAAAAGCTGAATCCTATGCCAGAATCAGTGTTGCCTCCAGTGCGGCATTCAGTCCCGAAATTAGTGCCGCCTCCGGGGTCGATTCTGGTGTATAATCCAGTGCCGAGTCGAAGTGCAAGAAAAAGAAGGCAACTCTTTAGTCCAAGACGGGGTCTTCTGGCGCAGAGGAGGAGGCAAAATAAAATAACCTTGAATTTTAACTTTTCAGAAAAGAAATCGGAAAACAAAAAAGTAAACATCCTTATATATCACTAAAATAATTTATTATAAAATTAACACGGCTTGATCAATTAAAAACTCAGTTAAAAATAATTTAAGGCATTTGACAACTATATACATATACGAAAAGAAACATAAAATAAGCAGTTTAATAGTGAGCTATGTTTTTAAATTCAACCCATTAGGTACGGCCCATAACAATAAAAAAAAAATAAATAACTGGCCATTTCAGTCCTTGAAAGGACTTTGACCTAGCTTCTTATGATCAATTGTGTTGTGGGTGTTATTAAGTTTGTACACAATTGACTGAGAACCGTACCTACAGGTTTAACGCCGACTCCGAACGGCGATGAACGGAATGTTCTTGTTCTCAAGAAGCTTTACATGGCAGTTTGATTACTCTCTGAGGTTTGCCATCGTCTGCAGAGAGGTGGCGGCCGTACAGAAAAATTATTTTAATTCAAATAATTTTCTGACGCTGTGAACCCGGGTCTCCAAGGTTCGTTAACATAGAGGCCACGCACTTAAACCAACTACGCCACGGACGTCACATAACAATAGGAAATTAAATTTTTTAATTTTGAAACAAAAAGTTTTCAGTGTATTTATATAAAACTTCTTACATGCAGAAAACGTTGTTATTGTATCACTATTGCAGACGCCACGTTTTAGGTTTTGTTTACTCTTTGTATTTGCTTAATTGTTGTTATTTTAAGATAAAGAACACTTTATTTGCTTCATACAAACTGGCTTTCCATAACTATAAAAAAAATTAAGTATAACAATAACAAAAAAAAAAAAACACACTCGCCTCGTTTGACACACGTGAGAAGCGAAGCAAACAATCCTTTTAATAAATATTTTACGATATGAAGGATAGCCAATACACAAACCTTTTATCAGATTATTGTGATCTGCAGCAACATAGCTTATGTAAATACTTAATATTAAATCAGCGAAGCGTCGTTTCACAACGAAGGCTTATGGTTTGTTGGTTAGAGTATAGAACCATCAATCGATGGGAGATAAGTTCAACTCCCACGGGTAAACAAATAAATATTTTTAATTTTACATTTTCTTTCTGTGCTGATCAAGACTTGAAATCAACTTTTTTTTACGTTATTTTTTTAGACTTGACGGAAGCATTCACGTTGGTCAAGAATTGAATTCAATTTTATTTCTTCTTTGCTTGTTTTCTATATACGACAGCCTTACAACGCACGCAAGCAAACGAAAACGAATGTGAAACGCTTTGTCAAAACAGCAAAAAGCACAAAAGGAATACAAACTAGTAAGAAATGATCTTCGACTGGGCCGAAGTTAAAATACCCAAATAAATAAGTTAAATAAGTTGTGGATTTTAGAGAAATTTTACCTCTTTGATAAAGTCACTTTGTATGGGAGGTGGGCGTGGTTTTCATCCGATTTGGTTGAATTTCATACTTAGAGTGTATTTTGAACATCAAAACTCATATGCAAAATTGCAAGTCATATATTCATTTTTGTTGAATTCTAAGAGATTTCACCGTTTTGATAAAGTCACTTTGTGTGGGAGGTAGGCGTGGTTTTCATCCGATTTGGCTCATTTACGAACTTGACCTTCATTTTTTAGATAGAAGCTTATGTATTGAATTTCTGTATTCTGCTGTAATCGTGATCACAGACAGACGGACATACGGACAGACAGACGGACATGGCTAAATCAACTCGGGTGGTGATGCTGATCAAGAATATATATACTTTTCTATACCTACCACGCCTCCTTATGGGCGTTACAAACGGAGTGACAAAATTAACCTTAAACCCGTTTACAAATTTTACAACTTAGTCCCGTTTATCTGGGTCATATTGACGCGTAGTGTATTTTGTATGGAAATTGTCTATCTTTCAATGAGATAAAATTAAAAAGTGCTGTTATTTCATGAAATATTCATTTTAATATTTGTTTTTTTTTTAATGTATGTTTGCACAAAACATTTGCATTTTACATAAGATTAATAACCGATTGCTAAATCCGATTCGATTGAGCTGCATTTGATGTGCTAGGCATTGATGGATCTGCCCCATCATTATCATTGTTATCTTCCCATATATCAGGTTCTTTGTATTTGTGAAGGTAAGACGATTAACATGCACGAACATAATGCAAAGGTCAAAAAAAATGTAAGCAATGGTCACACACAGCAGACGTTTTATTATTCTTTGTTTTGCTGTAACCCTTATATGCTTCTCATCAACGATTGCTGAGGATTGAACAAAATTCAATTGAAATGGAAATTATTTATTTTTTACCTAAACTTGTTGCATTCGAAGCGATTCTGTAACCGTTTTAGCTTCATACCAATCAAACTCAAAGCAATTCTTTGGCCGTGTGCTATCCGGAAACTTTTCACTCGGATGATGAAATTTTGACAGTCAAAAATAGCCCCAAGGGCTAGTATGAATTTTGACAATTGGCAAGAGAATTTTTGACACAAGGAAAAATAGAAGAAAAAAAAAACAATTATGAGCTCGTGAGTCGTGATGTGGAAAATATTTGCGTAAAATTCTATTCATTTTCAGTATAAATTAAAAATTTTGCAAATTAAATTACATACACTACCGAAATCTAAAGCGTCAATATAAAATTTAAAGCGTCAAGCAAAAATTACAATTTTATTACAACAGACAGAAATTGTATTCAACTCAGTAAATTCTTTTCTAACATGAGTGAAAAGTTTCCGAATAGCACACGGCCTTATTGATTGTTTCGTTGGAGTGTTGCATCGCTTTTCGATAGCATGATATAACGCAAATACTAAAAGAGAACACAAAAGAGAACACTGCACATGCACAACAGTTTCATATAAAAAGCATGTTTTCATACGTGTAAGTGTTCATAAGTATGGAAAGTACATACGCCAACGACAGAATAATGCTCTCTCACTTCCAATGTCCTCACAGTTGTAAAAAATTTAGAAAGGATTGCACAACAGCAAAAAGTAGTGAAAAAAGTATTATTAAAACTGATCGTTCAAACAAATCGTATGGTAGAAAATTCTGGTTGCAAAGATAAAAGTTCAGCAAATGAAATGGTATTCTTTTTGTTTTAATTTTTGATTTTGACGTAGAATACGTCATTCTCGGGGGTAAGTAGGGTGGTTGATAATGATCAGGTGTCGGTATTTATATAACTTTTTGAGCCTTTGGTGGGCCTAAAGTACTGATCGTACAATGTTGATGTTAGCACTTGTTGGTCTGCTTGATCCTCAATGAGACAAAAATTCATGTTAGAACTCTCTAACTTATATAAATTTTACACAATTACATGAAATATAAAGCCAACATTTGATGTTTTTGTTTGCTTAAACTTGCTACCTATTTATCGACAAAACCATAAAATTTGTATGGGAGCCCCCCTAAGTAGTGGTCGGAGGGAATAGGTGTTAAAGGCAAAAATGTTCCTTTTGCAAAAGTAATGGGGGTCGGTCATACATATTAACCCTATCCGGCACTCTCTTAAAGGTCATATGCTCAGGTGTATGGAATAAATAAACAAAAACCATAAAATTTGTATGGGAGCCCCCTAAGGAGTGGTCGGAGGGAATAGGTGTCGAAGGGAAAAATGCTCCTTTTGCAAAAGTAATGGGGGGTCAGTGATACATATTAACCCTTTCCGGCACAAAAACCATAAAATTTGTATGTGAGCCCCCCTAAGGAGTGGTCGGAGGGAAAAGGTGTCAAAGGCAAAAATTTTGCTTTTACAAAAGTAATGGGGGTCGGTGATATGTATTAACCCTCTCCGGCACTCTCTTAAAGGTCATATGCTCAGGTGTATGGAATAAATATACAAAAACCATAAAATATGTATGGGAGCCCCCCTAAGGAGTGGTCGGAGAGAATAGGTGTCAAAGGCAAAAATATTTCTTATGCAAAAATAATGGAAGTCGGTAATACATATTAACCCTCTCCGGCACTCTCTTAAAGGTCATATGCTCAGGTGTATGGCATAAATATACAAAAACCATAAAATTTGTATAGGAGCCCCCCTAAGAAGTGGTCGGAGGGAATAGGTGTCAAAAGAAAAAATGCTACTTTTGCAAAAGTAATGGGGGTCAGTGATACATATTAACCCTTTCCGGCACAAAACCATAAAATTTGTATGGGAGTCACCCTAAGGAGTGGTCGGAGGGAATATGTGTCAAAGGCAAAAATGTTTCTTTTACAAAAAAAATGGAGGTCGATCATACATATTAACCCTCTCCGGCACTCTCTTGAAGGTCATATGCTCAGGTGTATGGCATAAATATACAAAAACCATAAAATTTGTATAGGAGCCCCCCCCTAAGGAGTGGTCGGAGGGAATAGGTGTCAAAGGCAAAAATGTTCCTTTTGCAAACATAATGGGGGTCGGTGATACATATTAACCCTCTCCGGCACTCTTTTAAAGGTCATATGCTCAGGTGTATGGAATAAATATTTTGCTAAATAGTTTTTAAAAAAGATGTCATCAAAAGCGAATTGACTAATTCTACGTCTTGTGTTACGACATAGTCGAAACTACTGTATCTTTTTATTATGTTAGTTTTTGCAAATGTAAAGTGCCTCGGGTCAATGTGACCCGATAAACGGGTTTAAGGTTAATATACCCCCATTTACGTTTTTTAAACGTGGGGGTATAAAAATTGTCAAAAATTGACGGTACAGCGCAAGTGTTCTCTAATGCTGGATTTACTGATCACCTTCAGCATGTTTTTCAAGTTTTTTTTATATGAAGCTTATGCGCCCTATCTAACCTTTCTCCACAAGAGTAAGAGAGTAACGAAAACTTGCTGCATCTCTTTGACTTTATTAACTTTATTTTAATTTTTTTGCTGAATGTTTTTGAGCGGAACTGCCAGAATGGAGTTTGTCAAATTGAAATAGGCATATTTTATTTTTTATGTCTTTATAATAAAGGAACATTGCATCTGGCAATACTGAATGACAATGAAAAAACAAAACCTTGCAGAATGTTCTACATGTCAGTGAATCAAAATTACCACATTCTCCTGTTGAGAGCAATAGAGCTTTCGCAAACATCATGCTGAAGGTCATGATCATGATACAATTACAAGGTAGGCTCATATTGGAGAGCAGAGTGCGCAAGTTGTCAAAATCAGCTGGTAATTTTGAGTTTTTCTTATTACTGTTGTTGTTTTTGCAGTTTGACGTTTGTAGTTCCTACAGCTTTGTTGCTACAAAAGGTCACAATTGAGCAGCCATCTTAAAATGAGCCTACCTTGTAATTGTATCATGGTCATTATCAGCTATGGGCAGAGAGCGCTCTTATAGCGTTGAGAGCAAGAATTAATAGCAAAGGCTTATGTAGCAACACAAAACGCAAGAACAAATCAAAAACAAAAGAAAAACACAGAAATAACACTGAAGCTTTAAATGTGGTGGTGCCTATACCCGGTCATGATACAATTACAAGGCAGGCTTATATTGGAGAGCAGGGTGCGTTAGTTGTCAAAATCAGCTGGTAATTTTTAGCTTTTCTAATTGCTGTTGTTGCTTTTGTCGTTTGACGTTTGTAGCTCCTACAGCTTCGTTCTTACAAAATTTCTCAATTAAGCAGCCATCTTTAAATGAGCATACCTTATCATGCTGAAGGTGATCAGTGAATCCAGCTTTACTCTTTCATCGCTTCCGATGAACTGTGAATACTCAAAACAAAGCTTCACTTCAAAAACATGAGAGCCAATGTACAAAAATGGTTTTTTGCTTTTTTTTCAATAAATAATAATTTAATAAAAGCTTATTTTGCATTTATGCATTGGAAGATGCGATCGGGGATTGAATCGACAAGTGTTTTGATCAATTCTTGGTCTAACATAAGCTCACCCATTCTCTTAAAATGTAAGCTTTAAGCTCGTTAGGGGTCGTTCATAAATTACGTGACCGATTTTCAACTTTTCATGTCAACCCATTCAGATGTATTCTCATTTCTTATGCAAAGGAATTCGCGTGGTCTTTGAGAGAGTACCCGTAAAGGCTGCACTCATGCACCCTTTAATTTAGACGGTCAAACATGAAGATGTAAGGATAAAAATGTTTTAAAATTATGGGGTGTATTAATTTCAGCGGCCTCGATAGTCGAGTTGGTAGCGTGCTCGACTACCACCCCAGAGGTCCCGGGTTCGATTCCCGGCTAGGACATGGTCCTTCGCTTTAAACCTTTCTAAATTTTCTATCCTCATTTCTAATCAACTGAAATTAAAAATTCATCAATATTTTTTACTTGAAGTTGTAGTTGATGGTAGAGAAGTTTGTGGATGAGATTGCCTTATAACACTTGTCTCTGATTCAATCCTTGGTTCAAAGCTAAAAAAAAAAAATCTTAACTTATCGTAGTACACTTAAAAACCCACTCCCCCTAAATTGGTAACGTAATTTATGAACGACCCCTTAACGGTATCTTATTACTTTTTGTTGACGTACACGTGTCTGGTTTGGATGCCCCAGAGGTTTTCGATTGGGTTTAGGTCGGGGGAGCAGACTGACTAGAGAGATAAGATATTATCTGAATAGAGAGAAGCTATTTTTTCGCTACGAAACCAATGAAGCGTTTGCTTGCTGAAATCCTTTTGTTGGTATTCTCTCAAAAATGAAACCAAACTGCATTGGAGCACATTTACATAATCCACACTTTTCATTTTTGATAATACCAGTTGCAGTCCGAGAGTACTATCAATGCAAAAGGCACCCCAAACCATCACGGAGCAACCACTGAAGTTTCATGAAAACCATGAAATGATGAATTAGATGATTGGTGGTGCTAATCAACCATTTTATTGTACTTTTTGAGACTTTATTGTCCACTAACTCCCTTAATTGACTAGATTTCAAAGATAACTGGGTAAACAGTGTAGTCAGAAAACTATTCGCCGTGTCTTGCGCAACCAGAATTTTCATGCCCGAGTAGAACGAAAGCCATTTATCAACCCCAAAAAAACCTGCTATGTAGATTCATTCAACAAAGAAACCTTGAAAGCAACAGTGAAACATGGAGCTGGCTGCACATGGTTTGGGCCTGCATGTCGGCTGCTGGTACTGGTAAGTTGGTGTTTTTTGAAACAACAATGGATACATTAAGTATCTACATTCAAATCCTCAAGATCAATTTGTTACAGAGTGCCGAGGCTCTGGGTATAAAATCGGATTTTCGATTTTAACAGAATAACGATTCAACCCACAAAGCGAGTGTTGTGCAAACCTGGCTATAATACAACTGTTCACATTTGATAACGCCACCAGCTCAGTCGCCAGACCTTACTGAAAATTTGTGGTCTATATTAGAAAATAACAACCGGAAACATAAAATTTCAAACAATAGTGTCCAGAAAGAGGCACTGAAAACGGAGTGGGAGAATATTTCGTATTCTATTACACAAACACTGGTCGCATCAATTCCAAACCTCCTTGGATCAGTTGTAGACAAGAAAGGATATTATACTTAATATTAAAATTATTAAATATCATTATTTATATTGGGAGTTTTAAAAATCACAAGTGACTGCATGAAATAAGATGTGAGATGAAATTAAGAAGTATTTTTTTCTCCTATTTTTAAGTTATTTAAATGTATATTTATACAATAAATTAAGTTCCTTTGTTAAACTAGACTTCTTCCTATTTTAAATTACACCACATTATTTTTAAAATGCCTGTTACGTTTCGTTGTAATATAGTCTTAAAGTTAAAAGTATGCACTGCATAAAATAAGCTGTGAGCTACTGTATATACTCTATAAATATAAATTGCCGTGCGTTAGTTAGTCTTGCTAAAACTCTGAAATAGCTAGGCCGATTTCAATAATTTTTTTGTTTTGTGCGCCTCAATACTGATGTAGTTGAGGAAAAAGAAAATTTTAGGAAGAACCCGAAGGAACAGCAGAAAAATTGGGGTTCTGACTAAAAGTTCATAACCTCAAATGGTTTCAATTAATACTTATTTAGTAAAATAATTAAATAACTCCAAATCCTAAATAATCCTACAGAAATAACTACTGATGAAAAATTAAATAAGTTCTAATGCAAACAACGGAATAACTCCCAAAGGTTTATTGTAGGCTAAGAGTTATTTCATATTGGTTATGATGTAACTCCTCATCAAGAATAACTCCTCATATGAAAATGAAAGAACTCCAAACGCAAAAAAAAAAACAAAAAAATTAAAATTAAAAGAAATTTATCCCGTTAGAAAAAGTGCTGTTGTTAAATTATCTCTTTTTTTTTGGACTCTCATAGATTAAAATTGAATGTAAGTTCTTTTCTTCTCCTTTGCCTAATGTTCGTTATTGAAACATGTGGACATGGCTGAGGGGGCCGAGTTGGTTGTGGCACTGGATAAGGCACTGGATTTGGCACTGGATTTGGCACTGGATTTGGCACTGGAAATGGCACTAGAAACGGCATTGGATGCAGAATTGGATAGTGCACTGGTTTTGGTACTGGGTTTGGCACTGGGTTTGGCACTGGATAGCGCACTGGATTCGGCACTGGATACGGCACAGGATTCGGCACTGGATATGGCAGTGGATTCGGCACTGGATTTGGAACTGGATAGTGCACTGGTTTCGGCACTGGATTTGGCACTGGATAGTGCACTGGATTCGGCACTGGATATGGCACTGGATTTGGCACTGGATAGTGCACTGGATTCGGCACTGGATATGGCACTGGATTTGGAACTGGATTCGGAACTGGATAGTGCACTGGTTTCGGCACTGGATTTGGTACTGGATAGTGCACTGGATTCGGCACTGGATAGTGTACTGGTTTCGGAACTGGATACGGCACTGGGTTCGGCACTGGATTCGGCACTAGATAGTGCACTGGACTTGGCACTGGATACGGTACTGGATACGGCACTGGATTCGGCATTTGATGAGTCACTTTACTTGGATTCTATTGAACAAAATGCATCTCTCAATTAAAAATATTAAATGTACTATTTTCTTATATCGTGGAATACCTGTTCGTTGTACCCATTTACTTCATACTTGTAAGTCTAAAACAAAATGTATCTCTTAATTAAAAATATAGCTATTTATCCAATGTTATATGTTTGCATACCTCGTATTTGGTATGCTTTATAGTAACATCGTCAACCTAAATTAAAGTGAATTTTTTTAATTTAAATATTGTTATCGTTCTAATCGATACCTTGATTACCTTGTATTTATTAGTTGAAACTCCTTCTTGTACCAAGGAAAATAAAAATGGCAGGCCAAGAAACACGGTCGGAATCATATTCCTCTGAAATTATTTTAACAACAACTGGAAATAAAATTAAAAAGGCTTTTAATCTACAGCTTTTTATATGATTTGTTACCATAAAATCAGAATTTTTACAGTTGTGTTGAACAAATTTCTAAATCAAACTGTTCGAATTAATTCAAAAGCGAAACTAATCGAATAGTAGAATTTTTTTATACATTGAGTCATGTTTGTATTATTTGACGACCTGTACTTATAAAGGGTTATCCATATCAAGTTTTGAAAAGTGCAGCCCTGTCTTTTGGCTGTTGCCAAATGTCCATAGTTAAAAATTTGCCATTTTACAATGTAAACGGCAAAACTCGTTAAATTTATAAAATTGTTTTAAAAAAAATCCTGCTTTTTCGAAGCAAATTTTCTTCCGCGATGAGGCCCATTTCGCACTAGATGGATACGTGAATAAGCAAAATTGCCATATATGGGTGTAACTGTCCGGTATGCAAACTCCGCCTGTTCTCACGTGCAGCCTGTCCAAAGCCAGTATAAATGAGGATGGCAGCAGACAAGGGGTTCGCCCTATCCTGTGTAAATGTAGAGGCACTACCCAGATCCTGGAGTTGGTCACCCAATCTGGGGAGTAGGCGCACCGCTTGACTCGATCAACGATAGAGTATGCCTGCGAAGGAATAGCAATGATCCTTAAAATTTGTTAGCACGGGGACAGTCGTTACTCTCGTCTGACGTGCGATCGCAATTCACTGGCACATTATAACCAACCACAGTCTTATGGATAGTATTTTTGAGGCTGGTAAAAATGGTGGTAAGATGGTGGTTAAACTGGTGTACAAGAGGTGCCAGAGTTGGATACTCCGAGGTGAAAAGTATATTTTAGTGATCTTGGAGTGCTTGAGTTGAAAAGATACAATGTAGTGGTGGCCACGTGTCACACACAGTCAAATGCGATGTTGTTTACTCTGTAACATCTCCAATAGTGGTAGCATTTGCCACCACAGTCATGTACGATGGGTGGAAATGTGCCGGTTTGTGTGAGTGCGTGTCGAGGTAAATCCTTTTTGCCCGGGGAGACTAGTGCAGGGCTGGCCCTTCGGGGAGTATCGTGCTGACTGTGGTAGTTCAATGTCGCGAACAGGTCTGTGTAATTGGCGTGGAGTTGCGCTTAATCAACCGGGTGGCAATCCCCATAAATTATCAGAGATATTAGTTGGGTCTCGGTATCCACCAATAAATGTGGACGGTGATCCAACTTATCATCCATAATCGGTACTGTTGCGTTCCAACATTGGCTCCTATCCAAACAGTATATTTATTAATTTAAATATACACTTGAATATTGTGTGTAAATGGTGTTGAAACTACGTTGGTCGCATCTGGAGTCATGGAAGTGACGCCCAGGAGATGGTTGGATGGACATTAGTGTCTTGGTATTAGCATGGTACTATAGATCTTTCTGGTGGGCGTCAATTCCATGAACCTCGACTCAAGTAGAATTAAGCCTATACGGAATCGTCTGGTGTGCATTATGGTTACAAATAATCATCTGGTGTACATTATGGTCTGGTGGTGTCATTGGTCCGTATTTTTTTTTTTTTTTTAACGATGAAGGAGCAACCATTACAGTCAATTTTAAGCGACTGAAATATAAGATATGAATCTGGACCATATGTGTTTTCAACAAGATGAGGCCAAAAGTCACAGAACAGCACCAATTAGAACTTTGTTGCAACAGAAATTTCCAGGACGACTTATTTTGAGATTTGGCGATGTCAATTGGCCTCCGAGATCGCATAAGATCGTGTTTACGTGAATAAACATCAAACTCTTGAGCAATTAAAAACCAAAATCCGTCAAATCATGGCCGAGCTAGTACCAGAGTTGTGCTCAAAAATCATCGAAGGTTCCCTCAATAGGATTGAGTCCAGCAAAAACTCTCGTGGAGGACATTTGATTTGTATTGTATTTCACGTATAATGGCTCGTTCACGTTTTTTTAAACTTGACTTTCTTGCTTTCAAATTAATAACCCTTAAGACCGGTACACTACCAAAACTTAGCGCCACCGAAGAGAAGCTTCGTGTATGTATCAGAGATCTACATGAATGGATTCAGTTGCTGTTTGAAGTTCCTTTAATTTTTCAACTCCCTGCAAGTCGAGGCAGGCAAGCAACAAGTTTGCGCGAATCATAGGCAGCAAAAATCGAGTCGATAAATGTAGAAAACTTGAAATGTAGAAACTTGAAATGTAGAAACTTGAAATGTAGGGAAAAAGCAATTATTTTGCCTACAAATCGTCTGTTTACGATTAATTTTCAAGTCTGTTTACGAAGTTCGTGGAATTAGTGGAATTAGTGGAATTAGTGGAACTCAGTTATTCTCTGAGTGTCGTGGGGTGCGCACGCGAATAGCCTAACGCAAAATATAGCAATTAATCATGCACTGCTCAATTTGTTCCGAGAAAATTGATAGAGTGGATAATCTTAAAGTGACTTGCAATGACTGTAATCTTTTGTTTCACGGGCAATGTGTTAACATTAATAGAGATGATTTAGAGTTTTTGAAATCAAGCGGTCAATCGTATCGATGCAATAAATGCGATGTGCTCAGAAGAAAATCTCTTCAATTGTCGTCCAACCCGTCCGCATGTTCTAAGCCGACGACAGCTTTATTAAAAAACCAGTACCCGCGTATGACAACAAAAAAGAAAACAAATGAGTCACCTCTTCTGAATGCGCCAAATAAACCTTCTTTACAAATAAACAATACAAAAGAAAATAGACTAAACAAAATTAATAACAACAACATAATATCGCCAAGTGAAACTGTAGGTTCGATGAATGTTAACGAAGTTAATGCAATAGAGGGAGATAACACCTGTAACATAACTCTTCAAATGGTTTATATTAAACTAACTAATCTAGAACAGATAAACAAAAACTTCATGGTTTCCATCAAAGAGCTTCGTGAAGAGAATGAAGAGTTGAAAATGCGTGTGAGTAATCTTGAAAGCAGAATCAACTGGGAACATCAAATGAAAAGAAATAACTTTGTTGAAATTGCTGGCGTAACGAATGTCTGCAATGAAAACTCAAAAAATATTGCAAAACAAATAATTCAAGATGGGTTGTCTGTTCAAATTACTGATGACCAAATAGATCAATGCTACGTCAAAGAAATGAAAAAGAATAACAATGCAGATTCTAATTTTCCTTCGAAAAAGTTTATTTGCATTAAATTCAAAGATGGTGCCGTCAAACAACGTATTATGCGTGAAAAGAGAAAAAAGAAAAACAAGCTGTCATCTTCAGTTCTCGGTAGCGAAATTGTTGGCGACAGAGGTCAAATTTACATTAACGACTCATTTACAAAGTACACACAAGCGTTGTTTTTGAAATGCAGAACTATTAAGAAAGATAAGGGATTTAAGTATCTTTGGTTTAAAAACAATAGTTTTCTCCTGAGGAAAGTTGAAGGTAGTAGGCCCATTGCAGTACGATCTTTTGAAGATCTTAATAAGATCTAGTCTCTTTTATAGTTTCAACAACTACTTGTTTTGTTAAATGAATTTTCTTGAAGATCTTACTGCAATGAACCCTACCTTTAACTCATTAAGTAATAATTGTAATAGAGTTTTTGAACCTAACAATATTTGTCATACTGATCTGTTTATTGTACATCAGAATATAAGAAGCTTAAGAGAAAATTTTATTCAACTTGAATCTAATTTGGAGGTTTTTGCTAGCGCACCAGATCTTATTTTTGTCTCTGAGATTTGGATCTATAGTGTAGAAATTACTGACTTCAGTTTACCTGGTTACAATTTCTATGCCAACACGAATGAAAGTTTTGCTGCAGGAGGTGTCGGATGTTTTGTTAAAGATAAATATGAGTGCACATGCGTGAAGTACAGCCTAGCTAGCTCTGATATCTTGAAAATATCTTGTAAAATCAACAGCGAAATTTACACTTTTTACTGCGTTTATAGATTCCATAGGCACAATTTTAACATATTTCACGAGGAATTTTCAAGGTTGTTAGAAAGTGAGAAGTCTAAAAATTTAATAATTAGTGGCGATTTTAATTTTAATATTTTAAATAATAATGATGAAGTTTCTAACTACATGTCACTCCTTGCATCGCATGGTTTAACTTCATTCATAAATGAGCCTACCAGATTATTTATTTATTTTTTTTTTTTTTTTTTATTTATTTATTTCTGAATTTCTACTTAGGACAGTAAGATGATAATCTTATATTATTGCCCTAACAACATGGTTTTGAATATTAACTTATACATACATTGACAATTAAGTTGATTTACGTAAATGTTTTAAATAATTATTAAATTGACATATTTATAGAAAAACATTTTAAAGGGATAACAGAAAAGAAAATAATGGAAGGTAATAATGAACTTTTAATTATAAAAGAAATAGTTTAATAAGCTACACATATTTAAACATCGCGCTTAACAAACATAGAGCAAAATGAAATCAAAGAAATCGCAAGCATCTCCAATTTATTGCCCTTGATACATTTTTAAAAGCAGCTTTTTAAATTGTACTACATTGCTAATCATTTGCAGTCGGGGAGGTAGTAAGTTCCAAAGTCTAACAGAATATAGGAAAAATTGACGATCAGACGTTAGGGATGAATGTCTAAATGGGACAATTTGATTATTACGACAAGAACGTGAAAAGGTTAGCCTATTGTACATATATGGCGGATCTTGAGTAGAAATAACTTTGTGTAGTAATATAATAGTCTTATAGTCAAGAAATTTGTTTAAATCCATTTTTAAGATTTGTTTTGCAAACAAAGAAACATGATCTCGTTTTTTAAGATTGAATACATATCTCGCAATACGGTTAAATACAACATTAAGCCTTTGTTTACTTGCAACGTCACAGTTTGCATAAATTTCACTGCCATAGAGCAGAGTAGGAATTAGATATGCTTTAGCAAGACTCATTCTGATTCTTTGTGGGATGAAGTGTTGAGTTACCCAGAGTGCACGAAGCATTCCATATACTTTTCCAACGGACCTCGCAATGTGTGAATTCCATGAGAGTTTATTGTCAAATGTTATTCCCAGGTTTTTTGCGGACTGTACATAAACAATTTCTGAAGTGTGCATTACAATTCTAGGCAAGGTTGATACATCGACGTTTTGCTTACTGATAACCAGACATTTCGATTTTTTTGGGTTAAGACATAAACCATTGCTACAAGCCCATTCGTAAATACTACTTAGGTTGCTATTGAGTCTAGAGACACAGTTAGGTATTTCGTCACGATGGCAGCTGGTGTACAGTTGAACATCATCTGCGTATATATGGATTTTGCAGTCACGTAACACATTTGGTAGGTCATTAATATAAATTGTAAAGAGTAGAGGTCCTAGGATAGACCCCTGCGGTACACCTCTTCTAGTATAAAGGGGCTGTGAAACGGTGGTAGTTCCACAGGTATTTGTTTTGTACACCGCTTGTTGTCTACGAGAAAGATACGATTTTAAGAGATTTACCGCGGTCCTAGAAAAATTGTACATTTTTGACAATTTAGTGCATAAAATGTCATGATCGACAGTGTCAAACGCTTTCGAATGATCCAAAAGAGTCAAAAACGTTAGTTTAGAGTCGTCCAGTTCCATTCGAATATCCTCAATAACGTCAATTAAAGCGGTCATGCAACTGCGCCTAGGCCTGAAACCTGATTGATATTCAGTTATTACTGAGTTATCGGATAAAAATTTTTTTATTTGCTGTGTCATTAAGGATTCCAGAATTTTTGAGAGATAAGGTAATATGGCTATTGGACGGAAATCAAAATCAGATTTAGGTATTGGTATAATTTTTGCAAATTTCCAACTATTTGGAAACGAGGATTTCATAATTGCTGTATTAAAAATATGAGTCAAATACGGTAGAAGCTTTGGAAGAAGCGCTTTGACGAACACAGGATGAATATCATCGAAACCACAAGCATTAGACTTTAATTTAAGGAAACACTCTAAAACATCTAGAGCACTAACACAGTTAAAACTAAACACGCTTTCTGAGGAAATTATACTGCTGGCTTGAAGGTATGAGTTTACTTCGACTGATTCACATGGAATGTTTACAAATATTTCATTTAGAGAATTAGGATCAAAGTCAGAGCTTGTACTGGAAGTATTTTTTCCTATGCCGATATTTCGTAATTGTTTCCAGGTCTGTTTGCCATTAACAGCACTATTAAATTTCTCTTGATAAAACCTTGATTTCGCAGACTTAACTTCTTTAACAACTTTAGCTCTTAAATTCTTGTAATCCTCATACAGGGTAGCCACACGGTAGCGTCTCCACCTTTTATAAGCTTTATCTCGCAAATTAATTAGATTTTTTATATTGTTGTTAAACCATGGTCGTTGTCCCTGTCGTAAACTGCGCACTTTTAAAGGAACAAATTCTTCGAATAAAGTCATGATCATATCTTGAAGGTAATCAACTTGTTGGTTTAAAGAAGTCATATAAAAAATTGCATCCCAGTTAATCACGTCCATTTGATATGAGAGCTGTTGGTAGTTGATATTTCTGAAGTCACGATAATTGTAGTGTTTTGGAAAGTCATCAACCTCAAATTCATATGTTATAAAAATAAGATCGTGCTTCGAAAAACAAGGAATGGACAGCTGATTATAAAATTTAATTTTGGATTTTTCAGTTACAAAAAACAGGTCTAAAAGTGAGCTGGCAGTACTGGTGAAGTGAGTTGGAGTCGTTGAATTAACAACACAATGACCTAGAGCTATCATTTCCAAAATTAGTCTGTTATCAGTTAAGATATTGCAATTGAAGTCGCCTGCTATTATACAATTGAAAGATATATCCTGCAGAGTGTCAAATAGCGGCTGTAAGTCAATGGAACGATGAGGCCTATAAACGCAACCTATTAGAACGTCAGTAGTTCTATTGGTGATACGGATAAACAAATATTCTATTGAACTGTTCGGAACTGACTTACAGTGCAAATTGCAAGCTAAACAGTCTCTCACAAAAATAGCGACTCCACCAGCATGGCTTACTCTATCAGATCTAAACAATCTAAAACCAGCTACCCTAAAGATATTATTGTGCATTGATGGCAAAAACCATGTTTCGGAAACACATACAACATCGACATTCGAATTCTCAAACAGATATCTGAACTCATCAATTTTTCTCACTAAACTCTGAGCATTAATATGACATATTTTTAAACCCGACTGAATTTTACAAAATGTGCGAATCATAGCATAATTACTTTCACTAGATACCAACATAATAGATTATAATAAAGGTAAATAAGATCTAAGACAAGCAATGTAGTTGTACAGATAAGTGGGAACCAAACAAAGTTTTCAACAAGTGCAATGAAATTGGGATGTTTAACAAGATTAGAAAAGAGCACGAATGTTAAAAAAAATTATTGTGTAAATGAGAGAAGGTAAGATTTTAAAATTGTAGCTTTGAATGGAATAATAGAAGATAAAAGAGAAAAAGCTTAATATACAAATACAAATAAATAATTGAGGGCAAACAATTCTGTAAGAATTGAGACTTCTAGGATGGCGATGTAGTGTGCTCTCCACTCCGAAAAAAGCAACAGAGTTGCTGAATAGAAGAGACTTGGGTTGCTTTATCGTTCTCCGCGCGTCTCACATAAACATTGCCACTCAAGGTAAATACGGAAGACAACTGTTTTTGCTTTTTGTAGCGCAGAGCCTCCCGCATAATATCATAGTTTGTCTTACTCAAACACTCGTTGATAAAGATCGGTACATCTGAATCGTAACCAGCATGGTGCAGTCGAAGTGGCCCCCTATTTGTACGCCTAAATTTTGCGATGGCCTTTAAAAACTGGCTTCGATCATATGGTGTTCTGAGTTCGATAATAATCGGCATATCAGATGTATTATTTTGTTTAGCACGTCTTACCCGATATGCACCTTTTAAAGGAGGTTGTGTAACACCAATAGATCTACAAATTGCTGAAAATATTTCAGATGGAACCTCATCTGGACTACTTGGAATACCACACAAGCGCAGATCAGAAGCAACAGTGATTTCATTTTGCTTAGCAAATTGATTTTTTAAATTTATTAGTTCGATTTGAAGGCTTTGTATATCGTTGAGTGGAGTTTTCAATTCGAATTCTTTCATACGATTGTGAATATCTATCAAATCTTTATTTAGTTCAGTCTTTAAATCGGCACTCATGCGTTCAACAGCAGAAATTCTTTTTTCAAAAGATATAATCGAAGATTTTATATTAATAAGTTCAGCAGTAGTTTCGCCAATTCTCTGCATGACTCGGTCTTCAGATGTTGTTAGCGCTGATCGTAGCTCCTCAATTATAGATGTTCTTTGTTTTTCCATCTCACGCTGAAAGAGATCCATTATGTTGCTCATCGTCAACTCAGTTTGCGGCAGTTTCGTTGGGGCAGCACTCAAGGCGACTGGAGACGAAACCGGTTTAAACATTGTTTTTGTTCTAGTGTTCATTGTTGAGTTTTTTAGGTTTTGAGTTGCTTCGATTTGCTTTGATTTGCTTTGAATTAGTTAGTATCTTTAATGTATTTTGTTTAAAGAGTGTCTAATTTGATTTTGTTTATATTTTTTTTTTTTTTTTTTTGCTTATACTTTTTTTTTTGCTTATACTTTTTTTTTTTTTTTTTTTAAACTTTTGGTACTTTTTGTTTAATGTTTTTGTTAGTTTGTTTGCACTTATTCTTTTTAATTGTGTCAACACTAACTTGAGAGTTTTGCAGGAGCGAAAAATAAACACGTCTGTCTTATTTGAATGCTTTAGTGCACTTTCAAATTAGCTTCTGGAAAATGCTTGGATCATATATATACACGGTTTTTTTCTTCGGTTAAAATCAGTCAATGTGAAAAAGGTAATTTTGATCTAAATATCACCGATCATACAATGACGGCTTTATTGATTCAAAATGTTGTGGTAAGAGGTTGTCAGGAAAAATCTTGGATACAAAATAATAAAATAATCAATTTTAATATGCTACGAACCAGTCTGTGTTTTGAATTTTGGCAGGATGTATTTTCAGAAAGTGATTCTTCCAAAGCATATGACATTTTTAGCAATATTTTGAGCAATCATATTAATAACTGTAGCTTCACTAAATTAGAAAAAAAGGCTTTTATAAGACGGAAACCATGGCTAAGTACATGCTTAGTTCGAAAAATAGCTCATAAAAATAAACTTCGCATAAAATGTTCAAAGCATCCTCAGAACTTCTTTCTCAATTCTAAATATAAAAAATTATGTGCTGAGCTAAAAAAGGAAATTCCTATATGCCGTGAACAATTCTATACAAGAAAACTTAACTTAGCTAGTGGTGATCTCAAAAGTGAATGGAAAATTATTAATGAAATTTTAAATAAATCAAAACATCCTGCAACTTTTATGTTACTAAATGGTTATAGTGTTACCACCGACCCACTAATTATAGCTAACAAGTTTAACAACTATTTCGTGTCCATAGCTGACAAGCTTTCTCCGAACAATAATTTTCCTTGCTGTCCTTCCGGTTGTGCATCCGTGTTAGATCAAGGTGCCACTTTTTCAAAATAATAGCTTTTTCTTTCATCCAATTACGTCACAAGAACTTTTAAAATTGATCTTTAAATTAAAAAATTCGAATTCATGTGGGCCGGATGGTATTTCAAATAATATTTTAAAGAATATTGCTTTTTTTGTGGTTGATGTATTGGCTTATATTTTTAACAAAAGTGTCTTCACTGGTGTTTTTCCTGAGTTACTTAAATGTGCCGATGTATTACCTCTTTTTAAAAAAGGAGACAGGAAAATAATAACCAATTACAGACCAATTTCGTTACTTCCTACAATAAGTAAAATTTTTGAAAAAGCAGTTAATGCTAGATTAGTAAAGTTTTTGAATAACACTAACTTTTTTAGTTCCGAACAGTATGGCTTTAGAAAAGATAAATCAACTGAAGATGCTCTTATAGCTTTCTGTTCTATAGTTATGAAAAATTTGGATAGCAAGAAATATACAGCTGGTCTGTTTGTAGACATTACAAAAGCCTTTGATATGGTTCATCATGGTATTCTCCTAGATAAAATGGAAAAAGCTGGGATTCGAGGATTTATGCTTAATTGGTTTAGGTCTTATCTTACAAACAGAGCACAAAGAGTAAAAATATTGGACACGAAAAGTATGCTAAAGTTTCATAAATTAGGAGTTCCACAAGGATCGGTTTTGGGACCTCTGCTTTTTTTAGTTTATATTAACTCGCTGTTTAAACTTCCGTTCAAGGGCAAATTAACAGCTTTTGCTGATGACATCGGTTTTGCTTACTGCTGCACGGATCCCTTAAACTTGATTGCTGACCTCAATTGGGATTTGAGTCTGCTTCGTATTTGGTTTGGTAAACATCGTCTTTTGATAAGTAATAAAACTAAAGTAATATTTTTTTCTCTAACCACACAAAGCATTATTGACACTGAGATATTTTATCATTCCCCAGAATGTAAGCGTTTTAAGCTCTACGACTGTTGTTGCGATTATGTTCCAAATGATATGTCATACTGCCATCATGTAACCTGTGGTGCAAATTGTTTTAAGGTGGAAGCAGTTAAGGAATTTAAATATTTAGGTCTAGTCATTGACTATAAAATGAGTTGGTCTAGTCACACTGATTACTTACAGCAATACTTACGGTCTACTATCAGAAGCTTCTACTATTTAAATAATGTTTGCTCCTCTAAACTTTTGTATTCTATATATTTTAGTATTTTTCATTCCAAGCTACAGTACGGCATTACTTGTTACGGTGGCACGTACTTCAATAAAATACAGCCTCTTCTTATTTTGCAAAAAATTGCTATAAGAAAGATTTGCAGAAAGAACCGTTTGCATCATAGCTTCCCACTGTTTGAAAAATTGAAAATTCTTCCTGTACGACACTTGTATTGTTACAAAGTGCTAAAAACCTTTTTTATTAGATCTGGATATTTGAGTTTCAGAGTTTTTTCTGAGCGCAATTTACGAATTAATTATATGCACCGCGTGAATGTACCTTATTATCGCACCAATGCTTTCAAGTGTTGTTATGAGGTGGTGTCTCGTCGTTTATATAACAAAATTCCGCACAGTCTCCGACAATTACAATCTAGCAGCATTTTTATAAAAAATGTTAAACAATGGCTTCTAACGCTTGACTTTTATAACCTGGAAAACTTACTGGATTAACTCAATATTTTAATTAAAAATTTATTACTAACGTCCAATTTAGATTCAGTTGTTGCAGATATTAGGATTTTTTTTGTTGTTGTTGTTTTGTTGTTGTTTTGTTGTTGTTGTTTATTTTTTATTTTGTCGCTTTGTATAAAAAGTATAAGTAGACGTTCGTCAGTGGCTTTCTGCGGCAGCGCTATCGCATAGACTTCAAAACAGACTTGAAAAGTAGAAAGCTTGGTTTTTTCTACCAATTAATGTAGGGTAGAAACAAAATAGAATCAAGTCTGACTTATGATTCGTTTTTCAAAAGTAAGCCGAGGTTTGTAGGGTAGAAACATATCAAGTTTCTACAAGTAAAGTCGAAGCTTGATTATTTTCAATTTACTTGATTTTCAATTGACTTGTTGCAGATCTCCATGCAATATGCAATAACAATAGAGTTTAGCTACTACAGCTTTTTCGCACATTCTCAGCATTCACCCATTCAAAGCCACAACCCAAAAATCTTTGAGATTTTCAACGATATTTGTAATAGTGGTTCAAAATGAGTTTATGTGGCAAAAATTTATCCACCAACACAGTGGTTAGGCTCGAGGACAACACAAGACGTCACGACTAACCATGCAGACATTTTGGATTTTGACAGTGTATCTTTGTCCTTATACTTGTCCTTATTCTTGTCCCTATCCTTTCATTTGTTCCCAAACTTGTCTTCATTCTTATCCTTATTCTTATATATGTTCTAATAATTATTAAATTATTATTAAAATTTGATAATTATTAATTATTATAATTAATTATTATAATTATTAATAATTAATAATTATATTAATTATAATTAATTGTAATTATTAATTATCAAATTTTACTACGATATATTTAATGCAACATCTATGCTCAAAAATGAGAAAAAAACAATCAGAAATTCAATTTTGTGACTTTCGAGTCAAATATCTCCGCTGCTTTTTTATACATTTTGTTCAATTTTTTTTCTTAAGGCTTCATCAGAATATTCTTAAGACCTTATTGCAAAAAAAACCGTTAGTCGTGCATATTAAAAAAAAAAAAGAGTGCTTTCCCTATAGCGGGGTAAGTGCTGAAAGTGCTTTTTCAGCTATTAATTTAAATAAAACAAAACTAAGGAACTTTCTTGACAATACTTAATAATTTATAAAAATTGCCTTGCAATTGAAATAAATTCAGATTTTTTTGACTTTTTATAATAGAAATAATTCACATTCACACTCTTGCTTACTTGGTTTGACAATATGTACAACAATATGTATATTTCAAATAATTTCTAACAATTTTTTATAATCTCAAAAAAGTAACGTTCGAGTCAAAATACAATATCGCTTAAAATTTTCATTTTTTATTTTTCTTATAGATACGTACGTTTTTCCTGTTTGTATTTATTTTTGTTATAGTAAAGTGAAGCAATAAATTTGTTATTTCTTTAAATTATTATTTATTAAACAATTTAAAAACCGGTGAAAAAAACGGGGAAACTCGAAGTTAAAAACGGCGGTATGCAAAAATTGGGATTTTTTTCGCTGAAACCTGGCAGCACTGTATATATATCAGTGATGCACAGCGTTGGCAGACCTTCCAATACAAGCGCAACATTTTTGTTTTAGTATGTGTGTCCGAGCAGAATACTGGAAAAAAAAAATACTTTTGCAAATACTTTTACACTCATTGAGTAAAATTATAGCATAACGTGTTTTTTCATAGATAGTTTGAGGCTCGTAATAAGGGTTTAAATAAAAAAATAAATAAATTCCCAAAAAGGTCGAAACATGTTTGATTCATTCATATATTGCGTCTGTACAGCATTTAACAAAATAATTTGCGCATAAGACGCTTACTCCATGAAGTGCAAACGTATACTGATTCTCTGCTAGCGTCATATAAGTTCGGTACCAGCGTTGCCGTTTTGCTACAATTGTAGCAAATTTGCTAAGTTTAAAATGAAAAGCTACAATGCTACATTGCTTCTTCAAATGCTACATTTTCATAGTTTCAAACAATTTTTGTATTTCCAATAGAAAAAATTGGAAAACGGACACATTATGTGCATTAAAAAATGCATTCACTGTGCGATTCGTTGATGGTTGTTAACGTAAAATTCGTTGCTATCTTCACGTTAATGTGATTTTGTGTAACGCTTGAAATGGATAGGTAAGTTGATATACAATTAATAAGTTTAAATCATCAGGCTTAAATCCATTGTTTTTTTCTTAGATTCGTGGTTAAGAAAAAAAGAGTAGAGAAAGTGGAGCAAGAAATTGAAGTGGAGAAAAAATTTATGAGATGTAAGTATTTTAGCTTTTCTGTATTTAGCTCTCATGAGAGAAAATTTTTTGCTATTGTACTATTTATTTGCAGCGAATCTAAGAAAAACTACAGGAAGTTTAGAGTGAAGTGGCTGAAACAAATTTTCATGGCTGTAAAATACAAACTTTTTGCAAGCATGCAACGAGAGCACTGTCAATATTTTATCACATCTTAATGGCTGAATTACAATACTGCGTTAGGTCGGTCGGCCTTTGACAGCTCGACTAGAAACAATGGGTTCTTATGAAGCAACACAAAATATGACCTCATGCATTGCGTCGACCTCATCCCGTAAATATGAATTTGAGGGGATGACGTACGATCAACGCTATGAGTAGCGACATGCTCAAGCTAGGTCGTGCTTTTGACATTCCATATTAACGCTGGGTTGCATTTTCGTTGAGCAATGCTAAAATGTGGGTATTCTTGTATTCCGATGGAAAACTCAGATTTTCATAGAATTATCGTGGGAATTTATATTTTGATGCGAGTTTTTTTTAAATTGATCAAATTTTTTAAATTAAAATGCTGCTTAAATAGTATATTAATGATTTTGATGAATTTAGAATGATATTAATATTATTCAATTGTATATCCTATTAAAATTTATGCATTTTTTAGTATATTATAAATAATATTATAAGGGTACTCATGCAAAATGGCAAACTTATATATTGGTCAATTAGATATTTTAATGAGGTTGGTTGAGGACGAATACCCTTAATATCATTGTTTGAATAATATAACACACAAAGGAATGTTGTGGTAAGGTAGATTGGCAAATGCCGTCCACTTTGTTTTTGTAAAGTTGTACCCAAGTACTCACTAATTACAAGTGATTCAGCGAGCATTGTACAAGGGGGCGTGGCAGCTCGAATCTGCAATATTGAATAACTTTGGAATTATAGGTCGCACAACATTGGAATTAGGTGTTCGGCCTCGATTTACATGTGCCGTTCCACTGGCAAAATTTTATGGGCGTTGGGAAAAGGGTGTGGCACTTTTTCGGCTTCCCAAATTGTGGGTATAACTTTCGAACTATTAGTCACACATCAATGAAACTCGGTAAGAATGTACTATTTAGTCTTGTTCTTTGACTGGAGAAATTGAGTGAGCATTGGACAAGGGGGCATGGCACCGCCCATATAAGTCAAACTTATGGTATCAAATAGCTTTGGAGTTAAATGCCACATAATAATGAAACTTGGTATGGAGCTGCCACTTGGTAATGTCCATCTACTAGAAAACCTTCAGCCATTCTTATTTTTATGAAGAGAACTTCTGAAATGCACTGTCGAATCGTGGCGTTCCAGAAATCGTTATCTACCCTATTTTTTAGAGCATTTCGTACAAGGGCAATCATATCATAGAAAAACACGATAAAAGTTCAAGTAAATCTTAAATTTTATACACCAAATGAAAGATTAATTTCCAAGCTTTAATAATATGTTGTCTTTAATCCATAGTAATAAAGGTTAATTTTGAAGAAAAAAATGGTTTTATGTAAAAAATAAAATTACTTTTACATGCAAATATCTTTAAAATCTGAAATACTTAACGGATTTCATTAATTTCAAATTTTCTGAAAGCTTATTGTATTGTCTGCAATTTGGCACCACATTTTGATGTTTAAACATCGTTGTTTTTTCGAAGCTACTCTCTGCACCATGGTTGAATAAATAAGGTTGTCGCATGGGTGAGAGCGAGTTCCCATAAATGTCAAATCGAAGTTGACAGCTCATACAAAATCTGTAAACGAAAATTGATAACATGAAAAGCCGATGAAGTTGTTGTTGTTGCTTTGCATTGATTTTGACAATTATGGGTACTGAGAAGAGAGTACAATCAGCCACGAGACAACCTTATTTATTTAACCATGCTCTGCACTGAAAACATCGTCATTTTATTATCTTGTTTTGTAAATATTTTGAAATGTTTTGACCAATTTTCTTGTTATTATTTTGTTTTTCTTTTGAATTTTTTTATAATTTTGAATTTTTTTTGACATATTATCCAAATTTTTGAAGTATTTTTAATTATTTTTCACAATATTTGTCCTCAAATGAGAGCAAATAATTTTAAAAATGCTTTATGAGGGGTTTATTGGATTTATTGGATGTTCAGCCATTTTTAAAAATCCTCTCATTTATAAACAAACATTTTCAATAATTTTTTTTTTACATTTTCTGTTTTTTTTTTATATATTATGAAACAATTTGATGTATTTTTGACATAATTTGTGCTCAGATGAAAACAAAATAAAATTTAAAAATGCTTTATCGAGGGTTTATTGAAGGTTTCCTCCATTTTTAAAATTATCTCATTTATAAAGCATTTAAAAAAGATTTTTAACGCTATTGAACGCTATTATGACACTATCTTTTAATTTTTCATTGATTACAATTATAATTGCATGATTTCGGAAAAAGGGACGTTTTGTGGGATTTTTAGTATAGCTGCTTTTATTGGCATCACCAAAATGACAGACGCACGATCTGTCAACGCAACATTTAGTTTTGCAAAGTTTGAGGTCGTCCGTTTTGACAGCTTATATCGTAAAGTTTTTACAACGGAGACCAAAGTACGGTCAAAGGCCGACCGACCTAACGCAGTATTGTAATTCAGCTATAATAGACACGCTACGTGTTCTACACATGTACAAAATGTGGAATCCAGAAAAAGACAAATATTGAGGGATTAATTTTTGTATGCGGGGAAAGAGTAGATCGATAAAATGGTAAAAATGCAGAATTAACGATGGTCATGTTCTTGATATGTATGTTACAGGCTAGTTCCACTGCTTCATTACTGTAACTTCATCAGCGTTCTGAAACACCCAATGAGACCTGGCTGGGCTTTTATTAACAAAATTCAATAACAATATTCAACAATAAGAAGTTGCGATAACGATGCAGTGGCACTAGCCTGTAATAGCATGTTCAAACCGACTTCATTTAACGTGTTATTCGAAAAAAGCTTTTTTATTAACATCATCGTTCATACTGCCTTAACTAGTTTCAAAATGTCAGTTTATTTGTTTATATTTTGAAAGAAATAAAAAATTGTTTATTCAAAAATATAAAAAAAAATAAAAAAAAATAACAAAAAAAAATTTAAATAAATTCAAAAATTTGTCAAAGAACTAAGAAAAATTTGTCAAAGAATTTATTTGTTTACATTCAAAACATCAAAAGAAAAAGCTCTATCAGATTTGGCTGGGTTTAAAAAGCAAAAAAAAGCTTTTCTGACGTTAGCAAGAACACAAACCAGTGATTTAACGAGTTTCGAAACGTGTTAAATCATTTAACACGTTAAATTTCCAACAACAATTGTACGCATTTAACTTCATCAAAACTTCATTTCAGAACTTGTTTTTCGATTTAACTTCATTAACGCGATTTAACATAATTAACTGCTCGGTTTGAACATGCTATAACAAAATTTTAAAAGACTTTTTAGCATTAAAAAGCTTTTTAAGTATTGAACGTTTTAAAGTTATTTGAAGATATTTTTATGGATACGGCTGAAAATATATAATTTTTCTTAAATTTAGTAAAATGAAAAAAATGTTCGCTATTTTGATACCACAAATACTAACATATCTTCAATACTGCGAAAATTTTAATTACAATGAAATTTTAGAAGCAAAATTTGTTTTTATTGTAAAACTAATTTAAATTCAAATTTGCAAATTTTCAACTCTTTTTAAAAACTGTAACACTTATCAGCAAAAAATGTTTAAATTTTACGCGAAAATTAAAAACCGTGTTTTTCTATGATATAATGATTGCCCTTGTACGAAATGCTCTAAAAAATAGGGTAGATAACGATTTCTGGAACGCCACGATTCGACAGTGCATTTCAGAAGTTCTCTTCATAAAAATAAGAATGGCTGAAGGTTTTCTAGTAGATGGACATTACCAAGTGGCAGCTCCATACCAAGTTTCATTATTATGTGGCATTTAACTCCAAAGCTATTTGATACCATAAGTTTGACTTATATGGGCGGTGCCATGCCCCCTTGTCCAATGCTCACTCAATTTTTCCAGTCAAAGGACAAGACTAAATAGTACATTCTTACCGAGTCTCATTGATGTGTGACTAATAGTTCGAAAGTTATACCCACAATTTGGGAAGCCGAAAAAGTGCCACACCCTTTTCCCAACGCCCATAAAATTTTGCCAGTGGAACGGCACATGTAAATCGAGGCCGAACACCTAATTCCAATGTTGTGCGACCTATAATTCCAAAGTTATTCAATATTGCAGATTCGAGCGCCACGCCCCCTTGTACAATGCTCGCTGAATCACTTGTAATTAGTGAGTACTTGGGTACAACTTTACAAAAACAAAGTGAACGGCATTTGCCAATCTACCTTACCACAACATTCCTTTGTGTGTTATATTATTCAAACAATGATATTAAGGGTATTCGTCCTCAACCAACCTCATTAAAATATCTAATTGACCAATATATAAGTTTGCCATTTTGCATGAATACCCTCATAATAGTATTTATGATATACTAAAAAATGTATAAATTTTAATAGGATATTCAATTGAATAATATTAATATCATGCTAAATTCATCAAAATCATTTTTATACTACTTAACCCTAGAATACTAAACATAGCCTGTGAGGCGAAGCAATTTACTTCTGTTTACCTCAGATCCAAATATGTGGCCTGCAAAAAAGCCTTTAGTATATGTAATGTATTTTAAAAAATGAATTGTTTTTGTTAATTTTTTTTACTTAATATGTAATAAACATGTTTTTGTCTTTGTTTTAATATATTTTTATTTTTTTTAAAGTAAAATATGGATTTTATATAAAAATCGCCTCCCAGGCGAAGTTTAGCATTAGAGGACTAAAAAATATGTTTAGTATTCTAGGGTTAAGCAGCATGTTAATTTAAAAAATTTTATCAATTTAAAAAAAACTCGCATCAAAATATAAATTCCCACGATAATCCTATGAAAATCTGAGTTTTCCATCGGAATCCAAGAATACCCACATTTTAGCATTGCTCAATGAAAATGCAACCCAGCGTTAATATGGAATGTCAAAAGCACGACCTAGCTTGAGCATGTCGCTACTCATAGCGTTGATCGTACGTCACCCCCTCAAATTCATATTTACGGGATGAGGTCGACGCAATGCATGAGGTCATATTTTGTGTTGCTTCATAAGAACCCATTGTTTCTAGTCGAGCTGTCAAAGGCCGACCGACCTAACGCAGTATTGTAATTCAGCCATTAGTGTTGTCCACTAGCATACCAGTCTCACGAACTTTTTGCACAAATTTGCGTACAGCAGGAGCGGTGGGTTGTATGATACGAACTTTATGTTAAGATTTCGAGCGGCAAACAGCTGTCAGTGTTAAAATAACCTATGATTTAAAAAGAAACCACTAGATGGCCCACTGTTTTTATAAGAAAATTTCAGATGATTTAACTTGCAGGAAACTATGATGTAATCCTTTGGTGATCAAGATAACATAAATTGAACGAGATTTTTAGTCGCTGGAAGCTTTCTGAAAAAAGTGAAGAAAATGCCAAAGATTCGCCTTTGTAACACTTATAGGTAATATTTGTCATTTATGGGTTAAGGATTATTGGGTTTTTATAAAGTTTAAAAAATAACTTTTTGTATAGTTTCATTATGACAACGCTTTGATATCACATTTATAAAATAAGGTAATCAACTCCATTAAACAATAATTAAACCAATTTTATTAATATAAGTGAACTAGCCTTTTCCCGTTGCGCTTTGCTGCACCTTATCTAGATAAGTACCGGAAAATGTTGCAATGCCTTCAGCGTTATTATTTTTAAACCATCTCGTACTCGAAACATAGGGGTCGTTCATAAATTACGTGACCGATTTTCAATTTTTTTTTTATCCCCCCATTTTTTTTTTTTATTTTTGAGATTAAAAGATTTTTTTCATTTGTTTTTACAAAGGGTTCGTATTTTACAAGTAGTAATTTATAGAGTTTTAATGTATTACTCTAAATGGTTGCAAGAAAAAGCAACTTGCTAGGATTTAAATGAAAATTTAAAATTCGATTAAATAGTGAATGTGTTTGTTCCCTACACATACAAATTTCGCGAGAAAGTGATTTCTCATATAGACTTAAAATTAAATCTTAAAGCTAAAATACAAACTAAGAAAAGAAAAGAAAAAACTATAACATACAAAACTATACAAAATTTATAAAGTACATTCAAAAATTATTTTACTTAACCTCTATGAGTGCCGGGAGATATATTTTTATAAAATGTAGGTAAAAGTGAAGTTGTAAAATCCATATCTGTGGAAATATTTTCATTTAAAATGCCTAATGGCGACAAATATTGGCAATTAGACCAGCTGAACGAATGTTGTGAGTTAACAATTTCTGAAATTAAATGATTTTCGTGATAGTTTAATTTATCTACACATCTTTTTAAAAGTGATATTGCATATAAACAAAGAGGATTAACCATAGCTTTAGAATAAATGAAATTGTTTGAATAGCGTTTGGTTAATGATTCGTAATAATAATCTACACATTTTCTTAGTGTTTTTCTTTCTAAAATTTCAAGTTCTTTGGCTATTGAAGGAGATATAGTAAACCAAATAGGAAAAGCATACATCAGGACTGAACGGATACTTACTTTATATAATAATATTTTTGAATTTTAACTTAAGAATTTGTTATTAAATAGTTTTGCAAACAGTGATTTAATTTTATTCGCATTTTTAAGAACCATCCGAGCATGTTCATTGAATTTTAAAAGTTTGTTAAAAGTAATAAAAATAAATAAATAAATAAATAACTGGCCATTTCAGCCCTTGAAAGGACATTGACCTAGCTTCTTATGATCAATTGTGTTGTGCGTGTTATTAAGTTTGTACACAATTGACCGAGAAACGGATCTACAGGCTTAACGCCGACTCCGAACTGCGATGAACGGAATGTTCTTATCCTCAAGAAGCTTTACATGGCATTTTGATTACTCTCTGAGGTTTGCCATTGTCTGCAGAGACCGTACAGAAAAATTATTTTAATTCAAATAATTTTCTGTCGCTGCTGGGGTTCGAACCTAGGCTTCCGTTAAAAGTAATACCTAAATATTTTATGTTATTTTTAAATGGAATTTGAACACCATTCAAAGATAAAGTAAGTTTTTTGCTTGCTGGAACGACAAAATACTTACACTTTCCAGATGCAAATGGCTTCAGATTTTGAGGCGTTTATTTTAACACCCCAGATTTTATAAAAGTCGTTTATTAAATTCAAATGCCTAGAGACTAAACCCAAAGCTTCAATTGGAGATACAGCGGGTGCATATACCATAGAATCGTCTGCATAAAGTATACTTTTGGAACCAGGAATTCCATGCGGAAAATCATGAATGAAAATATTATAAAGTTGTGGGTCTAAAATTGCACCTTGAGGTACCCCACTTCGAAGAGAACCTAGTGCTGAAGAAATTCCATTAATGTGTACTAAAAAGTTACGATCATTGAAACAACTTTTTAATATTTTTATTATGAAAGAAGCGAAACCAATACGGATTAATTTATATAAAATGCCATCATGATAGGCGCGGTCAAATGCTTTTTCTATGTCGAGTAAAACAGCTACTGTACATTTTTGTTCGCGCAGATTGCCAATAACGTCACTGTGAAATTTGAGTAGCGCATGGATCGTCGAATGACCACTTTTAAATCCGAATTGATGGCATGGAATATAATTAAAATTAATATTGCAACTCATTTTCATTTTTATTACTCTTTCAAAAAGTTTACCTAAAGCTACTAGGAATGCTACTTGGAAGGAAGAACTCAAAGGGTCAAGGTAGGAAATAAATACTCAAGTTACAGAACTATCGGTAGTGGTGTGCCTCAAGGGTCAGTTCTGGGACCGCTTCTGTTTACTATGTATATCAACGACATCTTCTCTATATGTAAGAATGTCACAATGCATGCTTATGCGGATGACCTGCAACTCTATCTCTCCCGACCGACATGCCTCATTGAAGATCTTTGCGCAAGAGTTAATGAAGATTTGGCTGCTGTCACCAGATGGGCTGATGAAAATAAACTGAAGTTGAATCCTCTAAAATCGTACGACTTACCAGTAGCGAAATCTAAACATCCTCTGATTGATCTGCCTCCTATCTTCTTAAGCGACACTAAGCTTGACTTTGTAAGCAAAGTTACTAATCTAGGATTTGTTGTAAACTCTTCTCTTACGTGTGTACACTAAGGGAAAAAAATATTAAATTTATCCAAAAACTTTTTTAATTTAAAAAGCGAGTCATTTTTGCACCAATAACGCATTTGAATAAATCGACTACGTAAATATTTAAAATTTATTTGAATACTTTTTTAATTAAATTAAATATTTAAATATTTAATCAGAATTAATAAAAAATATATTAAAATTATGCACGAATTTTTTTAAAATATCTTTCAAATATTTACTACTTGAAAATAAAGTATCGCATTTAAAGAAAATTTATATAAAAATATTGAATTTAAAAAAAAAAAATTAAAATGAATATGTTATTAGTGGTTTTATGGTATTATTTTTTTCATATTGCGTTCATCAAATGCCATTGCCTGTATAATTTATTCTCGCTTCACTTTTTTCGATCTCTAATTTATACTATTTTTGACAGTTGGTGCCCTAATATTGCACCAACTGTCAAACATAGAATAAAATAGAGAACGAAAAAGTAATATACAAAACATATCTATGTTAGGTAGAAGCAAATTATGCAGGTAAATGACAACCGGTCCAAGATGTTCTTGAGAAAACACCGAGTTATCACTCCACCCTACATAATTTCATTTCGTTGCCAAACATGCATAATATATTACTCCTGAAACAATAACTAAATGAGAACTATGAGAACTATAAGAACTGCAAATGCAAAAAATAAACTGCCGAAACAGAGTGTTTTGCTGTTGCTGCTTGTCGGAGTATGTGTGTACGTGTGCGATGCTGTTGCTGCTTGCTTGTATGAAATATGTGTGTACGTGTGTGGTATAAATAAAATTCAAATACGGGAAAAAAACGAGTTGTAAGGAAAACATTTGATTTATCCACGTAAATATTTAAATAAAATTTATACTCAGGCGTGGATAATGCTAATATGCGTTATTTCCCTTAGTGTAGATCACATAAATGGTGTTGTAAGTAAAGTTTATTATTCCTTACGCAACCTTAGGAAATCTGCTTCGTTTGTTCCCACTGAAACTAGGCGTAAATTAGTGATTCAATTAATTGTACCTCTTATTGCATTCTCTTAAGTTGTCTACAGCATGCTGGCTTCTAGGTCATCCCACAAGCTCTTAGTGGGTTATAACAATGCAGGAAGATATGTGTACGGTATCCGAAGATTTGACCATATCTCATCATTCAGCAATCGCATGCTAGGTCGCAGCATCACTAATCACCTTATCGCAAGAAACTGTATTTTTTTGCATAGGCTTGTAACTTTGAAATGTCCAAGCTACTTGTATGATAAACTTCAATTCTGCAGATCAACTAGAAATTTATCTCTCGTAGTTCCCCATTTTCGTTACAATGAATCTAGTAGACTGTTTTTTATTAGCGCAATAAGACTCTGGAATTCCTTACCAAACAACATAAAACGCGTTAACAACATAACGAAATTTAAGCATCTAATCTATGAACACTTCTCTTGACTCTTCTTATAATTTTCGCTTTTCTGAATTAAACTCCCTAAACTTTACTTTTCTCTATCACAATGGTTACCCATTTTTTAATTTAAATTCATTTTGTTCAATTATATTCTATCAATGTTACTATAATTTATTGTAAACGTTATAATATTTTGCTTTTATTATCACTTGTATCTGTTGTTATACCCATTGTGAGTTAATATCTATATTAAGCACATTAAATTTTTGCATTTAAAAGAGCTCATCTTGCATGCTAATACCTTCATTACTACAAATACATCACATAAATACATCACATAAGAATGATTTTAGCAATTTTCCAAGTATTAGGAAAATAACCGTTGTTAATACAATTATTAAATAAGATAGTCAAAAATTCACATGCAGAATAAGAAAACCTTTTAATTAAAAAGTTGAAAGCGGGCAAGTGCCCTCCCCCCCCCCCCCCTCAACTGAAAAATTTTATATATTTTTATTTCCTATGTGTATATGTTACATTTTTGTTTATATGTTACAAAGTTTTAAACTCTTAAGTTCTGATTTCTTATACTATGTTTACATTACCTCGAAACTACACAGTTAACTTTGAAACTGGATACTTAACTGCATAGTTTCCCATACAAAATCTTAACTATCTCGCAAAGCAGTTAAGTTGAAACTGCGACCTAAACCATTTCATTTTGCTATGCAACACTGTGTTTTCATCAAGAACAAAAGGAAATGACAATTAAATGTCACATAAAAAAAGCAAAAAAATATTTGAAAACAATTCCTTTTCTTTTGATGATTCGGTAAAAGACCACCAGTTAAGAAAACACTTCCTGCTGATGATGAACAAAATCTCCTACAAGGCTTTTATCACACATTGTAATATTTTTAATTTTTTTTTTTGCATGAAAATTAAATTTTCAATATGTCTCAAAGTTATGTGAATCAACGAAAAATGAACGTCAAATAATGACAAAGTTAACTACGCTACTGGCAGTGTAAACACCAAAAACAGTTACCAAACTATTATAGCCAAACTGCATTGAATGTGTAAATGTGTAATGTAAACATGATATTAGGTGGTACGAAACTTGGTTTTATCTGAGTTTTGTCACTTTTTGTTAAGATTTCATTAACTACTTATGTGCATTGTTCATATAGCAAATTTGAGTAGCGCTACTACACGCTCCGTTACGTTTGCATAACCAGCCCTGAGTAACGATCAACAACCGATTTTGTTCTCTAATTATCGTCTGTTGTGCAACTTTTGTTTTTATTAATTGTGTTGTATATGTGGAGTCTAAATATTATTTGAGAAATCAACAAGAAGTTCTTTGATGTGTGAATGGCAAAGTGTATCAATACTTTGTTCCTCCCAAAAGTTGCGAGGCGGTCCGCAACCTTTGTTAAAAACAATATTGATAATTTTAAACAAAGTGTCAACGAACTTTGCCAAAAGGAGCTAAGGACGTGTCGGTTTCAAAAAAGCCACTAAGTCCTGTCTGAGTCCGTTGTCTAGTCGTCTGAGCACGGTTGCCACTCGCCTTTTATTTTTCGTACCAAATTTTCCATAAAAATGTACCAAAAAGGAATAAAATGTACCAATTTTTGTAATAAAAAAGTTTTACAACATTAATTCGTGTATATTTGCGTGTATGTGAACAAAACAAAAATATTAAGTTATTTTATATAATATTTATAATATTTTATATCTATTTTATATTCGACAGTTGCGTCGATTTAGTTCTACCACATTTTAAATTTTTAGCAATTTGTGAGTCTAGACCGCATACCAATCACAAATTTGAAAGAAAGTCCATTAGAAGAATGGTAGATTATGCATAATGGGGAACATTACAAGCGCAAGTTTCACCTGCCGAACTTGTTTTTCTAAAAATGTATTTTCGGGTTTCAAGAATACATCCATCGGGACCATTTTTTTTTTTCATTTTTCATTATTTTGGCAGTGCAAAGTATTCTTTGCATGTCTGTGCAAGTGTGGCAAGTGGTTCACGAACGATTTCTCGCAGACGATACAAAATGTATTCTCATTTTTGTTTTGCAGCCAAGAAAATTTTTGCAACCATTCTGGACGAAAATTCTTTTTGAAGTCAGTCTTTAATTGGGAAGGAACATCAACACTATAAAATAAAATTTTACAATTTCTAATAAAAATTAAACAACCTGCTGCATTCACCTTCAATATCGCAGTCAGAAGTGGACGCTTCCCTTAAATCTATCCAATCATTGGCATCAGATTTTATTTTTTTCCTAAGAGATATCTGCGAGCAAAATATTATTATATTTAATATGATATTGAAAAACGAGTGTTTATAAATTCATTTCCATGCGCGTTTTTCCTTCCACTTGCACACACTTGAACAATTGTAAATTACATTTTGTAATTTATACAAAAATTGACGCAAAAATTCATGTTGTTCATCTTCCTTTCAATTACGATTTTGTACTTTTGTCTCTTTCTTTCCCTCAGAATAAAGGTAGAACTTTATGCAAAACAAGTTTCCACTGAACATAGCTTCGGACACTGAACATTACGCCAACAGTGCTACTAAATTTCGATTTTTGTAAAATTTCTAAACTTTTACAAAATGTACCAAATCAGAAAATAATGTACCTATGTATCAAGCAAAAATAAATGTACCAATTTTGGTACAATTGTACCAAAGTGGCAACCCTGCGTCTGAGTCTAACGATGTCTGAGGCCTTATCTAACTACACTCAAAGTGACAGCAAAAATAACTTACTCTCACCGAGTATAAGTTTACTTGAAATGAGAATTAAATCATTCTCATCCCAAGTCTAGCTACTGTCAATTATTTTTACTAATACAAATCTAAGTAAGTGGTGTCCGTGGCGTAGTTGGTTAAAGTGCGTGGCCGCTATGTCAAAGAACCTGGAGACCCAGGTTCGAACCCCAGCAGCGACAGAAAATTATTTGAATTAAAATAATTTTTCTGTACGGCCGCCACCTCTCTGCAGACAATGGCAAACCTCAGAGAGTAATAAAATGCCATGTAAAGCTTCTTGAGAACGAGAACATTCCGTTCATCGCCGTTCGGAGTCGGCGTTAAGCATGTAGGTCCGGTTCTCGGTCAATTGTGTACAAACTTAATAACACGCCCAACACAATTGATCATAAGAAGCTAGGTCAAAGTCCTTTCAAGGGCTAAAATGGCCAGTTATTTATTTTATTTTTTAATCAAAATCTAATCTGTTTTTATATATAATTCTGTATATTATTTTATATATAGTTCTGTTCTTATATATAATTGTAATAAAATACATAATTAATAAAAAATATATAATAAAAAAAAAAAATAGACATAAGTAATACACAAAATAATTTTTAAAAAATAACTGTATGATAAAAAATAAGCAGCGATTAAAAATAAATAAAGAAGAAACTTACGAGAAATGATAAATAATATACTATTGTAGTGGCACAGCACAACAAGCTTACGGTATAATTGAAATTCGGCACAATTTAAAGAATTGCAATTGATAAACTAATTTTCGTTTTGTTTATTTTCTTTCATTCATAACGGCACTGGGTCAAACGATTTGTATTACATAGCGACTGACGCAAACAATGTTGCTGCATTGACTTTGCAAGCTCAGCATAATTATTATTAGAACTAGTGTGAATGAAAGAAATGAAAAGAACTCTTTAACAAAAAGATGTTGCATAATAGATCAATCTATTGGTTAACTAAAGTTTTATTACTTACATTGGAAAACATGGGAGGAGTTTTGGAAGCAGCAGCAAAATAAAATACTGGTATTTTTGATTTATATGGCAGAGAATAATTTAAATAAAGTTAGTTAATTTTTGGTTAAACAAAAAAGAAACTCCTTTTTTTATTTTTCAAAGTACGGCGTAAAGCCATTTTTAGATTTTGCCATATAGATCGGCACCTTAGGGCATAAATATTGATCCTGTTTTTATCCATTCTAAACACCTCTTCATGGCGATCCTGCAAACCGATCCTGCAAACCGATCCTGCACATTGTTTTGATCCTGCAAACCGATCCTGCAAACCGATCCTGCACATTTTTTTGATCCTGCAACATCTGATCGAGCCAAAATTTCAACCTGCTCAACACAGCCCTAGCGATTCAGCTTTTTGATCCTGTGATCCTGTGATTTTTTTTCTCAAGCCTACAACATCAATGTCAGAGGACGATTTCAACGCGCTATTTGAGAGAGCAGCAGCAAACGCAAGAAAATTCGAAGAAGAATACGTGCCACAAGCATTGGCAGAACAACATGAAACAGCTGTGTATATTCCAACACCTAAGACAGCGGGACCACAACCTATAAGCATTGAAAAATACAAAGAACGACAACAACGGCGGAAGGGAAGTAACACCACACAAGAAACAATCGACAAAACACGAAAAAGAGTTAGAGGTGGTAAGCGAGTAATCGCACGACAACGGGTAGCAGAAATTTACAACATCCTACCACTGGTTAACGATCTGGCCCAAAAGCAGCGTTTACTACAACAAATAAAGTTGGAAAAACTCAACTACGGTCCGAGCAACAGACACCAAAATGGGTTGGTTCGGCACCAAAGAGGTAATCAACAACAACAATAATAACAGCAGCAGCAGCAACAGCGGTGAAAGTGGATTTTTAAACATAGTAGGAATCATTAGTGTTATTTTCATGATTATTACTATATTGTATATAATAAATAGATATTATAAGAACTATGTACGCAAACAGATGTTGCGCAATATAAACAATTCAGTCTAAAAAAAAAAAAAAAACAATTTAATGAAAAATTTATAAAATTTTTAAGCCGGATGCAAAATCAAAATAATGATTAAAAATTTGATAGAAAACATTAAGATATTGAGTATAGTAATTGTAAAATTCTGATAAAATATTACTATGCCAAAATCAGCAACAAATTGTTTTTACCAAGGGTGTTTCGGCATTCTATTTGAAAAATATTGTGCCAATTGCAAAGAAAAGATTATAGATATAGGTAAGGTAAGGTATTAAGCATATGAAAAGGAAAGTTTTCATTATAGATGTTTCAGATGTGAAATTTGTAAAAAAAAAATTGGGAAAAATATGTTTGAAAAACGTAACTCTAAATATATCTGCAACAAATGTTTGTGAAATAATATCAAACTTGAATGGAATTAGATACAGTTCAAAAACTTTTAGCAAACTTGCGTAAGGCTCCAAATAGAAAATATTCATTGACATTTATAGAGAAAACTAAAAAGCATTTAGCAGTACTTAGAGAAACACTAGTAAAAAATACGACTAGCAAAAGTGAGACAGAAACATTTGATAAGATAGTGAGGACAATAGACCAGTTTTTGAAGCCTAGACAAGGAAGTGAAAGTTCAGGAACAGAAATAGAAGAGGAAAATAGTTACTCAAACAACATGTCAGTTTTCAATCTAGAAACAGCCCTTAAGGCCATACCAATATTCAACGGACAACATAAAGAACTGGAACCATTTTTGAAAATCATAGAATTATTACACAGATCTTACACAGCTGACGCAAGAATAAGCCTAATAGAATTTGTGACTAGTGTAAAGCTTAATGCGGCAGTTCGCTTTAGGTCCTGATGTAACAACACTCGAAGAACTCAAGAAACGGTTACAAGAAAGATACAAGAGCAATTTTACAATCGCTCAGGTACACACACAATTAGCATTAACAACTCAAAAGAATAACACAGTAATAAATTTTAAAGACAAGATTTTAAATTTAGTATCAGAACTTAATAGGTTACAAATAAATGAACTAGGCAACACTGCAACGAGCGAGCAAAAGGCAGTAGTAGGAAAAATGAATGAAAAATATGCTCTGACAATTTTCAAAAACGGTTTAGAGAATCATTTGAAAACCACATTATTTGCAGCTCAGCCTAAGGATTTCAACACAGCCGTGGATATTGCACAGGAAATCGAACGAGACACTCAAAACAGTAGCTCGCACATTTTTAGCTACCGTGTACACCACAACAAACAACAACATCGACAGTTCAACAACTATAATAACAGAAACAACCCTCAGAATATAAATAGATATAATAACACTAGAGGCAATAACACTTTCACATACAATACATATCAACGAAATAACCAAACTGACTACAGCAATAACAGAAATGTTGTACATGACAACAATAATTACAACAAAAGGCATTCGTCATATAACAACAGCAATAGAAGAAGATATGCTAATAACAACAATAGAAATAACAATCAGAGGAACTCCAATCAAGGAAGTAACCGACACTATATGCGTGTAATAAGCCACCAGGGAAACATGGATGGCCCGGAGGAAGATTTCCAAGCACCTCCGGAAGGCCAACAATAAATAAAAAGAAAATTTGCCTAATATCAGAGAATCTCACCAATTACGTAACACTAAGATGCGCACAAACAAATCGTGCTTTAACATTTCTATTAGACACGGGAGCAGACATTTCGATATGCAAAGAAATAAACGCAAATTTTGAAATAAATTTTGATAACAAATGCAAACTAACAGGCATAACTAAAGATGAAATATACTCTTTAGGCGTTACAAAATTAACATTATGCCTAGGAGATAACCGTGCTGACAATGATTTTCACGTAGTGGATAACGATTTTCCCATCACTACAGACGGAATTCTAGGTAGAGATTTCTTTGTAAAATACACATGTAAGATAGACTATGAAACATTCACTATTACGATTCCTATAGCCGAAACGGATTACGTAGTACCTATCTCAACAAGACTACCAAAGCAAGAATATTACACAATACCACCCAGAACGGAAATGATCTTTCCAATAAACCTTGAAATAACGGAAGACTGTGTCATTTTGAATCAAGAACTCGTAGAAGGCGTATTTTTATCTAACTCCTTAGCACCTACCAAAGGTATCTGCCACATCAAGGTTATCAACGTGAACGATAAAGAAGTAATTTTGAATGAAGTTAAGCCAAAAACAGAAAAACTAACAGAATACACAATCTTGACAACAAAAAATGAACACAATGAAGAAATAAACGAACAACGTTTTAAGAAGTTAATGATAGAATTGAAATTAGACAACAGTACCGAGACCGAATTAAAAGACATATTTAGAAGACATCAATCTATTTTCCATCTTGAAGGAGAAAATTTAACGACTAATAATTTTTATACACAAAAATTAAACTTGTCAGACACAACACCAGTCTATATAAAAAATTATCGACTTCCTCATTCACAATATGAGGAAATAAACAAACAAGTAGAAAATTTAATAAACAATGACATAATTGAGCCCTCGGTAAGCCCATACAATGCACCATTGCTACTAGTTCCAAAGAAAAGCAATGATGACAAAAAAAAATGGCGCTTGGTAGTAGATTTCAGGAAATTGAACGAAAAATTAGTTAACGACAAATTTCCACTGACAAGGTTAGAGGACGTCCTAGACATGTTAGGAAGAGCCAAGTACTTCTCAACATTAGACATGACAAGCTCTTTTCATCAAATACCACTAGACAAAAATTCACGACCATTAACTGCATTTTCTACACAAGACGGACATTACCATTTTAAACGTCTACCATTTGGTTTAAAGATATCTTCAAACAGCTTCCAAAGAATGCTTACAATAGCTTTGAGCGGTTTGAATTCAGAAGCTTTCCTCTATGTCGATGACATAATAGTATTTGGATGTTCACTTAAGCATCATAACCAAAATCTAGTAAAAGTTTTTGAGCGCCTGCAAAAATACAATTTAAAGCTAAACGCGGGCAAATGCCAATTCCTCAGACCGGAAGTAACATACCTCGGCCATTTAATAACAGACAAAGGTATTAAAACAGATCCAGCTAAATGTGATGCTGTTTTAAAATACCCAACACCAAAAAATGCAGACGACGTACGAAGGTTCGTGGCTTTTTGTAACTATTACAGACGTTTCATACCGGACTTTGCGGCCGTAGCAAAATGTTTAAATTCCCTACTCAAAAAAGGGACACCCTTCATCTGGTCAGAGGAGTGCGAAAAAGCATTCTGTAGCTTAAAACATAAACTCGTTGATTCACCAGTCCTACAGTACCCAAATTTTGAGAAGCCATTTATCGTAACTACTGATGCATCCGATTTTGCATTAGGAGCTGTTCTCTCGCAAGGAGAGATTGGACATGATCTGCCAATATCATACGCTAGTAAGTCATTACAAAAGCATGATATAAACAAGCCGGTCATAGAGAAAGAACTCCTAGCAATACACTGGAGCATAAACTTTTTCAAACCCTACCTATATGGAAGAAAATTTATAGTAGTGACTGACCACAGACCACTAGTCTCTCTATTTTCACATAAGAACCCATCGTCCAAAATGACCAGAATCAGATTAGATTTGTCTGATTATGACTTTGAAATTACATACAAACAAGGCAAAATGAACACTAACGCAGATGCATTATCCAGAATAAAATATGACAGCGAAATTTTAAAAAATATGATTCCTATGAGCAGTGAAAAAGAAGTATTAGCAATAACAAGGAGCAAAACAAAACAAGTAAGTAAAAGGAGCAATAACGAAAATGAGGAAAGAAATGACAATCAAGCGAGTGAAATGATTATGGGTACCAAAGAACGTGTTAACAGGAACAGCACATCTCATAAAGAGACTGATCACCTCTATATTTGGGAATGCACATCCTTTAATGACGTAAGAAGAGCAATGAAATTAAAAATTTTTATTAAAGAAAAGAGTAACGTTACTATGAATATAAATAATAATGAAGTGCACATAACATGTAGCGATGACCCTTCGAAACTAGATTCGATGTTGGAGAAACTACATTGTTTATTAAATAGATCACAGATAAAGGAGCTAGCCCTTTGTGACAAAGATTATATATTTGAGAATATTAAAATGAATGCATTCAAAGAAAAGTACAACAAGTTGAAAATGAATAAATCCTCGCCTATAAAGATATTAATTTACAAAGCTCCACGACATATAGAAAGTACACTGCAACAATACAAATTGATAGATGAATATCATAATACTCGAACAGGAGGACATTTAGGAATCAGGAAAACTATTTTGAAATTAAAACAACGCTACATATGGAAGAACATGAGAAAAATGGTGAAAGAATATATAAATAACTGCGAAAAGTGTCACAGAAATAAAATACATAGACATATCAAAGAGAGTTTAACAATAACGAATACACCAACAACAAGTTTCGAAACTGTATCTATAGACACAGTAGGTCCATTAAAAATGTCGAATGGAAATCGATATATTTTAACTATCCAATGCGAACTTACCAAATTCACCATAGCACATCCTATCGCAACAAAAGAAGCTAAGACAATTGCAACCACGCTTGTTGAACAGTTCATACTTAAATACGGATGTTTTAAGACCCTTAAATCTGATTGCGGTACAGAATTTAAAAATGAATTGATGGCAAACATATGTAAATTGCTAGACACGCGACAAATTTTTTCGACTCCATACCACCATCAGACTATTGGAGCTCTAGAAAGAAATCTTAGGGTTCTGAACGAATATTTATTATCTTTTGCAGATGACCTAGAATGGGATAAATGGGTCTCTTATTACACATTTGCGTATAATACTACTCCTCACGTAGATACATCATATTCACCGTATGAACTAATATTTGGTAAACTACCATCACTTCCGAGTGATATTACAAATGAACATGACAAAATTTATAATTTAGAAGATTACACTAATGAATTAAAACTTAGGTTAAAAACATCTATCAATAGGGCTAGAGATATGATTAAAACAGTTAAACATAAAAGAAAAATAGAGTATGACAGAAATAAGAATGAAGCAACATTAGAAATAGGTGATTTAGTTTTCGTAGGTTTAGAAAATAAAAGGAAATTACAGAGTCCCTATCACGGACCATATAAGATAATTGATAGATTAGGTGTAAATTCACTAGTAGATATAAATGGTAAACATAAATTATTGCACAACAATATTTTAAAGAAATACATAAATAGCACTTTATAAATTACAATAAATCTAATGTTCACGAGTAGAAATTAACAGCATATATAAATTGTTGCAAGACAATACGCCCCTACATACATGGTGTATATATCAAAAACGGGCACAAACAAAAAAAAATATTTATATATTATTTATCATCTGAAAAACATAATTATAAGCAAAGACTATAATAGTTAAACATTAAGAATTTAAAAATACTTTTGTAAGACAAAAAAAAAAAAAAAAAAAAATTAAAACAAAAAAAAATATTCTAACTATGGTATATTATATTATATAAGTAAATAACTCTTATATACATATTGCTAAATCAAACAAGTAACAAAAAAAAAAAAATTTGTTTATGAAAACTCTAATATGTAAGCTGCTCCTAAACTTCTCCAATCTTTAAAAATTATTTCAAGTAATAATTTTTCGCTTAAGGGTAAGGGTGTAGTGGCACAGCACAACAAGCTTACGGTATAATTGAAATTCGGCACAATTTAAAGAATTGCAATTGATAAACTAATTTTCGTTTTGTTTATTTTCTTTCATTCATAACGGCACTGGGTCAAACGATTTGTATTACATAGCGACTGACGCAAACAATGTTGCTGCATTGACTTTGCAAGCTCAGCATAATTATTATTAGAACTAGTGTGAATGAAAGAAATGAAAAGAACTCTTTAACAAAAAGATGTTGCATAATAGATCAATCTATTGGTTAACTAAAGTTTTATTACTTACATTGGAAAACATGGGAGGAGTTTTGGAAGCAGCAGCAAAATAAAATACTGGTATTTTTGATTTATATGGCAGAGAATAATTTAAATAAAGTTAGTTAATTTTTGGTTAAACAAAAAAGAAACTCCTTTTTTTATTTTTCAAAGTACGGCGTAAAGCCATTTTTAGATTTTGCCATATAGATCGGCACCTTAGGGCATAAATATTGATCCTGTTTTTATCCATTCCAAACACCTCTTCACTATAAATAGTAAACAATGTATAATAAATAATAATAATGAATAAAAATAGAAATTAAACAGAAAATTTCCTATCTGAAATAAAAAAATTGTTTGAATAAATATTAACAAAAACCTATCTCATCTAAAAAAGAGAATGAGGTTTAATGAATAAAATATTGGATATTAGGATAGGATTTCCCATTGCTAGGTGGGAGCTTAACAATAGGAACGAAGGAAACCGAAAAAATATAAAAAGATATTCAACCCGATGAAAAAAGTGGAAAAAGACCTATTACCTAATGCCTGGTTAAAGCCGTGTAGGCGCGTGTGTTTCCTTTAAGAATTCTTTTCGCTTACCACCAAGTAAGCTCATTAGGAGGATTTAAAAATAAAAATTATTCTACCGACCCTTTATAGACTGAATGTTACACATTCGAAAAAAAACTAAGGCTAATCAAAAGAAATTTTTAAAATTATATAAAACATTCATGTCTTATTAAGGTACTATTACCGTCTAGAATGCTAAAAATTAACATATATTCAACAATTTTTTTTTTTCACTTTCTTTATTATATATGGTTATCAAACGTTTTTTACGGTATTAAACAGTTCTTGAAGATTTCGAAAAAATTTTTTTATTTTTATTTTCTATTAATTATACATTTAATACAGGGCGCTGAAATTGTTCCTTTCAAAAACACTGCAAAATGTTTTTCAAAATCGCCTTTTTTTCAACCTTTTTTCAAATTCAAAAATTTTATTTATTTTTTTTTTTTGTGGTCAAATTGTGGTAAACTATGACACAGGATATAAAAACAAACAAAATGCTGCAAAAATTATTAATAACGGCCTAGAAGATCCGGAGATTAACTGTCCGCCAGTTAAAAAAACCTAAACTCGAGAACAATGCGTGTCAAGTTTTTTTTACACCTGCGAGCCGAGAGCGCACTTCATTTGAGTCGTTATATCTCGGCTTCGAATTTCGATTTAATATTTTGGACAGTTATTATTGAAGGTATAAAGAATCTAAAGTGTAAAAAACAAAAATTCATTTTTTGAAATTTCTAGACGGTAATAGTACCTTAAAAAAACATTAAGCAAATGTTCATAACTGAAACGAATTCAAGAAAAACGAATATAAAAAAATTTTAAAATACAAACACAAGATAATCATGCACTCTTTTTATAAATTATACACACACACACACACACACACACACACACACACACACACACACACACACATTCATACGTAACCGCAAGGGGGGATCAGTTCTCAGAACAATCCTTCGGGCTTTACGAACCCGCGGACCCTAGTTAACACAAAATCCAGGCGCGTCTGACTCAGAATGAGCGGCTCCCTGGTCTGCGTCTGTACCGTAACGGTCGGCAGTTTTAATACCTGTCCGTAGGTATAAAAGGATAGGGGAAGGTCACCCTGAGAAAAAACCATTGTGTAGGAATGTCGGCTAAGAACATAACTACTCCAGGTGGTAACCACAGTAGTGGAAATCCACCCGTGGGAACTCCCACGGTCGGGGCAAAGATTCTGGAGGCCCCAACCAACATTCCATCCAACACTCTTTTTAAGAGAGCATCGGCGGCTGTAGGGAGTGAGCAAGCGGGCTCCCAGTCGTCGTCATCAAATTACCGCAATGCTACGGTGGTGGCTAACTTGGCTGCCGTAGCAGATAATGCTACAAGCAATAACGAAAGAGGTAGTACTCCCGGTTCCTCATATAGCTGGGAGACTCAGAACCCCTTCAAGGGTACTCCAAGGGTTGCGCGTTCTCCCCAGAAAGCGTTCGATAGAGCACATGAGCGTACACGCTCATCACCACCAGCTCTATCAACGCCACCAGCAAACTACGAGCAAGAAACGTCGGAAAATGATGTTCTTTCCGTCAAAATTCGGAAGCTCGTGGAAATGATGGCCCCCCCTCGACGAAGCATCCACCAGCCTATAAGAGACCTCGTGGACGAAATTGCAGCATTGCACCAGAAGGCATGCAAAGAGCGGCACCAACAGGATGCCACCAAAGCAAAACCATCGCAACCACGACAAAGGCAGAGTGTGGAGACTCAAACAGAGTCCACAATGCTTCCTACGTCAGGAACTAGCTCTACCAAGAGAGCAAGGGGAGAACAACGTGACCCCCAATCGCCGACACCATCCGCCAAGAAGAGGAAGCATAAAACGCCTCTTCAAGGTCAAGGTACGGTTCAGATTGCTGGGGACAAAATCCTCCAGGCCCATTCGAAGGCCAGCGTGAGTGAGCATAAAAAGGAGAACCCACCACGTGAGGAAGCGGTGAAACGGGGTGCAGTTGACAAAGCTAGCCAGAAGCAACTGCCGAAAGCAACTGAAAAGATTGCTACCCCACACGAGAGCACTGTCCAGAACCGGAAGTGGACAAAAGTTCGAAAAAAACGAAGGAAAGTGAGGAAGCCACCGCGAAAGGACGCCATCGTAATAAAAACGACAGGCGCAGCTTCCTATGCGGATATCCTCAGACAGGTGAAGGCTGAACCTCAATTAAAAGAGCTAAGCCAAAATGTCTGCGGCGTAAGAAAAACGGCCAAGGGAGAGCTCCTACTTCTCCTGGAGAAAACCTCGGACCCTGCCTCCGGAAAGTTCCAAAACGCAGTACAAACGGTACTCGGAACTAATGCCGAAGTCAAAATCCTCACCGAAGTTATCCAAATAGAGATAAAAGATATCGATGAGGTCACAACGAAAGAGGAAGTGCTTGAGGCACTAAAACACCAATTTGCTGAATTGAAGGTGTCACCATCCAACATACTCAGCCTACGCAGAGCATATGGAGGCACCCAAACAGCAACAATTAGTTTGCCACCCGAAAGCGCCTCAAAGCTGACTAAAGCAGGCAAAATTAGAATAGGATGGGTTGTGTGCCGCATAAGGCCTAAAATACAACCCATGAGATGCTTTAAATGCATGGACTTCGGCCATGCTGCATCAAAGTGCAAGAGCGAAGAAGACTGCTCAAAGTCCTGCTTTAGGTGTGGCAGCTTGGGCCATCGAGCCAAAGCATGCGAAAACGCAGCAATATGCAGACTCTGCGTAAGACATAAGAAGTCTGACACAAAGCACGCGACAACGAGCATCAAATGTCCGTTTTACCAGAAGGCTTTGCGAGAGACTAAAGCACGATAAGGTTTTATCAGCTTAATCTCAACCACTGCGAAGTTGCACATGATCTCTTGAAGCAAAACGTACGGGATGTAAACGCCGATGTTGCCATCCTCAGCGAACCCTATCGTACTAGGAACTCCGGTGACCAGATCAGTGATAGATCTGGGAAAACATCCATATGGTACTGTGGCCAACGAAAGCAGCAAATTAGAGACACAAAATCTATGAACTACTTCGTGAGGGCTAGACTGGGTGGACTCTATGTCTATAGCTGCTACCTACCCCCAAGCCTTACTCTACAAGAAGCCACGAATGTTCTAGAAGAAATAGCAGATGACGCTGTCGGAAGACACCCAATAGTTATCGCGGGTGACTTCAATGCATGGTCAACTGACTGGGGATGCCCAAGATCAAATTCGAGAGGTCAAGCACTTCTGGAGGCGTTTGCGATCTTAGATATCGTCACGCTGAACTCTGGACAGCAAAACACATTTGAAAGAGCTGGGATGGGTTCCATAATTGACCTTACTTTTGTGAGTAGCAGCCTATTGCCAAAAACTGCCTGGCAAGTAAGCGAACACTACACTGGAAGCGATCATCACGCAATCATATTCAGCACGGGAGACTCCGTCATAAGAAGGGTGTGCACAAACCAGAGGAGATACAAAGAGAGCACTCTGGATACTGGCATTCTAGAGGTCATGCTCGCAGGTATGTCTGCAACTGGATATGCTAGAGACAAGGCCTCGCAAGTGATGAAGACCGTAATAAGAGCATGCGACGCCGCGATGGTTAGAAAAGGTAGAGGCAACAATCACCCGGCGCCAGTCTACTGGTGGACTGATGAAATTTCAAGCCTAAGAAGGTGCTGCATAAGAGCGAGACGTACATACTATCGCTCGAGAGGCACAGATGAATTTCTACCAAACCAGTGGCGTTTCAAAGCCGCAAGAACCCAACTTAGAAAGGCAATAAAAATGAGTAAATCCCATTGTTTCAACCAAATCTGCAACGACGCTGAACAGCAGCCCTGGGGCTTTGCATATAAGCTCGTTATGAAGAAGCTCTCTTCGTTTAGGCAACCAACACCTACGTGTCCCATACTGTTGAGGAACATAGTCCACACACTATTTCCACAACAACCCGACACGCCAGCACTAATCAGAGAAGTTGAAGCAGAGTTACAAAATTTTCAAAATGTAACCAATGAGGAGCTCCTAAAAATAGCCAAAGAAGTTGAAGACAATAAAGCCCCCGGACCTGACGGAGTCCCAAATAAGGTGCTCAAGATTGCGATAGAGCAGAAAATAGAGGTTTTCGTTGACCTCTACAACACATGCCTAAAAGATGGCGTCTTCCCACCAATGTGGAAGCGACAAAGACTTGTGTTGATCCCGAAGAATACTAGTTCCATAGAGGATCCATCGGCCTATCGTCCACTTTGTATGCTCGATACTGCCGGCAAAATCCTAGAACGATTGATAAGCAATAGACTGGGTGCGTCAATAGAAGATGCCGGAGATCTTTCCAACCAACAGTATGGTTTCCGCAAAGCTCGGTCCACAATAGATGCAATTGGAGCGGTGAAAAAAATTGCACTCCAGGCAATCTCAGGAACTCGGTGGTTGTACGGTGACAAAGAGTACTGTCTAGTTACAACACTCGACATAAAAAACGCATTCAATTCTGCGAATTGGACCAGAATACTGGAAGCTCTTGCGCGCTTTAGCGTTCCCTTCTACCTACGTAGAATCATTCGAGATTACCTCGAGGATAGAATTCTCTACTACGAAACAGAAGGGGGTACTGAAAAGTATAAAGTTACTGGCGGAGTCCCACAAGGATCAGTGTTGGGTCCAGTCCTATGGAACATAATGTATGACGGAGTACTACGTCTACAGCTGCCAGAGAGGGCCCATATTATCGGGTTCGCAGATGATATTGCCCTCATAGTAGTAGCAAAGCATTTGCACGAGGTTGAAGATAAGTGCAACCAAGCGATTATAGCAGTGCGGCAGTGGCTGAATACAGCGGGTCTCAGTTTGGCTGAGCACAAAACCGAGGCAGTGCTAGTAAGCAGCAGAAAAGTCGTTGAGACCGCTAGAATATCGGTTGGTGAACATACAATTGTATCGAAACCATTCGTTAAATACCTTGGCGTTATGATAGATCATAGGCTTAACTTTAAGCAGCATCTTTTATACGCAAGTGGAAAAGCGGGAGGCGCAGCTGCAGCGCTAACAAGAATTTTGTCGAATACCAGAGGTCCTAGACAAACCCGTAGAAAGATCATAGTTACTGTCGTCAGATCAATACTTTTGTACGCAGCCCCCATATGGGTCGAGGCAACCAGATTCAGCTCCTACTTACGAAGCATGGAATCGGTGTATCGTATCTGTGCACTTAGAGTATGCTGTGCGTTTCGAACTGTCTCCTCGGATGCAGCGCTGGTTATTGCGGGTTCTCCCCCTATAGACCTTCTGGTGAACGAGAACGTGACATACGATTCGCTTCCACTCGAATTGCCTAAATCCTCCAAACGTAGGATAGCGCGAGACCGCAGTGTAGCAGTGTGGCAGACGCGCTGGGAGGCATCACAGAACGGACGATGGACGCACCGCCTCATTCCAAATTTGGAACCGTGGCTTAACAGGCGTCATGGTGAAGTAGATTACTACCTCACCCAAATACTTACTGGTCATGGGTGCTTTAAATCGTACCTTTATAGATTCAAGCACGACGAAAATCCGTTTTGCAGTTTTTGTGCTGGGAGTGTTATTGAAGACGCCGAACATGTTTTCTTCGTCTGTCCGAAATTTAACGCCGAAAGACAAGGGCTAAGCAATAATCTAGGGAGGTCACCAACAGTAGAAACTCTCGTGGACATTATGCTTAACTCTGAAGAAAACTGGATCGCAGTATGCAATATGGCATGCGCCATAACCAAAGAATTACGTCGTGTAGAAAGACTCCGCAGATCAACTGCAGACTCTATGCTATAGACAAAGTTGGTAGGCCGCACCGTGCAGATTTGCTGAAGATCAGAGGTTAGGGGGTGATGAAGCCCTGCGCTCATCTTGGAAGGTATTGCAGTCGATTGTACCTTGCGTCTTCGTCTAGGGATTCATATGCCCGAAGTGATGCCATTCCAAGAAAAGGCCGCTGTCGATAGCACCGTCAGCGTCTTCGTCAAGGGACCATTTCCCGAAGCGGCCTCCCCCCGAAATCCCCTCTCCAAGAAGAGACCGCAGTCGTTAGCACCGTCAGCGTCTTCGGCTAGGGACCATTTCCCGAGGCGGTCTCCACCTGATGCATCATCATCACGATGAGCCTACAACGCGTCATTGCATATTAAGCACAGCACATCATCGCTTTGGAATATAAACAAGCATGATCTGCAAAACGTTTCTTTGTTAAGAAGAAGCGTAAAATCGTAGATGAGTAAACATACTCAATCCTGCCCTACGAAGTAATGCCTCGATTGGTGGTTCCGTAGGGTCTTAAAGGAAGAGAGAAAAGTAAGGAGTGGTTTAGTCAGTATACCATATCAGGGACTCTGACACTATTTGGAAGTACGGGCTTCCATTTGTCTATAAAAGATTCCCTCCTGTCGTCTTTAACAAAAAAAAAAAAAAAAAAAACACACACACACACACACACACACACACACACACACACACACACATTCATACGAAAAAAAGAAAAAATCAAAAAAGCTATTTTAAATGATAATAATATAAAATAAATACCTTGAAAAAATCTTTTTCAGTCTGGACGGATCTTTAACTATATTTAAAAACGAACGACAATTATTTTAAATTTTTTTAAATGCATTTAATAAATGTAAATATGATTTTGTAAACCAAAAGTTCGTTATGCTGGAAGTTAAATTGAAAAATATAAATTTTCATATAATAACAATGTTTACAAAGTTTGCACAGAAAATCTCAGGCAATAAAATTTCATAGGTAACAGTCCTGGCTTATTTTCATAAACGTGCACACCAACAGTGGCGTTCCTAGGGGGGCGGGGGGAGGGCGGTCCGCCCCGGGTACCACCATTTTAGGGGTGACACCATTTCGTTTTTTTTTTTTATTTCTTTACCTTTTAAAGAAAAAGGTACAAATACATTACGTTAAAAAATTTGTGTCCCATTTTGTCGCATTGAAATTATTTCAACAATTTGTGTATCAGTAGCTTCATGCGAAAGGAGTTTTTCAAAGCTAAAATTAATTAAGACTTTTTTAAGGTCTTTCATGGGAAAACGAGCTTGCAAGTAATAGGGTCAATTGCATACAAAATCCTCCTCTGAGAGTAAAATAGCAAAGTTAACGCCGGAAAAAATAAAGCTAGATAAGGAACGAAATGAAGAATAGCTATAAACGAAAGCAAAAATAATGGTACCTATGTATGACTTTGACCTCATTTTTGCTTTTTGTGTTTACTAACTGATATCGCCCATTTCACATTGAAGTGATCAGATGCACTGACCATCTCCGATTTCTCTCAAATATTTTTTTTGCATTGGTTTATTGATTTGAAAACCAAATTTGAAGTTATAAATTTTTAGAATAATTGTTCGCGGCCAACATAGGGTCTATTTTGGCCGCGAACAATTAATTTCTGATACAACATAGCTCAATCAACTTAAGACCGCTATAACCGGTAATATAGTATCATTGGAAAAGTTATTTCATCTATTTTGAGGAAAAGTACAAAATTTTTGAAAATATTGCCATAAGTTGACTCATTCTTAATTTGTTTAAGTTCAATACCATGCCAGCAACACGAGATATAATTTTTTTTTTTATGTTTATAATTTTAATTTTTTTACGTTAGGTTATACCTTTCCAATGATATAAAATGAAGATGTGGTTTTAACGGGCTTAGAAGTTATATTGTAAATCGTGAAGTCTTAATAAATTTTCAATACAAATTCAACTAGCTATTGAATTTTTTAATTTTTTGTAAAAAAATAAAGAAAAAAAAAATTGGAAGAACATTTTATGTATAGCTGAATTATATACTTTATATTTACTTTTTTTTTTTTGTAAAAGAATAAACCTGTCTTTTGTTAAACTCCCAATTTGATTTAAATTATTTGGTTAAGCGCAACAAAATGAATTGAACGTCACAAAATGTATTAAACGTCACTCTGATGTTTTTTCTGAAATGGCTTATTATTTAACAGTTTTTTATTTTTTATTGCTGCAAGTCTACTACTTTGAAAATAACTTCTATGTTGATGTCTTTTTGGAGAAAAATTTTAATTTTTTCCCGTTAAAATTGTAAAATATGTAGGGATAAAAAATGTTTGGTAAAAAATTATTATTTCTGTAACTGAAATGGCGATTTTTGCAAAATCTAATTTAACTGATTAAATAACTTAATAAACATCACAGTAAGCTTTAATTTACAACATTTTTAAAATTTTTAGTGATTTTTCCCGTATATCTGCTGTGTGACGTTCAATAAGAAATTCGTATAAAAACCATAGAAAAAAATGATTTTTTGCAGGGCCTAAAAACAACTTCGAATTCTCCATTAACTTTCACTTAATTTCAACGGGAAAATTTAAAAATCATTAAAAACAAAACATGAAAACCTCTTTGTGTACGTTTTTTTTTTTTGCAAATGACCCAATATTGATTTCGATAAGGTTATTTCAAATTTTGGAGCTCTTAAAGTAAGAAAAGGTAGTTTTTAAGACAACGCCATTAATAAGATTTCTTTGTTTAACCTTATACCTACATATACAAAAATGTACCTGAAAATGTAATGTTTTTGTTCCGTCAGTTCTTAAGACTGCGAAGTTAATAAGTTTTCTTTTTTACGTTATGCCTACATATCTAAATATGTAGACACCTGAAAATGTAATATTTTTGTTGTTTTTTACAAATTCTTATTGTTTGTTCAATAAAAACACTTAACCTCATCGAATTGGTTTCTTTTTGCATTTAGAAATTTTTTATAGGGGTGACACCATGAGTATCCGCCCCGGGTGTCACCAAGCCTAGGAACGCCACTGCACACCAATGCATACCTTTGCCTCTCCCCCTCGACAAATTCCTGCGGACGCCCATGGTAATTGGTATTCTGGATTTCTTCTTTTAAAATTTCTATGAAAAATCTGTTTTAGTTTTTTTTGCCATAAGTATTTAATTTTAAAAAGTTTTTTAATGTTTTCAGGCAAAACAATTCTTTTAGTTTTTGATTCAAAAGTTTCGGAATATCTGGAACTTACAGAATTTACAGCGTTCGTAAAGCTTTCAATCAAACTGTTAATTTTATTGTTGTCTAAATTACAATCTGATGGAGGCGAAAATTGGGCAATAGTAATGTCTAAATCAGATTGAAAATCCTTCCAAATGGTTTTTTTAAAAGAAGTGATTTAACGCGGCTGTTTGAGGACAAAGTAGCAATTTAATAGGCTAAGTTTTAATTTAAGGGGAAAATGGTCGAAAAAGGTTGGTAAGCTAGGAATACTAAAGTTAGTGTCAATTAAATTTATTAAATTTGAACTTATTAGAAAATGATCAAGAAAAGACGAACCGTTTGGAAATGATGGATTAGTGTCACAAATTCTGCTAAAGTCTAGCGAAAAATCCTGGAGCCAGCTATATAAAGCTTTTCCATTAAGGTCATCAATACTATCACCCCAAGCCTGATTTTTGAATTAAGATCTCCACCTATGGTTGAGCCATCAAAGTTTTTTGAAAAATTATTAATTTTAACTAAGCCGTCGGTCGTATAAATCAACATTCGAAAAATTACATGGAAAATATACACTACCTAATAAAAAAGTTTGCTTCACACTATTAGATGTTAGAATAATTTGCACAAAACAATTTGGAAATTTTAAATTTGGGAAAAAAAAGTGGTATATTTATAATTTGCTTTGATTGCTATTCCGACACCTTGGGATGAATTGTCTCTGATAAAATTATAGTTCTCAATAAATATACGAGCTTTTTTTGATAAAGTCGTTTTTTGAATGAAAGCAATGTCAATATTATTGTCTTCCAAAATTTTTAACAGCTCAATTTTGCGACTTGATTCGATCAATGATCTTGTATTAAATGTTGGCAGGTTGAAAGATTTATGGACCATAATTTTCTTTAACTTCTTTTAATAGATTAAGATATTCTTCTTTAGCTTTTTCTTGGGATAGTTTTTGAAAATTTTTCATAAAATTCTTAATTTTCGAGTCTAGTGTAATTGGTTCTGGGGGGCAAAAAATATGTGCCATTTTTAAAAATGTTTCTATATATGAAGGTTTTGTAGGAAAACTTGCAATATTATTGTTTGAGATATTCTTATTATAAAAATTGCTTGCAAAAGACTTATTTGGAGTTACTAAATTTGTTTTATTTAATGCAATGTTAACTGCATTTAAAGCTTTATGTTTCCTCTCTGTTGCAGCAGAGAGACTTTTTTTATTTTTTTGCACTGTATTTCTTTAGAATTTGACTTTGGAGCTTCCCAGGAAATGGACTGATTCAAAATGTAACGAAGTTTTTCTATATCACCCAATTTTTTCCCAGGGAAAAGAGTTACCAGAAAAAGTCCTGTATCTGAATTATTACGAATAGAAAAAGGAGTTGTATTTTGTAACTTTGTCACAAATTCCTGGAAGCTCGTTTTCTAAAGCTGTTTTAATATCATCTGTAGCTGTTTGAAAATAAAGGCCTCTCAAAATTAAGCTCATCTGCTTAAGATGTGGTGTGGTGAATGAGTAAGAATCTATACTCTCTTTGCTCTCTAAGTAGTGTCATTAAACAAATTGGGTGCTATTTGTTCCTAGTGATTGTTTCACTGTGGATGCTGGCGTACAGGCGGCAATAGGTGCTGTGATATAGAAGCTTAGTCAGGTCTAGAATTGCAAGTAAATCTTGTTCAATTGGTGACCAAGATTTACTCGCAAACGCACCGAAAGCAAAGAAATAAAAGCGGTAAGTTTAAATTTTAAATACAAAATTGTTTTATTTAATTATACCTTTAGTTACAGATTCCAATATGTGGAGTGCTGAGAAATGATAACAATCGATGCTGGCACGAAAAAAGGATCAAAATTTTCTTGAGAATTTTAGATTTCCAAAAAGGCGTCTGGTAGTTTCGGCTGACCAAAAAAGAAGGAAGGGAAGCCATTTAAGCCGACCGAAAACTCGTCGGAGAAGCCGATCGAGGGACTCGTTCGGCTATCGAAAATCGATAATCGAACTAGTCGGTAAGTAAGTATGTAATCTTTTACATCGGTGGGCATTAATCCTCTACCTTTCTTTCTTTAGGGTTGCCGCCTAAACAGTCATCATTTCTACATGAGTAGAAATGTCCTCTAAGTAGAGTTTGCTTTTATAGTTATTTTTGTTAACAATTTTAAAGTTTATTTTAGGAATCTTTGAATTAAGTTGTTCCACTAAATTTTTAATATTAACATTTTTCAAGAAAATAGGGGGACAAAATGTTGTTGGTTTTTGTGCAGCTCCAGTTTTACCTGCATTTTTTACAGTTTTGAAAGATTGCATATTTTTAGGTAAAGAATTACTTTCAACATTAAGGTCGCCTAAAATAGCAAATTTATTTTGACTAGAAGGACTATTGCTTAAAGCTAGCTTACTCTGCTAGCTTACTTACACTGACATCAAAGTCTTTGATATTGCCACCATTTGAACGCTTCATGCTCTTTTGTTGGACAAGCTGAAACTCTTCCTCGTTGCAGTCTTGTATAATGGGTGTATTAGGATCCTGTTCGCCAAACCAGTAAACATTTTGTGAAGATGGAAGTAAACATGAGGATGCTTCATTATTGTCCTTAATGCCGTTTCGACCAGAGCTCTCCGAAGTAGAAGCAACAGGAACATTATTTTCAAAATCCGAAATGGAGATGCTAGTATGATGGCTGTTGTCCGGAGGTTTTTTGTGAAACACAGCGCCTGTGTTCTCATTGTCCATTATTAAAGTATTTCAATATTTTAAATTAAAAGAATTTTTCTTTTTTCAATTTTTGAAATTTTTTAAATTTTTGAGATTTTTTCAATTTATTTGATTTTATTTTTTATTATTTCTCAATGAAAACACGACCGTTTCGACTCGAGACACAATCAATTCCCTGCACCCCCATAAAGTAACGTAGTATATGAAATAAAAAAATTAATTGATAAAAAAATATTCGAAAATAGAAAAAATAACTGTCGAAAAGCAAGCAAAGAAAAACGATGCCCTTAATACACTTGCCAATAGTTAACAGTCAATTTAGACGGTCAAACATGAAGATGTAACTATGAAAATGATTTGAAATGTTGGGTTGTATTAATTTCAATTTTTTCGAGTTTTTTTGAAGTGATAACTTCTTTAGGCGCGTTTGGCAATTTCTGATCAGTGATTTTCTCGATTCAATCGTCAGCATGCAGTTATATTCTGCCGCTGCTTTTGTATGTTCGAAGTTCGAACATGTGCGCACTCGCATCGTAGTCGTTGCTACACAGAGTCTTACGTTTGCATTTTGTTGTTGTTGTTTGTGTCAACATTTTTATTATACGTGTGTAGGTTTGTGCTTTCTAAAGTTTGTACGTACATACAGGGTAGGCCAAATAAAAGTTTTTATGAGTTTTTTTATAAAATGAAGAAAATTAAATTTTTTCTATGCTGTAATACATTTTTTTAGTGCTTGAATCGTTTCCGGATTGTTGGCATAACATCGGTCCTTCACGGTTCCCCACAAAAAAAAGTCCAAAGACGTAAAATCGCTCCTAAGCGGCCAATTCACATTGCCAAGACGGCTGAAAACACGATTTGGGAATTTGGTGCCCAAAAGATCAATTGTGGCATAGGCTGAGTGGCCCATGCATCTTATAAAACTGCATCTTATTTTTTTTTCGTGAATGGGGACCTGTGCACCTATAATCGTGCTAAGAACTTTTCTCGAATAATTCAAGAAAGAAGAAACCAAACATATTAAAATTTAAAGCGTAGGCAGTTGCAGTTATTGAGGTAACTTTTTTACATACGTTGCACTTATAAATGTCTGGTACTGTTGCAAAAATCGAGGAATTGCGTGTATCAAGAATTGAGATTATCGAGTCTGTACTGTAATATTTTATATAACATAAAAGTTAGTATTTATGTGTATAGATATATCTTTTAAAATTGAAAAATGTGAAGTTATCACTTCCATCGTGTGGTCATAGGCACACACTTTTTTTTTTATTTTTGGTCACATTATTATATCTGAGACCCCCTCCCCCCATTCGTAACTTATCGTAGTACATTTTAAAACCTCTCTCTCTACTAACTTGGTAACGTAATTTATGAATGACCCCATAGTTACTGGGCAAAATTTAAGCTCAATCGGCTCAGTAGTTTTGGAGTCTATAGCAACGTTCTCTATTGTAAATGTTTTGCATTTTTCATTTTCCAGTAGCAGGATATTACCAAGTAGTAACTTCATTATTATTTCTATGTTGTCTTTTACTTCCATAGCTTTTCTGTGTCATAAATTTGGCTTGTATGGGTGGAGACACACCCCCTTGTCCAATGCATGTCACCTTTTCTAGTAGAAGGACATCACCAAATGGTATCTATATTCTGAGTTTCAATGATTTGTGACTTTTACTTCTATAGCTATTCTGTATCGTAAATTTGGCTTATATGGATGGACCCACGCCCCGTTTTCGAATGCCCGTACCAATTTTTCAGTAGAAAGACCTTCACTGTTATACGACGTTTAGTTCTAAAGCAATTCGATATCATAAATTTGGCCTGTGTGGCCATGTCAAGTTTCACTATCAAAACATGTACAACTCAGGAATAATAATTATTCATAAAAATTGGGCGTATATATATAGTTAGACCACGCCCAGTTTTAGTATAGTTGCTGACAGTAACCATACGAACTTATTTACCAAAGTTTAGTCTAATACGACCAAAACCGTCTTAAATATAGCATTTTTATTGATTTGTGGGCGGTAAAAGGGGGTATGGAAAAAAAGGGGTATGAAAAATTTTTACTATGCCTACATTTTTCGCGCAAATGCAAACTAAAGTGAGACTTGCAAATATTTCCACATATACACCAAATGTGCGCACCTGTATTGTTGTATAAGTTCACTAAAATGCCTATAATTAATGAACCAATACACATAAAAAGACCTTTTATACATAAAAACCTTCGTATCGACGTCACCTTTCATGGGAAATGAAATCGGTTCACGCATTACAGAGAACATCAATTTCATACACAATGCAACTTATTTTTATATATATAGATTAAGAAGAAGTAACAACATAAGAGAATAAATGTAAAAACGAAGCTGGAAAATATTCAAAAAAGAAAAAAATTATAAATACTATCTATATATAAATAGGCGTACGTTAAGAACCGTTTTCTCCCATGTTTCCCCAACCGATTTTAATAGTTATTTTTATACCCCTATGTTAAAAAACGTAAACGGGGTATATTGATTTTGTCACTCCCATTAGGAGGCGTGGCAGGTATAGAAAAGTATATATATTCTTGATCAGCATCACCACCCGAGTCTATTTAGCAATGTCCGTCTGTCCGTCTGTCTGCGATCACGATTACAGCCGTAATTTCTGTCATCATGAAATTCAATATTTAAGCTTTTATCTAAAAATACAGGTCAAGTTCGAAGATGAGCCAAACCGGATGAAAACCACGCCTAACTCCCATACAAAGTGACTTTTATCAAAAAACAAAAGCGAATATTTTCTGTTAAAACTATAACGAAAACGTTTTTACAAATAAACATTTTATTGATTACTTAAGACTTTGAATATACTTTGATTCGGCCGTGGGGGTATTTTTACTTCGGCCCAGTCGAAGATCATTTCTTACTAGTTTTATTTTGGCTTTGCATGCATTTGTTTTTGTACAGTTTGCTGGAAAATAGGCTGAACACTAAACGAGTGCGGTTTGTGGTGTTGTTTTTTGCAGGCGTTCTTTGATTTTGGATCATCGCAAAGACAAAATTAAGATAGAAAAAAATTTGTATGAAGGGCAACGCGGGCCATACGGGCCACTAAGTGGTCATGTTTGTTTTATATATCGACGCTCCCTACGAAGACTATCTCTTCTTTAAACACGATCAAGAAAATCCTTTTTTTAAACTGCGGCGACAAAAATCTGTTTTTACAAAATGCGGCGAAAAAAATCCATATCAAAAAATGCGGCGAAGAAAATCCATTTCTTTCAAATTGGAAGAAAATCTCTTTTCAGAGTGTGACGTTAGCAACGCTGTATTTTTTAAGTAGTGGGAACAATTTTTCTGAAAAAAATTATGTTTTCAAATAATTATTTCTATTTATAAGTTCATCTTTACAATTCCTTACAGTACTCTATAAAATGATTTTTATCAACAAATAATATAACATAATGATATATTTCATATGATTGTTTCAAAATTTAACATAAAAACTTTTGAAAAAAGCAATGAAAATTTTCGAAATTTATAATTTTCTCCTAGAAATCACTACAATTATTTCAACTCCACAAGGTATAGCAATATAACGTATCTATTCAGGGGAAAATGGGGTATAAAGAGATTTTTGAGTTCTGTGTACGAAAACAATAATTTTCTAGAGATTTCTAGGGTTATTTGGAGTTTCATGTTCGACAATGAAAAATTTCGTGTACGAATATTCCGCTGAATAGCCGAACTCTAGCAATATACATATAAAAACTACGCTATAAAAGTCTTTATAATGCTTATCAGTTATAATCTCTTGATGAAAATCAAAATTAATATTATGATATTATCGAGTTCGCTGTTCAACACGCTATCTAACATGAAAAAAGTAAGCATAAAAGTGATTTTTTCCGCCGCATTTTGAAAAAAGAGATTTTCTTCGCCGCAATTTTCTGTCGGAAGATTTTTTTCGTAAGCACCGTCGATCAGTGTTGCCAGAACTTTTTTGAGAAAAGCGCGAGATTTAAAAAAAATATCGCCCAAAATATCGCCAAAATCGCAATTTTTTCTAAGAAATTTATTATATTAGAAAAAACAAAAAAATTATATAAATTTTTTCAAATAATATTGAGAGCTGTTAATAGTATTATATAAATAAAAGTTCTTATTTTCATATTTATTGAAATAATATTGAGATCTGCAAAAAATTATAAAAAAATACTAGAGAATTTTGATTGTTAAAGAACATTTTTTTAGAGACTATCGGGGCTGTCATAGAAACCAAGACGGTTTTGCTTTTTGTCGGAATTGCAAACCAATTCTGATTTCATTTGGTGTCACAAAATCGTCTTGGTTAAGATATTTTCGAACATAAACAAAACCTATGTTCGAATCAGCTGTTTCTCACATTTTGTCTGTGTATGTGGAAATTTTATTAATTTCATTAGTTCACAATTTTATTAAATTTAAGTGTTTTTTTCTGTTTATGTTATATAAGAAGCAATAAATAAGCATAAAATGGCTTCAGCTGTTGTAGCCTCTTTATTAATAGAAGAAAGGAGCTCAGAAAAGGTGGAAAGAAGAGTTTTGATAGATTGCAGCAATCCACTTGAGCTGCCTGCGTCGGCGTAAGCATATTTTTCCTTTACTGTGCAGGTATCTAGATCTATAAATATAGCTATAAATATTTTTTTTTTTGTAGATTTATTTATTTATTTTTATAAAAGAAAAAGAATTTACTTACATTTCAACGAAATATCAACTAGCAAGAAAAAAAAAACTCGCGCAAATTAAATCTGTCAACGGTTAGATGCTTGGTTTGATTCCGATAAGAAAATCGGTAATATTGGTTTCTGTGACACCTAAAACCGATATTAATTCCGATTCGAACATAAAACCAATAATGTCGGAATTCATGACACCAAAGTAAATTTTTTGTCGTTTTTAAAACCAATTCCGACAGCTATTGGATTCTATGACAGCCCCGTATAACTATTTAGAATTTTTCAATATGCAACTGTAAAAATAAAAGATACAGTAGTTTCGACTATGTCGTAACACAAGACGTAGAATTATTCAATTCGCTTTTGATGACATCTTTTTTAAAAATATTTGTTCCATACACCTGAGGATATGACCTTTAAGAGAGTGCCGGAGAGGGTTAATATGTATCACCAACCCCCATTACTTTTGCAAAAGGAACATTTTTGCCTTTGACACCTATTCCCTCCGACCACTCCTTAGGGGCGCTCCCGTACAAATTTTATGCTTTTGTCGATAAAACCGGAAACTGTCCATAAATAGGTAGAAAACTTAAACAAGCAAACAAAATTTGTTCAATGCTATCAAGTTCAACAACCCATGTGTCAAAATTTCACTGTCGATAATATGCCCGGATATTTAATTGGCTGCGTTTGACATTTCAATAACAGATTCTGTTAAAAAAGCATGCCCCTCAAAATTACTCAGTATTATTGGGCTACGCGAGTCTGTTAAAAACAACATGCCCCCAAAAGTATGCTTTTTTTAATTATAAGATTTATGTCTTCACGCTAGATGGCGCTGTCTTCGCCGTCGAAAGAACCGGAAGCCGTCGATAAATAGGTAGCAAGTTTAAGCAAACAAAAACATCAAATGTTGGCTTTATATTTCATGTAATTGTGTAAAATTGATATAAGTTAGACAGTTCTAACATGAATTTTTGTCGCATTGAGGATCAAGCAGACCAACAAGTGCTAAGATCAACATTGTACGATTAGTACTTTAGGCCCACCAAAGGCTCAAAAAGTAATGTAAATACCGACACCTGATCACTATCAACCACCCTACTTACCTCCGAGAACGACGTATTCTACGTCAAAAACTTTTTGCAAAAAACGTAGTTCCATTCTATTAAATGCTTCAGCAATATTAGACTCTTCCTCCGTTTTGTCAAATCTCGAAGTATTGTTTAGTTCATACATTGATTTTTTCATTTTTGAAATCATATCATCGGATTTTGGCAGCGACTTGCAACAACAGTTTTTAGCCTTCATGAAGCATTTTACTCGCATGATTGAAGTTAGCATATCTGATTTCATTCTGTTGACGGAGAAAATACGTTCCACAAATGTATTAGAATGTGGCAAGGAAAGAAAGATGAATGCCAACTTACAAATATTGCCAAACATTTTTCCCACACACATTAGATAAGTTTATGAAAAAGCGTGGTTTTCACAAAAATAGCCAAAAAAATCGCCAGACGATTTCTTAAAAATTTAAGCGCAAAAACAAGAAAAAAAAGCGCCCAATTGGCGATAAATCGCCCAATCTGGCAACAGTGCCGTCGATATATATCAGTGATGCACACGAGATGCTTACGGAGCCGCTCGACTTTCACATACAAGTCGTGTGTGCGAAGCAGTGTTGCCATGTGGGCAGATAAAACTTGTTTTGCCAGTTTTTTGAGAGGGTAGAAAGTTTTCAAGTTTTTCCCTAAAAACATAAAGTTTTATTTTATTTTACCCAGTTTTTCAAGTTTTTACGATTAAGGGGGGAAATATACCCAACGGCCGAAGAAAAAAGATTATGTTTGTGCAATTTTTTATGGAAACCTAAGGATTATTTTTAAATTAGGGCTTTTATACCTTAATATATACACATTAATGACAATGCTTAGTGTTTTTTTATTAAACAAAAAAATGAATATTAAGGTAGATACAGCATTTTTCCTAGAGCGCTCTGAAAATGCGTTGACCAAGATTGCTTCTCCTAAATGCAACTGAAACAAAAAAATGAATAATATTGTTAAACTAGATACTTAAAACTCGTATTTATCATAGCCGATTTTGAAAATATTGATTTTTCACAAAATGGCGGACTTCCGAACGTAAATGAACGATTTTCGACCAAAAATTCGTCATTATTTTGCCTATAAAAATGCGAAGCTACGAAAAAAAAACCCTATGAGAAGTACGAGATTATTTAAAATAAAATAAGCCTGCAAAAAACTCAAAACGATCGGTTCACTGCGCTTCGAGAAATCTTGGTCACCGACTTTGAAAACATGGTTTCGAGAAAAACGCGTTTGAAAATAAGGGCCAGCACTGCGCGCTTTAGAAGACGGTTCACTCTCTAGGCTATAACTTTGTTATTTTTTGAGATATCGGCTTGAAATTTTCACCACATATTCCTGAGACCTAAAGATTTAAGAAAATGTAAAATGTAAATGTAATTTTTTGAAAAAAAAGTTCTGGGTATATTTCCCCCCTTAAAACGATGCTTTCTATTTTAGTGAATCTATGAATCAAATAGATAAACTAAATTGTATGTTACTACAAAAACATAAGTATCATTTGAAGCTGCTTCTACTAATTTTCACACCTTTTCAAAGTTTATTTTTATGGCAGCGCTGTTGCTATTATTGCTGTCATTGTTGCTGTTCTTTTGTCTCGTTTTCCCTTCGTCGAGTCTTGGCGGTCAATTTTTGGCATTCCTTTTAAAACTTGACGCTTCAGTTTACATACATTCAGAGTTGACGATCAAGTCTTCCGTATTTTTTTGAGAAATGAAGTGTCCAAAATAACGGAACAACGAGAGAACAAAGCGAATTGCCAAAAATTTTAAAGCACACATTTTAAAAATACATGTTTTAGCTAATTTTTAATATCAAGTTTTATCACCAAAAAACAAGTTTTTTTTTCTGGAAATGAAAGTTTTTTTAAAAAAATATATGGCAACACTGGTGCGAAGGTACCGAACAGTGTTGCCACTCAATATATTTTCTCCGTAGCAAAATACGTATCAAATCTGGCTGCAATGTAGCAAAAAAACAAAAATGTAAGTCTAGCAATAATAACACGGTGTTACAAAATGAAAACAAATCAAAAAACTTGTCTCGAGACATAGAAGAGGTAGTAGGCCTGATTGAACATAAGATAACTGCATACTTAGTTTTTTGAATATACCCTCAAAATCGGGATTTGTGGTCAAAAAACCGATTTTAGGTAGGTGCATGTATAGTTTGTTATGTAACTCCGTTATATCTAGCTCAATTTTAAAAATTTAAACATTGATAAAAAGAAGAAAAATATACCCTTAATATAATATATAGACCGTTTTTTTACAAAAAGAATTGACAAAGTTACAGGTAAAATCATTTGAAAATTTCTCATTTTTTTTTAATTTTTTCAACTTCAACAACGTTTTGTTAACAAATTTTGTTTTGTGGCACTATTAGTTTGAGCAGGATTCTGAAAGCCTGTTAAATTTTGTGTTCAACAAGCTATCATTTACTTCAATTGGCTGAAATACAAAAGCACTATCGAATTTTTAGTATTCGTAATAAAATACCAAAAAAAAATTTTTTTTTTCTAAAAATGTTTTTTTGACCTTTGTCGTTTATATATATTATCATAAAGCTGGTGTATTGCCCGGATGTGACGGAACTGTTTGCAGTTTGCAACCACAAACACGCTCCGAATGAATGGCGTTTGTTTATTGAGGGATCTTGCAAGAGTATGATTTATTTAAAAACTTTTTGTGTGATTCTTGATATGTTAAATTCTGATATATGTATGTCGCCGACTTAAAGGCTCTAACAATACTGTTTGGAAAGCAAGGTGGATATTCCAAGTATCCTTGCATTATTTGCGAATGGGATAGTCGTGCGACTAATAAATATAAGCAAAAGGAGTAACCACTGAGTGCTTCATTTTAAGTTGGCAAAAAATATGTTTTGAATACTCCACTGGTGCGACCTGAAAATGTAATCCTACCGCGGCCTCGGTGGTCGAGTTGGTAGCGTGCTCGACTGCCACCCCAGAGGTCCCGGGTTCGATTCCTGGCCAGGCCATGGTCCTTCGCTTTTAACCTTTCTTAATTTTCTATCCTCATTTATAATGAACTGAAATTAAAAATTCATCAATATTTACGACATGAAGTTGTAGTTGATGGTAGAGAAGTTTGTGGGTGAGATTGACTTATAACTTGAATTGACTGAGGTAAAGGCATAACACTTGCGTCTGATTCAAATTCATACGTTTTTTTGGCTTTCCACCACGCTTAGAACATCCTACACGTGTTTCACTTGATTGATCTATCCTTCCCACTAATCTATCACCCCATTTCGAACCAAGGCAGACTTGACTGAATAGGTATTCCACCTCGAACCAAGGCAGACTTGACTGAATAGGAATTCCACCTGAAATCCTTAGTTCAAAGCTAAAAAAAAAAAAAAAAATATGATTGCAGCGTTTCCTAGGTTAAGTAAGGCCAAAATAAAAGAAAGTATCCTGCACGTTCAAATCTTTTATAAAAGTTATTTATTCATTTCGGTTATTCTAAGGTTTATTTGTGGGCCCACGAATTCGGAAAATTTTCTTGGACACTGATTTCGTTTCTAAATTAAATCCAGTTGAAAAAAAGAGCTTGGAATAGTTTTATTTCGTTATGCATTTATTTCCTCGGCAACAAGTCGAAATTACTTAGATGTTGTAAATGAATTTTTAAGTGCCTACGAAGAAATGGGCTGCAATATGTCAATCAAAATATATTTTTTGCACTCCCATATAAACTTTTTCCCGAATAGCCTTGGGCAGTTTAGTGATGAACAAGGAGAAAGGTTCCACCAGGAGATGGAAGCTATAGAAACCGGCTTTCAGGGAAAAAATTCCATAAACATGCTGGCAGACTACTGCTAGTCCCTAAAACGTAAAATCGATTTTAATATATTTAAACGAAAAAGGTCAAATAAACATTTTTAGAAAAAAAAAAAAAATTTGTTTTTTATTACGAATACTAAAAATTCGATAGTGGATTTGTATTTCAGCCAATTGAAGTAAATAATAGCTTGTTGAACACAAAATTTAACAGGCTTTCAGAATCCTGCTAAAACTAATAGTGCCAAAAAATAAAATTTGTTAACAAAACGTTGTTAAAGTTGAAAAAATTAAAAAAAAATGAGAAATTTTCAAATGATTTTACCTGTAACTTTGTCAATTCTTTTTGTAAAAAAACGGTCTATATATTATAATTAGGGTATATTTTTCTTCTTTTTATCAATGTTTAAATTTTTAAAATTGAGCTAGATATAACGGAGTTACATAACAAACTATACATGCACCTACCTAAAATCGGTTTTTTGACCACAAATCCCGATTTTGAGGGTATATTCAAAAAACCAAGTATGCAGTTATCTTATGTTCAACTAGACCTACAACCTCTACTATGTCTCGAGCCGAGTTTATTTTCACTGTTACACCGTGTAATTAGAGGCAGCTATTTAGCAGAATTTGTTTTTATCGAAAATTTTATTTGTTTATATTTTTATTTTATTCAAGCCAAAAAACAGCAATTATTGTTTTAAATAATATTAAAAGAAACACTTCAAACTCTGTAAAAAATGGAACATTTCTTGTTTTTATAAATATTAATGTTACAGGCTAGTGTCACTGCATCGTTATCGCAACTTCTTATTGTTGAATATTGTTATTGAATTTTGTTAATAAAAGCCCAGCCAGGTCTCATTGGGTGTTTCAGAACGCTGATGAAGTTACAGTAATGAAGCAGTGGAACTAGTCTGTAACATACATATCAAGAACATGACCATCGTTAATTCTGCATTTTTTACCATTTTATCGATCTACTCTTTCCCCGCATACTAAAATTAATCCCTCAATATTTGTCTTTTTCTGGATTCCACATTTTGTACATGTGTGGAACACGTAGCGTGTCTATTAAGATGTGATAAAATATTGACAGTGCTCTCGTTGCATGCTTGCAAAAAGTTTGTATTTTCGCTGCAAATAAATAGTACAATAGCAAAAAATTTTCTCTCATGAGAGCTAAATACAGAAAAGCTAAAATACTTACATCTCATAAATTTTTTCTGCACTTCAATTTCTTGCTCCACTTTCTCTACTCTTTTTTTCTTAACCACGAATCTAAGAAAAAAACAATGGATTTAAGCCTGATGATTTAAACTTATTAATTGTATATCAACTTACCTATCCATTTCAAGCGTTACACAAAATCACATTAACGTGAAGATAGCAACGAATTTTACGTTGACAACCATCAACGAATCGCACAGTGAATGCATTTTTTAATGCACATAATGTGTCCGTTTTCCATTTTTTTCTATTGGAAATACAAAAATTGTTTGAAACTATGAAAATGTAGCATTTGAAGAAGCAATGTAGCATTGTAGCTTTTAATTTTAAACGTAGCAAATTTGCTACAATTGTAGCAAAACGGCAACGCTGGTACCGAACTTATACGACACTAGCAGAGAATCAGTATACGTTTGCACTTCATAGAGTGAGCGTCTTATGCGCAAATTATTTTGTTAAATGCTGTACAGACGCAATATATGAATGAATTAAACATGTTTCGACCTTTTTGGGAATTTATTTATTTTTTTATTTAAACCCTTATTACGAGCCTCAAACTATCTATGAAAAAACACTTAATGAGTGTAAAAGTATTTGCAAAAGTATTTTTTTCCAGTATTCTGCTCGGACACACATACTAAAACAAAAATGTTGCGCTTGTATTGGAAGGTCTGCCAACGCTGTGCATCACTGTGCATATACAGTGCTGCCAGGTTTCAGCGAAAAAATCCCAATTTTTGCATACCCCCGTTTTTAACTTCGAGTTTCCCCGTTTTTTTCCCCGGTTTTTAAATTGTTTAATAAATAATAATTTAAAGAAATAACAAATTTATTGCTTCACTTTACTATAACAAAAATAGATACGAACAGGAAAAACGTACGTATCTATAAGAAAAATAAAAAATGAAAATTTTAAGCGATATTGTATTTTGACTCGAACGTTACTTTTTTGAGATTATAAAAAATTGTTAGAAATTATTTGAAATATACATATTGTTGTACATATTGTCAAACCAAGTAAGCAAGAGTGTGAATGTGAATTATTTCTATTATAAAAAGTCAAAAAATCTGAATTTATTTCAATTGCAAAGCAATTTTTATAAATTATTAAAGATACCCCGCTATAGGGTAAGCACTATTTTTTTTTTTTTAATATGCACGACTAACGGTTTTTTTTGCAATAAGGTCTTAAGAATATTTTGATGAAGCCTTAAGGAAAAAAATTGAACAAAATGTATAAAAAAGCAGCGGAGATATTTGACTCGAAAGTCAAAAAATTGAATTTCTGATTGTTTTTTTCTCATTTTTGAGCATAGATGTTGCATTAAATATATCGTAGTATAATTTGATAATAAATAATTATAATTAATTATAATTAATATAATTACTAATTATTATAATTAATTATAATTAATTATTAAAATTAATGAAATTAATTAATAATTATAATTAATTATAATTAATATAATTATTAATTATTATAATTAATAATTATCAAATTTTAATAATAATTTAATAATTATTAGAACATATATAGGAATAATGATAAGAATGAAGACAAGTTTGGGAACAAATGAAAGGATAGGGACAAGAATAAGGACAAGTATAAGGACAAAGATACACTGTCAAAATCCAAAATGTCTGCATGGTTAGTCGTGACGTCTTGTGTTGTCCTCGAGCCTAACCACTGTGTTGGTGGGTAAATTTTTGCCACACAAACTCATTTTAAACCACTATTACAAATATCGTTGAAAATCTCAAAGATTTTTGGGTGGTGGCTTTGAATGGGTGAATGCTGACAATGTGCGAAAAAGCTGTAGTAGCTAAACTCTATTGTTATTGCATGTAAAAATAAACAAAAAAAATTAAAAATGGTCCAGATCACTTCTGACAGTCCAATTGCTGTCAAGAATTACCTCATTACTGAAGGTATCATTTAATCATGTCTAAATGAATACTAGAACATTGAAGTGACATAATTTGGCATCAACAAAAAGTAAATTTAATTTGCTTCTCATACCGACACATTTGTGGTAATAAATGGGAGTTAGGGACGATAATATTGTTGTTGGTGTTAATGCAATTTTTGAAGAAGAGAGATGTGTTTATTCCTGACGTGAGACCATAGGTATTAAAATCCACTTTGACTTGATAGATCGTCATGCCGAGTTGCTTGAAAACTAATAAATAAGTTACGTAAGTCATCAACATCGGTAGACAGACCTTCTTGCTGAATTAAAAGCTTAGTTTTGGTCTTACCTTCAATGCATGTTGAATCCGGGGCTTTATGCATGTATGCGAGATACATACAAACGTTATTATATACGCTGTTTTCTGTAAGGCGCGAAAGGACATATCTGCCCTCAGTGTTTGCGCAAGAATTTAAAATCAATTTGAATATTGGTTGTAGTAAAAGGTCTTAGAATGACTTCGTACTGCCAGGTTGGTTCGAAGGCTCAATTATAATTGGATCAGATGGAGAGGGGTTTAGAGTATGGGAGTGCACGAAATTGTAATAAATGAAGTTGGAGGAGGTCAGATTCTGAGTTAAGGTTAAATGAGAGGCGCTAAGATTTTGATAATTTTTGGACGGAAGAGGAGGAAGGAATTGAAGCATGTTTTGGAAAGTATAGAATTGGGGGAGGAAATTTGGTTCATAAAACCAGTTACAATCCTGCAAAGGTTTCTTAGATACATTACTTTTATTATATTTAGAGTTAAACTGAGAAAAATAAGCATTACTTAAAAGGATTACTCATAGTAACTACTAATCTTATGATAAACTAAGAAGAGTAAGCATTATTAATAAGCTTACCTATAGTTCTAATCTTATGATGACGCATATTGGGTAGGAATGCTAAATTTAAAACTGCAGTATTGCTGGCTTTAATGGACATCATTATGCAGTCAGAAATTGCGACACCGAACTTCTTCTGAAAGTAATTACGTTACCAGGATACGCTAGTTTATACTGAAATAACTGGTCATTTCAGCCCTTGAAAGGACTTTGACCTAGCTTCTTATGATCAATTGTGTTGTGCGTGTTATTAAGTTTATACACAATTGACCGAGAAATCGGACCTACAGGTTTAACGCCGACTCCGAACTGCGCTGAACAGAATGTTCTTGTTCTCAAGAAGCTTTACATGGCATTTTGATTACTCTCTAAGGTTTGCCATTGTCTGCAGAGACCGTACAGAAAAATTATTTTAATTCAAATAATTTTCTGTCGATGCTGGGATTCGAACCCGGGTCTCCAGGTTCGTTGACATAGAGGCCACGCACTTTAACCAACTACGCCACGGAAGCCACTTTATACTGACGCCAGTTTATACTGGTAGGCCCTAAATGAACAATGTAGTTTGCTGTCTTTCATTCGCACTATTTTTGATCCGGTTATTCCATTCAAACAATGTTCTTGATGTTCCGAACTGATAGATCAATATGCGCAGTAAAGCCACAGGATTAGTTATAGGTGAAGTTTGGGAAAAGTTTGGGGTCCACACCAGGAGGATTTCGAACAATACGTTTGAAATCAACTAAACTCCCTGATTATGGAAAATTTCAATGAAACAAAGTTTAATTACTTATGATCTATTATAATTCATCATGATTCATCATCATAATTGAGGTTTCGCTATCAAAGTCAGTCAAGATCTGCGCAGAACACGATATCGAAGTAAGAAAACCGAGACAAGCTTCGCTTCAAACTCATCTTTGTAATATCCAGACTAATTCAATTGAAGATTTTTATCCAATTTCAACTTACCTGTCATTCTTTTATTTATTCGTCACTCACCCAAGACTGTTTTCTTAAGCACCGTGTAAGCACCGGATCAAAAAAGTGAAACATTGGTGAAAACGGATTTTTGTTAAAAATATCAACAGCCCTATCGAGTAACGACATCAACGAATGAATGCTCTTTTTCAACATTACGCCGGTTCAAAATTACTTGAGATCTACTATGAGTGAAAATCGACTGAACGGATTGGCGGCGGGACAGTATTGGACGATTTTTTTCTGTATCCCGACGCATTAATTTATTGAGAGAATAGCTCACTCGAAAACTAAAAAATGGTCTGAAAATGTACATAAATAAATGAAATCTTTAATTTTATAATCATATTTTTAACTCCGCCTGTGCTCACGAGCAGTCTGTCCAAAGCCAGGTTAAAGGAGGATGGCCGCAGGCAACGGGTTCAGCCTATCCTGTGTCAATATAGAGAAACTACCCAGATCCTGGAGTTGGTCGCCCAATTTGGGGAGTAGGTGAACCGTTTGACTCGATCAACGGTAGCGTATGCCTACGAAGGAATAGCATTTATCCTTAAAATTTGCTAGCACAGGGATAGTCCTTATGCTCGACAGACGTACTATCACATTTTCCACCGGCACATTGGAATTATTGTCTCTGGATAGTCTTTTAAAGACTGATTAAAACGGTGGTTAATATGGTGTATAATTTGGTGTACAAGAGGTGTCAGAATTGGGTACTCCGTGGTGAAAAGTATATCTTAGTAGCCTCAGAGTGCCAGTTTCCAAAGGAGCAAAATGGTGGTGACCATGTGTCACACACAGTCAGAAGTGATGTGTTTTACGCTATAGCCCGTCCAATAGTGGTGGCTTTTGCCACCTTCGGGGCAAGTATCGTGCTGGAGTATCGTGCTGTCTGTGGTAGTTCAATGTAATCGGCGTGGAGTTACGCTTAATCAATCGGGTGGCAATCCCCATAAATTGTCAGAGATGTTAGTTGGTTCTCGATTTCCACCAATAAATGTGGATGATGACCCAAATCACCAATCATTCATAATTGGTACTGTTGCGTTCCAACATTGGTTGCTATCCTTACAGTAGTATATTTATTAATTTAAATATACACTTAAGTATTGTGTGTAACCGGTGTTGAAACTACTATGACATGGCGTTGGTCGCGTCTGGAGTCATGGAAGTGACGCCCAGGAGATGGTTGGATGGACGTTAGTGTATTGGCATAAGCATGGTACTGGCGTCCTGAAGACTTATCTGCTGGGCGTCAATTCAATGAACCTCGACCTCATTGCCATCGGGCAACGTGAAATTAAGCCTTTACGGCAGGTGTTCACGTTTCAATAAAATAAAATTTCAATCATATTTTCTGTATATCCATTTTTTGAAAGTTTTCTTTGTACTTAGAAGGCTTTTTTTCAAATCAAACCCGCCCCCAGAACCAAAACCTGCGCACGGCTCTGCCCACTCCAAAAACTCAAATAAATGAATTTTGACAGTCATCGTTTGGAAAATGCCAGATTTTAAAATAATATCGATTTGAGCCTAACGAAACCATCTATGGTCAGACTAATTAAACTGCCTTGTATTGTAGGAGTAATGGCTCTGAGTTTGTCACTCCACGAAAGATCCTTGTATGATCCTTGTATGATCCTTGTCAAGATTTATTACCTTGTATTCTGTATGTTTAGGAACTCCTTCTAGGATAAAGTAACAATAACGCTTAGAAGAACGATCGGAATCGTATTGCTTTGAGAACTATTTGAACTATTTCAACTATTGCAAATGGAATTAAACGGCTACTTATATTTTCATCAGGTTTTTATGATTTTTTCAGCATAAAATCAAGATAAAATCATAATTTCTACAGTCGTATTAGATAAATACTTTGAAATTCGTATTGACCGAAGGTAATAGCGCAACTAATCAAATGGGAGAATTTGCTTATGAATTGAAGCAGGCAGAATTGTTGGGAAAGTGAAAGGGAAGTTGATAAATGTTTTTGCAACGTATTTGCCAAAGGGTTTTTCAAGAAGAAGAGCTGACAGAACTGACTGACAAATCAAAAGATTCAGAACTATAAAACCTTTTTATAAAATAAATCGACCAGAACACAGCTATCACTTCCATCAGTGATAGACTGGGACCTTAAATGTGATCCGGAATATAACGATAAAATAGCGCTCCCACATAAATATACATACAACAATAAAATAATTTGTTTAATCCTTCTTTTAAGTTAAATTTGATGGATCATTTTAAGGGAAGTTTTAGGCAAAAGCGGTTAAAACTAAGGCATGTTTTAGAAGATGTTTCCTAAAAAAGTTAATTATACAGGGTGTCCCAAATGTCACTATCTGGTTTGTTTGGCTTTTAACTTTTCATTGGATTCAGTAATATAGGTACAAAATTAAGATTTTATTCCGATTTTTTTTTTTTTAATTTTGACTAAGAAATGGGCGCCATTTAAACACTGACAAATTTTGGATCTTTTTATCGGCTTCTCCATAACAGAACCCAGCAAATCCTGTGATATGTTTGCGATTTCAGCTCTGATGTTTTTTTAACTGATCTAAGGTTGCTGACTTGTTCATGTGTACTTAAGACTTCAGATAGCCTCACAGAAAAAAGTCCGGAGCTGTTAAATCTAGTGATAGGGCAGTTCAATTAAAATCATCGTGTTTGGAGACTGACTGCATGTCAGAAAAAATCTGTTGCAATGCATACAATATTTCTCAAGCAGTATGGGTCGTATCGTCGTTCTGTTGAAACCATACATCCTGCAGTTCTAATCGATTTACTTCAGTTACCAACAAGTATTCAATCATATGTGCGCCGTTGACTGTAACTGCGTTACCTCTGTCATCTTAAAAAAAAATTCGGTCCACAACGGGGAATTCGGCCGTTACTCCGTCACCATGCAGTGACCTTTAGTAAATGTAGATATTTAAATGGGTTTTCCTTGGATTTTCTATTCCCCAGAATCTACACTTTTCTACTTTTAATGTTCAATTTAGCCTCGTCTTACAAATTTTAAATTTTAACAGTTTTGAAGCAAAATCTGGAATTTTATTATGCAGAGTTAGAACTAGACTAGACTAGACGCAATTAACTGTATCAGCGTAATGCTCTAACGCAAATGAGCCATGAAGCAATTCTATGAAATGCAACGCAGGAATTATAACTCTGCTTCAACTGGATGTCAAAACTATTATGATATTGCAATCTGCAATCTCATAATAATGAGCTTTATTTTAAAATAACACATACAAAATAAGATTGCATTTACATATATATAAAATTGAAATACAAAAGATACATAAAAGACATATTTAATATAAATGATAAATGAAACATAAAACTTGTTTGATTCTTAACTCTGCACCCACGCTGATTCTGCGCCCACGCTGCGTCTCATCGCTGCTGTTGCTGCTGTTGAAACTGTTGGTCTGTTGGATAATGCTGTCGCTGCAATTGTTGGATTTGCAGCTGTTAGTCGGAAGACGTAACTTCTCCCCGCCTAGAATGAAGTGAAGGCCATCTGAACGAATGTCTCGAAGTTGTATTTCTCTCGTCTGAAGATGTTGGTATTGATTGTTTATTGCAGAGGCATTTGTAAAATTTTCGGCAAATTTGTAAAGTTATTATGAATGCTATTATGTACATGATGATAGAAATAGTCTTAGTTCCGATATTTTCATTTGCTGCATCTTTAAGTAGTTTGATTGTTTCAATATTCTCCATAGTCCAATTGCTAATTGCTTTTAGAGTTAAATTTTGTATAACGTAACTATTATTAGTTTCAGTATACGTTAAAGGCATTATGTAGATTGAATCCCAATATGTGTTAGCTTCGTTGGAATAAGTGATATTATTAATTTTTATTACACATTGATTAAAATGTATGAGTACGATTCCTTTCAAAAGTCGATTTCTTATTGCTGTGTCGCAAGAGGCTTCTTCAAGAATTGTTTTTCTGCTTATCACCAACAAAAGGTTTGGTTGAATTAGCTCAACTATTTCTTTTGTTTCGGTTTCAATTAATTCGCAATGGGCTTTTTGATGATTAATTATATTAGGTATACATAAATCTGTTTCTAATTTTTGTGGTACCGTTTTTGAGCAAAATCGTGTATTGTCTATCAGCTGACATGGTTCATTCAAATATTGATACATTGCATTATTTAAAAGGATATAAGGCGATATTAGGGAAACTGTATAGTTACCATTTATAGGTAGTTGCTTTAGTTGGTATAAGGAAAAGGTTGGAATTGATAAAAATGGGATTTCAATTACAAAGATCAGATTAGAATCATTATAATATGCATGCAGTTTTAAAATCTCATAAATGTTATCTTTTGAAGATATTTTAATATTTTGTTTGCTTAATTGTTCTTGGACGTATGTCATTTCTATGGGGTGCAGAATAGTTTTTGATATAATAATTAATTTACTCAGAATTATGGACTCCGAAATGTCGTTTATATGATCATCAAGGTTATCAATGTCATATATTATTTGTTCTAAATGCTGGTTAAAAAGAAATATATTGCCAATTTTTTCGATCTTTGTTGTGACGTTCTTTTCAAAATTTCGTAAATGGAGTTCTACTTCCATTTGCTGTGTATTAATGTGTTTTGTTATATTATTGAATCTTTCAATCATTTTCTCATTGATAATTATTTGTTTATTAAATTGATTGGCAATATTGTCTTCATTTTTCTTAAATGTTTCAAGATGTTTATTTATTTCAACATAGTCATTATTATCTAGATTGCCAGTAATTGTTTTAATTACTGTGCCAAGGCCATCAATTAAGCCACGTTTTGCTCTATAACTTGGTAAAACTAAATCTATGTCAGAAAGTAGTTTATTAAATTTCCTTTGTACCATTTTAGTTTTTACTTCAAACACTTTATCGTCCATTGTATGCTTAAGTAAATTTTCAATATTGTTTTGGATAGTGTTAACACTACATACATAATCGGTCAAGTTAACGATATGTATAAGCTTAGAATAATTTTCCATTATCCTTGCATTTCCTAGTTTTAAATACAGTAAGCCTTCGTTTTTGTTAATGTGTTGTACGTTTAGTCTTTGTTGTTGTGAGCCTGGAATGAATCTAAAATTTTACGTTTCGTTTTAATTTTTTGCTTGTGAACTTTGCGTTTATAAGTATTAATAGTAATGATATTGTCGTTTAAAACTTTATGCTTCATAAACCTAGGTGCTAATTTGTTGCGCCTGTTTTCAGCTTCGTAAACTGTTTCGTTTGTTTTATAGTTTGGTGGATCTACTCTTTTTTCATTTAGTTTTTGTATAGTTCTCTGTTTTTCTTTTAAGCTTCTTTCATAAATTAATTTTTTCAATTGGGCATAATCTTTTCTATGGTTTTCTATGTATTCTTGATTTAATTGCGTAGAAGAATTTGTAGGTAGGGGAACTGATTTTTCATAATGACCTGTTATTGCTTCAAAAGGAGTTACTTGTGTTGTTGAGTGGATAGAATTGTTATATGTGAGGATTGCTTCATTCATTATTTCACTAATTGGTTTTTGTTTATTTTGACTGTATATGATTCTGATTAACTCAGTAAGTGTTGAGTGTAACCTTTCTACTGGTGAATTGCCTGTTGAGTTTTTAGCAGATGTCAGATGATGTTCTATATTATATAACTTTAAAAATTCTTTTAATGTATTCGAGGTAAATTCTAAGGCATTATCAGACACAATTTTATTTGGTATTCCGTGGTGTGAGAAAAAATGTTTCAAACTTTGAATTGTAGTTATACTATTTCTACTACTTAATATGTAGGCACTTGCAAACTTACTAAATTTATCTATAATGGTTAAAAAGTTTTCTTTATGGACAGAGTAAACGTCAATATGTATTATTTCTAACGGCTGACTTGGGGTTTCTGAAAACTGAAATTTTATTTGTTTTCTGTTTCTTTCATATTTATTTTCTAGGCAAGTTTGGCAATTATTTATTATTTGACTTATAATATCTTTCATTTTTGGAAAATAGTATTTTCGTTTTAAATGTGCAAGAGTTTCATTTATACCTCTATGGAATGATTTTTTATGGTAATCTTCAATCAATTGTTCTTGTTTGTCTGGCTCAACTACATCTTGAACTAATTTTGTACATCTTATAAGTTTAAGTCGGCTGTTGCTAAAATAATTAGAATATACTTCTTGAACTAACTTAAAGGTATCATTGTCTGTCAATATAGCTGTTAGATCATTTGGATTTACATAGTTTGCTAAAATATCTGATATAATTTCGGATTTGTCTAAATTATTCTGTTTTATTATCTGTCTTCTTTTGTTTTTGAAAATAATTTTTAAACACCTTTGTGGTTTGAGTTGTGTTTCAGATTGTTCTAAAATAAGTTGATGAGAAAATTCATTAAGAGGTCTTTCAGATATTGGTATACCATCTCCAACATCTTCGTTTGCGGAATGGTTTGTTTGAGATATTGTATCTACATTATTTTGTAATGACTCGTTTACATTTATTTCTACTCGGGATAAAGCATCTGCATTGGAGTTTTGCTTTCCTTTTTTATAAATAATTTCATACTCGAATTCCTCAAGCTTAAGCCGCCATCGGACTAATTTTGAATTGGGTTCTTTTAAGGAGAACAACCAAGTTAAAGGCTTGTGGTCTGTTATAATTTTAAATTTTCTTCCAAACAAATAAGGTCGAAAGTACCTAGTAGCCCATACGATAGCTAATAGTTCCTTCTCAATAGTACTGTAATTTTGTTCTGATTTATTAAGAGTTCTACTAGCGTAGCAAATTGGTTTATCTGAACCTATGGGGCCTTGAGATAGTATGGCTCCTATGGCTACATTACTAGCATCGGTTGTAACATTAAATTCTTAAGAAAAATCCGGATATTGTAAAATTGGTTCGTTACACAATATATTTTTGCATGTTTCAATACAGTCTAAGTATCTGGAGTCTAACTTGATATAGTGATCCTTTCTTAAGCATTCTGTTAAAGGTTTTGTCAGTTTTGAGAAATCCCTTATGAACTTCCGGTAATATCCTAATAATCCCAAAAAGGACTTTATTTGTTTAACTGTTTTTGGTATCGGAAAATTTTGTATGGCTTTTATTTTATCGGGGTTAGGCTTTACACCTTCGGGAGTTACTAAATGCCCTAAAAATGCTATTTCCTTATGAAGGAATTCAGATTTATCAAGTTGTATTTTTAAGTTTGCTTCTCTTAATTTTTGGAAAATTGCCGCAAGATTTTCAATATGCTCCTGTAGAGAAGTAGAATATATTATTATATCATCCATAAAAACTAGGCAAGTTTTGCCAATAAAATCACGGAGGACATTGTCCATTACTCGTTGAAAAGTTGATGGGGCGTTTTTCAGCCCAAAAGGCATACGGACAAATTCGTAATGTCCATTTTCGACAGTAAAAGCAGTTTTTGGTATATCCTTATCTTGAACTTCAATCTGGTGAAAACCAGATGCTAAATCTAGTGTTGTGAAGTAGAGGCTTTTGCCTAATTTATCCAAAATATCGGTTATGTTAGGGAGGGGATATCTGTCGTCTATTGTTTTCTGATTTAATTTTCTATAATCGACGACTAATCGCCATTTTTGTTTCCCACTTGCGTCTGGTTTTTTTGACACAATCCATATGGGTGAAGACCAAGGTGAAAAACTGGGACGAATGATTCCGTCGGAAATCATTTTTGATATTTGTGTTTGTACTTCCTGTTTATGAACTTCTGGATATCTATAGGATTTCATATAGATAGGAAGATCGTCGGAAGTTTTGATTTCGTGTTTTATTTGATTAGTAAAACTTAAAGCTTGTCCCTCTTTGAAAAATATGTCTTCAAAACGATTACATAATTTTTTAATGGATTTCTTTTCTTCATCGTTTAGATGATCAATTCGAATTAAATCTGAAATATTAACTGCATTGTGAGGTTGCGATATACCTTTTATTGATAAGTTATTTATTTCTAAAATTTGGTTGCGATTAAACTGCTCTGCTTTCAAAGGTTGTTCTATTGAAAACTGTTGTGGATAATTTGAAAAATTGGTAATTTCAATGAGAGAATACCATTCATGTGCTTTATAAATCCCTTCAGCTATTACTAAATTTTCTCTTATTTGTAATGGTTTTAGGTAAATATCTCCCGATTTGATATCTACAGGTAAATGAGCTATTATTTTGCTACAGGAAGGTACGGTGTATAATTTTGATATATAATTTGGTTTGTAGAAAAGCGGTAAAACAGCATTTTTTGATTTCAAAATTGAATTTTTTAAATCTATTGTTACTTCAAGATTCTTCATTGTTTCTAAGCCAATTAGGCCATCAAAATAATCATGAAATTTAAATAATAAAAATGTTAGTTTTTTTTCACTATTAAATTCCTTAAATGCATTGATTTGAATTTTTTGATCAACAAAGTGTGTATTGAAAGCGGTTTTTATTTGAATGGGGTTGATATGCTGTATTAATTTGGGTTTCACTAAATTAGGGTTAATGAAAGACATATTGCTTCCGGTATCTATTAAAAATTTGAACACGTTATTTTTATTATCAACAATTTGAATGTATGGTAAAATATAAGATTGATGTACATTAAAATCGATATAACCTATTGATGATCCGAGGCAATTAAAGGAAAATTCTCGTCATCTATCTCATTTGGATAAAAGTCATCTAAGTTTTGGAAATGTGTTTCTGCGACATTGTCGGTGTTGTCTATTTCATTTTTGTTCTGTTGCACTATTTGATTAGGTATATTGGAAGAACAATGTGGTTGTTCAGCATTAAACACTTCTTCAATAACATAGTTAGTGTTCGTTTGATTTGGTGGTCTTTGGTTTTTAAAACTTATATTCTTGCTATATGTATCCATTGGTTCTGGAGCTGAACTCCTCACGTTTGAATTAAATTGCTTAATCTGGTTGTTACGATTGAATGGAGTTTGTGTAGAAAAATTTTGAAATTGTCTTACTTGTTGCCCGAACTGATTGTTGTTATGAAGAAAAGAATTAGGGGAATAACTTCGTTGAGGCTGAAAATTTTGTCTTTGATTTTGTTGGAAAGATGGTCTGAATGATTGTTGAAAATTATTTCTGAATGGTTGTTGAGAATTATTTCTAAACGGTTGACCTTGAAAAGGTGTTCTAAAAGTGGGCTGCTGTTGACGATTAAAATGTACAAAATTTGTTTGGGTATTAATTGGTTTTTTTACAACTGTAGCACTTGTTTTTGAAATAATAGAAGAGTTCCTTATATAATGAACATTTTGTTCTTCAAGGCAAAAGTTTAAAGCCTGTGCCATAGTTCTAGGTCTCATCGCCCTAATTGTTGAACCTAGTGGTTCCCTGAGTCCTGATAAAAATACATTTAAACACATTTCTTGGTATAATAAATTTTTAGATTCTACTACACTTAAATTAGTTTCATGAAGTCGTACATGATTTGTTATACTTGAAAGTATTTCAATAATTTGCGAATAAAATACCTCAACAGTATTTGCATTTTGTTTTAATAAATGAAGATCACGAACTAAACTTGTTTCATTCCTTTTGTCAGCATAATGAGTCACTAAATTTGCTTTAATAGATTCCCAATGAATTATTGTTCCATACATGTTTAGAACCTCGTTGGCGTCGCCAACTATTTTATTTCTTATGGCACGTATTATTGTTTTAGCGTAAGATGTTCCGTCTATTGCTGTCAGTGTACTTAATATTTCTTCCACATTTTCAATAAAATCATACAACGATCGTGGATTTCCATCGAAAGTTGGTAAATATTTAACAGCGTCCGGTACTCTAAGATTTTCCATAATTAAATTTACACTAGCACTATTTGCAGTTGCAATGTTTTGATTTACGTTTGTATTGTTAACATTATTATTTTCGGTAGTCATAATTATGTTATTTTCTTCGCAAATATTTTCACTAACTATTCTGTTTTCTGCTGTGTTAAAACAAATCGAATCTGATCTTGTATAGGGACGTGTTCTTATTTTTATTTTTTTAAAAAAGGATTTATTTTTTGGGAACGACATGTATCACTATCTGAACTTACCCGGCCAACAAAAATATCCAGATACACATGCTCATATTTCGGTTTTCACTTTATTCGTTGTGTTTGTATTCTTCTTTCTCAAAATTTTTTTTAGCGAAGGTCTTGTTGTCCTTTTTATATCAATATTCCTTTGATGTCTCAATTTTCCTTGCGAAGGTCCTATTGTCTTGCGTTGTCCTTTTTATATCAATATGCCTTTGATATGGATTAGATCCTGAACTTAGCTCAACAAAAGAAAATCCGTGGTGACTGCGCCAATTATAACTCTGCTTCAACTGGATGTCAAAACTATTATGATATTGCAATCTGCAATCTCATAATAATGAGCTTTATTTTAAAATAACACATACAAAATAAGATTGCATTTACATATATATAAAATTGAAATACAAAAGATACATAAAAGACATATTTAATATAAATGATAAATGAAACATAAAACTTGTTTGATTCTTAACTCTGCACCCACGCTGATTCTGCGCCCACGCTGCGTCTCATCGCTGCTGTTGCTGCTGTTGAAACTGTTGGTCTGTTGGATAATGCTGTCGCTGCAATTGTTGGATTTGCAGCTGTTAGTCGGAAGACGTAACTCAGGCTGTTTTTGAATTGGATAGCGCGATGCGTTATGTGGTCAATTTGGTGAATGCCGTGAGTTTTGTGGTCAAGTAGCAAGTTGAGCTAAGCATGTTGTCTTCACTTAGTAAAAATAAATAGAAAAATGGAAAGCTATGTTTCTGTAATCACAAAAACGGTATTTAATTTTTGCGTGAAATTGAAACAACTTTTGCTTAGAAGTGTTACAGCTTTTGAAAAAGAGTTGAACATTTGCAAATATGAATTTAAATTATTTTTACAACAAAAACAATTTCTGAGCCTTTCTTTAAGGAAAACTCTAATATTTCAGACCTTCTATGAAAAAATATTTAAAATATATATACTCAACTAACGGTATTATTGCAATAAGGTTTTCAGAGTATTTTAATGTAGCCTTAAGACAAAAAAAAAATTTAACAAAATGTATTAAAAAGCAGCGGAGATATTTGAATCGAAAATCACAAAATCGAATTTTTTTTTTTCTTTGAGCAACGATGTATATCGTTGTACTAAAATTTTTCATAGTTTTCAAGATTGTTCATGTTTTTGGGGACAAATTGACGGCATTTTTTTTATGTTAATTGAACGAAAAATCTTTATTCATCAAATCTGGCACCGGTTTTGCTAAGGGAAAGAGCTCGCTTCTAAAATTTCATTGTAATAAAAATTTTCACAGTATTGAAGATATGTAAGTGATATGTAAGTGTGGTATCAAAATAACGGAAATTATTTTAATTTTACTAAATTTGCGAAAAATTTTATATATTGGAAATATTTGAATATGTAACCTAAAAAAAAAACTAAATATATGCGATTTTGTAAAAAATTTTTACTACAGCGGCATCTGTTGTCCAAGGTGGATCAAAACAGATAACGTTAAAAAACTCATCGTACCTGAAAACCACTATATACCAATTTTCATTCTGTTCACATGAGGAGTTTTGGGTGGTTTTGCAAAAATTTTGTACTTTTAGTTTAGTTTAGTTTAGTTTATTGAGCCTATGGATACAAATCCTTACAGACTAGAGAGAGTAATACATTTTGTTATAGTAATCTTAAAACAAAACAATAAAATATGAATATCAAATAAGAGAAACATTAAACTTACAAGTAACTAAAATAAGCTATTAACAAAATTTTGAAAGCAGATTTTGATAATAGAGAAATCGAAAAGATATTTATTTATTTACGTAACCGAACTTATACAGCACCAAATGCACCAGCAGGAAATCACAAGACAGTAACTCAATTCTGATTTTCCATGTTCTGTGATTTTTACTTTCAAAGCTCGATATCAAAAATGTGGGTTATATATGCGGAGCCACACCCCTTTGTCCAATTCCCGTACCCTAGTACGGGTACCACAGTACCCTACTTCCCTTATTCTACTTTCTAGTAGAAATGCTTCCAAAGCTATTATATAACAACTTTGAGTTGTATGAGTGTTTCTACGCCCCTTTGTCAAGGAAGGAAGTTCTTACCATGTTTCATTGATTTGTGACTTATAGTTCAAAAGTTATACCCAAAATTTGGGCTGATGAAAGTGCCTCGCCTCTATTTCAACGCCCATCAAATGTTTCCAGTGGAATGGAACGTCTGATTTGAGGTTGAATTGCCCACCAGATATTCAGTGCACTCCTTTTCCCTACTGTTATTGATTTAAAAAAAAATTATCAAAATTGGTTGAGAAACACGGGAGAAAATGTTTCTTAACTGTTATGCGTACACCTATTTATATATAGATATAATAATAATAATATGTATAATATATAAAGTAGATAAGGTTAAAAATGGCTTAAAACATATATTTGTGTATATTACTTTGGAGTGGTTTGAAATATTTGAAAAATTTTTTCACAGAAATTATTTTTTTAGCTGTAGAACTTTGCAAAAAATACAAAAACAACATTTTGAAAAATGTAATTTTCATCAAAAAAATCATAGGGGGTAGGTAGCTCATGATTTTCGATGATAGAAACACTTAATTAAATTATGTGTCAAAATGAAGCAAATTTTGCAAACAAATGATATGTTATATGAAAGAGTGTGAGAGAAGAAAATAGAAAAACAAAAATAAAATTAAAAAGAATGTCTGGTCTAATTTTTGAGCAAAAATTGAATATTTTAGAGTTTTTTTGAAAACAACACAAGAAATTGAATTAGTGAGATAACGGTAAATCTTTTCTTATTTCTCAAAAGTTATTTAATTCAACTTTCAGACAAAGAAAATCAAGGGAAAATCGATTGAAAAATGGCTGAGATATTTGCATGCAAAATCAAAATTTGAAATATCAATTGTTTTTTTCACATTCTGAGGCAAAAATCTACAGGTTTCGAAATATCGCAATACTTTTGATATAATAACGGGAAATTTTTTTAACATACTATTCGTGGAAAATATTAGCAAAAAAGTTTTCATATACCGTTATTTTTCTCAACCAACGAATTTTCATACAAAAAACGTTGTACTGAGAACATCTATAGTTTTCGAGATATCGCAATAATTTTGATGTCAAAATAACGGAAATTTTTCAAAATTTACTATTTGTAAGCAATTTTACCATCACAATATATATTGACACTTGTCACATGAAAAAGTGCTTATTGTAGGGTAACCGTAAGCGATGGTGAAAAATATTAAATTTTTTTTTGCACACCTTATGAATGTCTAAATTTCTCTCTTATATCATGTTTTTCCATCTCTTACAGTTTAGCTCTTATTTAATAAATGCTCTTTTTCCACTCATATTTGAGGTCAAAGGTCACCAATTTTCTATTCAATCATATTGTGCAGCCAGACCTTTCATCCGATACCTCATTCTTCATTCTACCTCTTCCTAGTTCTGAGATTCCTAACTAAAATTAATATAAACTTTTAACGTTAATATTTCGGGTCAAAGGTCATCAATTTAAAATCTAACATAATTCGGCACATCTATGGTGCAGTACCTTTCGAATGACATACGTTTCATTGTACTTTTTCTATAATAAATATTGAAAAAGTGTACGACAACATTCGATGTTTGCGTATTAATATATAAGAAGATTCAAGTCTCGATCTTACAAGAGAGCTATAAAGAGCTTTTATAGTATAGGAGTCAAGAAATTCTTGACTATTCCGACGAATAAAGGTAAGAAGGAAATAAGCTTTAGGAAGCAAAAAGTTTAAGTGATCTACAAAGGTAAATTTGTACGCCTAGATCACGAATTGTAAAAACTTTTTTAAGTGGGAAATCGGCCATTGTATAGGAAGTCGTTACTGAGTTGTTAGATTTATTAAAGGTAACATAAGAACATTTACTAATATTAAGCGGCAACCCGTTTCGGACACTCCAATCAAAGACATTATTTAAGTCGACTTGCAATAGTGCTGAGTCTTCTAGATTATTTACCTTACTAAAAAATTTCAAATCATCAGCATAAAGTAGGAATTTTGAGAAGTGGAAACATTTACTTATGTCATTAATATAAAGTACAAATAACAAGGGGCCCAATATGCTACCTTGCGGAACACCAGAAGACACTTTAAAACAGTACAAACTAATATTATTGATTGAGACAAAGCAAAATCTACCATTTAAGTAAGACTTAATCCATTCCAGGAACGTGGAGTGACACCCCATTTTCCCAAGCTTTGCGATTTAAACCTTATGGCATACTTTGTCGAAAGCCTTCGATAGATCTGTGTAAAGGACATCAACCTGAGAGCCAGATTCAAGAGTAGATATACAATAATTTGAAAAAAGCGAGAGATTAGACACTGTAGACTTCCCTGTTACGAACCCATGCTGCTCAATGCAAATGTGTCGCTTAACAAGGAAATAAGGTTTAGGCTTGATAACTGCCTCAAACAGCTTTGATACATTACTTAATTTAGAAATAGACCTATAGTTAATAAATCGTTCTTTTGACCGCTTTTAAACATTGGAGTAATAGCTGCAATTTTCCAAGGCTCTATAAAAGATCCCGACGACAAAAATTTGTTAAAAACCAGACAGAGCGGCTTAGCTAGTACAGATGCACACTTAATTAATAAAATAGAGGCCAAACCATCGATATCGGATTTTGTTGAGCATTTTAAGTCAGACAAAGAGCTGAAAACATCTTCAACAGACACTGAAATAGAACCAATATCGAAACCTAAATCAACATTTTCTAGCAGGGCGTTGTCATACCACGAGTCATCATCAACATAATTTGATTTAAAAAAATCAGCAAAAAGCTTCACAATATTAACTGTTGTGGAACACTTAAAGCCATTAAAGACCATTGATGAGGGAATCTGGGATCCATTTTTTCGATTGTATATAATTCCAAAATGTTTTTGGATTTGAAATTATATTACCTTCCACACTAAGTATATAATGCTTGTACAAAAATTTGTTTAAAAAATTAAACTCTCTAGAATAATACTCAAATTTAAGTTTATAACTATTAATGTCAGTGGACTTGAATAGTTTAAAGAACTTGTTACGCAAATTTTTTAATTTTTTGAGACCACTAGTGTACCACGGCAGCTTGTGGCTTATCTGCACAATATGGGAACATTATTTTCGCAAATATTTAAAATATTATTTTTAAAGATATCAAAACATATTGCGGTGCTTTTTCCATTAAACAAGTTAGTCCAGTTGATTTCATTCAAAAGATTCCTTAAAATCCCGAAATTACAAGAATTAAAATTAAATATGTTTTTATTTTGTTGGCACGAAATAAATTCAAAAAATTCAATTTCTAGAAGTAGTGGACAATGATGAATACTAGCAGGACTAACTGGAAAAACACATTCTGATAAATTAAATTTAATATCGCTAGAAACAAAAATTAAATCTACACTAAGGGAAAAAAATATTAAATTTATCTAAAAACTTTTTTAATTTATTCAAAAAGCGAGTCATTTTTGCACCAATAAAGCATTTATTTAAATCGACCACGTAAATATTTAAAATTTATTTAAATACTTTTTTTATAAAATAAATTATTAAAATATTTAAAATAAAATTAATAAAAAATATATTAAAATTATGCAACATTTTTTTTAAAATTTCTTTCAAATATTTACTATTTGAAAAGTAACTATCGCATTTAAAGAAAATTTATATAAAAATATTGAATTTAAAAAACAATATATTTAAATTGAATATGTTATTAATGGTTTTATAGTATTATTTTCTTCAAATTGCGTCCATCAAATGGCATTTGCATGTATTATTATGTATTATTTATTCTCGCTTCACTTTTTTGTTCTCTAATTTATACTATTTTTGACAGTTGGTGCAATTTTAGGGCACCAAATGTCAAAAGTAGTATTAACTAGAGGGAGAAAAAATAAATATACAAAATACATACATATAGAAGCAAAATATGTAGGTAAATGACAACCGGCACAAGATATTTATCAGAAAATATCAAGTCACTCCACCCTACATAATTTCATTTCTTTGCCAAACATGCATAGTATATTACCCTTGCAACAATAACTCAATGAGAACTATAAGACCTGCAAATGCAAGAAATAAACTGCAGGAACAGAGTGCGATGCTGTTGCTGCTTGTCGGAGTATGTGTGTACGTGTGCGATGCTGTTGTTTCTTGAGTATAAATAAAATTCAAATACGGGAAAAAAAACGAGTTGTAAGGAAAATATTTGATTTATCCACGTAAATATTTGAATAAAATTTATACTCAGGCGTGGATAATGCTAATATGCGTTATTTCCCTTAGTGTAGGATTCTATTTAATTTATTTTCAAAATAATTGATTTGAGCTAAGTCAATGCTAAAAATACCATCAATAAAATTAATTTCGTGTAGTTGATTTACATTAGTTGGTGTGAAATCACCAGCAATACGCATCCAGTGGATTTTGCTTAGGTTAAAGTCACCTAATACGCAAAGATGATTACAAGGATCCAGCGAAGAGTGAAGAGAAATAATAATATTGACGTGAGCATCATAAATTACATCCGAGCTATTAGGCGGGATATATGATGCGCATAGATACAGAGAACAATCTGGTCCATCAATGGATATATGTACATAGTTGATCTAGGATGGAATCTGCATTCGACAAGATAAATAAAGAAGAGCGCAGAGTACGTTTTGCAGCAATCAGAATCCCACCACCACGAGAGAGCCCTGTTTTTAATGGGTCTCTGTCTTTGCGATACACATGATAAATTCCCAAACAAAAAACTCTCCATCAAAAAAATCAGAGTTTAACCAAGTTTCAATAAAAACAATCAGACCATACTCGCCTTGCGAAGACCATTTATAAATGGAATCAGTTTTGGTTTTAATCCCAGATATATTTTGGAAATACAGATTAAGTTTGTGGCTAGAACTATTAGCAGTACTCACATTCGCTAAATTTGTGGGTTCCCAGCGCCGGGCTTTTGAAAATTTTTAAATGGGCGCACTCTCACATTGGCTGGCCATAGAGATGGTTTTATAATATGTTCAAACAAGTTTGCAGAAACACCCAATTTAAATGAAATGCTACTAAGATTATCAATTATAGCATCTCTTTTTACTAGTTTATGGCATGAGAAATGACAGAGGTACTACAGCGACCTCTGGTGTTCAAGATGGGTCAAAGAGATAGCAGCAAAACAGTTATCGTACTTGAAAACCACTATATACAAATTTTCATTCTAATCGCATGAGCGGTTTGTGAGTTTTAGGCAGTTTTGTAAAAAATTTGTACTACACCGCCCTCTGCTCTTCAAGCCCCATGACCCGCCTCGTACCAAAACACTTCTATACACAAAGTTTCATCGCGATCGGATGAACGGTGTAGAAATGTATTCAGGACACACAAACATACATTAATTTTTATTTATAAGATTTTAGTTTCTTGCTGACTTAGGAGGCTACCCGAGGCCATTAAACCGATTAAGTTTATGTTTATACATGAAAACGGAAAGATTCTTTTGGTGCAACGCTTCACCCCACCATTTATCGAAAATCGAAAAACGAAGATTTTCGAAGTACCCTCATAATTTTTGACGTAACGAAGTTACGTTTTGCCGCGCAGGTTTCCAAAAAAGTTGAAAAATGCATTTTTTCAAAATTGATCGGCGTTGATTGAATTGGTACTCGCTGAGTATAAGAGCTGCGACTTAAAAAAATAGTACGACCGTAAAGGATAATTCTTTGACTTCATTATAAAAATAAAATAAAAACTCAAAATGTCATTGGGACGCGGTGGGAGTTGCTTAAGCAACGCACCTGAAAATTTGCTACATGGAATTATTACTTGCTGATTATTAGTGCTAGGATCAAAAATATGATACACCAATAAAGGCCTGTTCTAAACCCTCACAACAAAATTAGACAAAAAATTTCTGACGTCATGGAGACGAAGAGAGAACCGTTCAAAGATCGACAATGCAACATTCATGCAGCGGCGTTGCATTGAATTTTTACTCGGTGAGTATATAACTTACGATAAAAGTTTAAAAAGGAAAATGAAGGATTTATACTTGGCCTTATGACAAAAATATAAAAAAAAATGTTGACATCACCAGGTCGTGAATATAGCAGCTTATATAACAGAAATGTAATATCGTTGCATGGAATTATTACTCACTCAGGAGTCAACAACACACAACATCAACATCATCATTAACATCAACATCAACATCAATATCAACATCAACATCAACATCAACATCAACATCGACATCAACATCAATATCAACATCAATTTCAACATCAACATCACCATCGACATCAACAACAACAACAACAACAACAACAACAACAACAACATCAACATCAACATCAACATCAACATCAACATCAACATCAACATCGACATCAATATCAACATCAATTTCAACATCAACATCAACATCAACAACAAGAACATCAACATCAACATCAACATCAACATCAACATCAACATCAACATCAACATCAACATCAACATCAACATCAACATCAACATCAACATCGACATCAACATCAACATCAACATCAACATCAAAATCAAAATCAACATCAACATCAATATCAACATCAATTTCAATATCAACATCACCATCGACATCAACAACAACAACAACAACATCAACAACAACAACAACAACTACACTTAAGTTGCTGTAAGATTAAGTCAAGAATTTGGTCATGGATTAAAGCAAGAGTTTGGACATGAAATAGGAGTATAAAAAAACACCGTCACGTCAAAACCTACGGGTGTGTCCACGACACAGCCAGCCCCTTTTTTTGCCGAAATCGAAAATGTTCAAATCAGAGCGCATAGAAATTAAGAAAAATGTCCATTCTTGCGATTATTTCTCAATTCAAAAATTCTAACTCTGCCAAACGTTTTTCAATAAAAATTAAAAAAAAAAATTAATGAAAATTGATTTTTATCGATTCAGCTTTCAGCATATTTAATGCTGGAATATTATCTGAAATAAATGGTATTGCATTGAGGTCTTGCCGTTGGCAACCGGCGTCTCGGGATCCCAGACTTTTTCCAATACCAACAATTCCAGGACTATAAAGCCTATAATCCCGGGATTTTCGGGATCCCGAATTACCTTCAAATTCCTGTATTTGGTTTTTTCCAATTTTTCCGTAAATTTAAATGCAATACAAGAATAAATAAAACGGTTCAATTCAACTAAGCAACCGAGTCCGAGTGATGTTTCTCTTCGGCTAAAAATGTTGCGGCCAAAATTCGGTCAAGCCTGGGGGATGGCACCTTAGATGCTAAAGTATTTTTAAGAGCATATTTCCAAGCCCTATCGGCCTAACTAACAGTTCAAAGCCTTCTCCAAAAAAACGGAGTTTGTGAAAATAATGTCGATAAATCAGTTGAAACTTTTGAAGATAGTTGAATCGTCCGAGAAAGTTTTGAACTTTTAATAACTTTTCCCTTCTCTTTGGTAAAAGAAAGCGAATTTACGTTAGGAATGGCATATGTTGCGTTTTTCAGGATTCGTAGCATCAGACTTTCCTTATGATAACAAGATAATTAAAAAACGATACAGTAGTTTCGACTATGTCGTAACACAAGACGTAGAATTATTCAATTCTATTTTGATGACATCTTTTTTAAAAACTATTTAGCAAAATATTTATTCCATACACCTGAGCATATGACCTTTAAAAGAGTGCCGGAAAGGGTTAATATGTATCACCGACCCCCATTACTTTTGCAAAAGGAACTTTTTTGCCTTTGACACCTATTTCCTCCGACCACTCCTTAGGGGGGCTCCCTTACAAATATTATGGTTATTGTATATTTATTCCATACACCTGAGCATATGACCTTTAAGAGAGTGCCGGAGAAGGTTAACATGTATGACCGATCCCCATTATGTTTGCAAAAGGAACATTTTTGCCTTTGACACCTATTATCTCCAACCACTCCTTAGAGGGGCTCCCATACAAATTTTATGGTTTTTGTTTATTTATTCCATACACCTGAGCATATGACCTTTAAGAGAGTGCCGGAGAGGGTTAAAATATATGACCGAACCCCATCACTTTTGCAAAAGGAACATTTTTGCCTTTGACACCTCTTCCCTCCGACCACTCCTTTGGGGGGCTCCCATACAAATTTTATGGTTTTGTCGATAAAACCGGAAACTGTCGATAAATAGGTAGGAAGTTTAAGCAAACAAAAACATCAAATGTTGGCTTTATATTTCATGTAACTGTGTAAAATTTATATAAGTTAGAGAGTTCTCACATGAATTTTTGTCGCATTGAGGATCAAGCAGACCAACAAGTGCTAACATCAACATTGTACGATCAGTACTTTAGGCCCACCAAAGGCTCAAAAAGTTATATAAATACCGACACCTGATCACTATCAACCACCCTACTTACCTCCGAGAATGACGTATTCTACGTCAAAAGAAAGGATTGGTTAAAGAATTAATTAAAATATATTTGCATTTTTTTTTGTAATTGAATGTTTATGTTATCTGGTAAATTTATTGACAAAAAACAGAATCTCCATTTATTTCAAATAACAAAACCTATTCAATATCTTTGCTTTTATAGTTTTTAGAAAAATTTATTGGAGCGAGCAACCCAACTTAATTGCTTCCAGAACGTACCAATTTATGTGGCAAACGCGTAAGTGCTTGCTAAGCGACTGTTACGACCTAGTAATAAATAAATTCAGTATGTTGAAACATTCCACTACGCATGTCTATGCAGGGTATATGAACAATTCCAATATGTTTTCGTATTGTACTCGACCAGAACTACAACGTACACTATGTCACTTGAAAAGTACATATCCACTGTAGCACCGTATTATTTTATATTTCATTTCGTATATTTACGCTAGACAAAAGACTTAAATAAAATTTAAATTATTGTTTTCAATATTATCAATTCATGCAAGGGCGTCAGGGGGGCACCCTGGACTGGATAAATTTTATATATTTTTATTTTCCATGTGTATGTGTTCTATATTCGATGTGTTGCATCTTCATATCATCATTTTCATATACGTGTACACCAAAACATACATTTTCTACCCACCACCCTCCCCCCTTGAAAAATTCCTGCGGACGCCTATGAATTCATGTGTATTATATAATAATTTAGTTAAATTTATTTAATTCATTATATACTAAATATTTTCTCTTCTTTTTTTTTCTCTCTCTCAAAAGATGTATTAACTTTTATGTCCCTATTGCGACTCAATCAATTGAAATTGAATATAAATTTATATTCTTTCTTGCCTGAGTTGGATCTATATGATCTGGCATTATTCATAAACTCCTCTGAATCCGGATTTTGAATGGCGTCTAAATCACTCGGCCTTTTTTTCTTTTGTGGCATCAAAGTGGTGCTAAACGTTGAAGTCGGCGCTGGAGTCGTCGTTGGAGTTGGCGTTGGAGTTGGCTTTGGAGTTGACGTTGGAGGCGACTCTGAAGTTTCTGGAATTGACTCTGTAGTACTCTTTGGACCTGATTCTGAAGTAGACTGTGGAATTGGCTCAGGAGTCGACTCTGGAGTCAGCTCTGAAGTTGACTCTTGATTTAGCTCTGTGGTTGGCTCTAAATTCGGCTCTGGAGTCGTCTCTTGAATTGGCTCAGGACTAGACTCTGGAGTCAGCTCTGAAGTTGACTCTTGATTTAGCTCTGTGGTTGGCTCTTGATTCGGCACTGGAGTCGTCTCTAGAATAGACTCTGGAGTCGTATTTGGAATTGGCTCTGTATTCAGCTCTGGAGTCGTCTCTAGATTCGACTCTGGTGTCGTCTCTGGTGTCGTCTCTGGTGTCGTCTCTGGTGTCGTCTCTGGTGTCGTTTCTGGTGTCGTCTCTGGTGTCGTCTCTGGATTCGACTCTGGTGTCGTCTCTGGTGTCGTCTCTGGATTCGACTCTGGTGTGGTTTCTGGTGTCGTCTCTGGATTCGACTCTGTTGTGGTCTCTGGTGTCGTCTCTGTTGTCGTCTCTGTTGTCGTCTCTGGATTCGACTCTGAAGTTGACTCTGGGGTCGGGGTCGGCTTTGAAGCTTGGGGTGGAGTCGGCGATTTATTCTTGTGAACAAATTGTTTCTCTCGATTAAAATTTATGTGCTATTTACTATCTTATATCATGGAATACCTTGTTTATGCAGTCCCTTATAGCATAGTGGTTAACCTAAAACAAAGTGTATCTCTTAATTAAAAAATTGCTCTTTATCCTATTTTTTATTGTTGCATATGTACCTGGTAATGGAAATGCCTTATGTGGATATCGCAAACCTAAAGCAAAGTAAATTTTTAATTTAACTATTGGATAAATACTAGATCGTTGAATACCTGTGTTCCTTCTTGTATCAAGAAAAATGAAATAATCACGCTTAGAAAAACGTACCGAATCATTTCACTTTGAGAACTATTTCAACAGAAAATTGGAAATAAAATTAATAATGCTTCTAACCAACAGCTTTTTATACGAATTGTTAGCATAAAATCGGAATTTTTACAGTTGTATTGAACAAAGTTTTTGTTATTCAAACTGACCGAAAATAATAGCGGAACCAATCAAATCGGTTAATTGGTGTATTAATTGAGGCATATATGCCGCGACCACGTGCACTGCAATTTAGTAACAAAGCAGTCCTTAAATTCTTACAATCTCATTTAATCTTTTATCATCCACCAATTCCACCAGTTATAGACTCATTCAATCCAAAAAGGGGGAGTCCCACCTTCTAACAAAAGTATATTTTGATACAGTTATGCGGAGGAAGTATTAAATTTTAAATGGTATTAACTTAAGTAAAGCTTATATCAAAATTAAACTAAGAGATCATGAAACGGTACATTTTAAAACATTTAATTTTTTATTTTTTAGTCGAACATTGTCATGCTGAAGAATCACTTTATCATTACTTTTTTGCTCGGTTCAAATGCATCAATTGTAGTCGGTAGCGATCTCCTGTGATTGTTTCGTTAGGCTGGAGCAGCTCATAATAAATACAGAGTACGGTACGACATCCAATTTCCTTGCTTTTGGATATTCAAGAATAGATATGATGCTTTGTTTTAATAGATTCATGACCATCTTGGTAAAATATGGTTCAAAGAATGTTTTCCAAACGATTGAAACCGTAATGTGCTTACCCAATCCACAAGAAAGGCGATCCCACTATTTACGCCAAATACCATGAGATAAGCCTTCTTAATATCGCAAATAAGGTCCTGTCGAACGTCTATTATCGACCCGATATTTTAAAAACTTAAATGTCTCACCGGCGTCTGTGGCGTCTGTGGCGTCCGTGGCGTAGTTGGTTAAAGTGCGTGGCCGCTATGTCAACGAACTTTGGAAACCCAGGTTCGAACCCCAGCAGCTACAGAAAATTATTTGAATTAAAATAATTTTTCTGTACGGCCGTCACCTCTCTGCAGACAATGGCAAACTTCAGAGAGTAATCAAAATGCCATGTAAAGCATCTTGAGAACGAGAACATTGCGTTCATCGCCGTTCGGAGTCGGCGTTAAGCATGTAGGTCCGGTTCTCGGTCAATTGTGTACAAACTTAATAACACGCACAACACAATTGATCATAAGAAGCTAGGTCAAAGTCCTTTCAAGGGCTGAAATGGCCAGTAATTTATTTTTTTTTTTAAATGTCTCACCTCTTAAACACTTATATTTCTATAGAGTGCTAAAAGAATTTTTTAATTGCTCAGATTATTTACTGAACAGATCCGATAATAGTTATGATTTAAGGAGAAATTATCAAATTATTGTTAAAGTTCCTTCACATTACTTACAGCACTTTTTCTATTTCCATTCATGCACTGCTCTCAGACTTTTCAATAGTTTATCAAGTAATGTCCGGCGCATATCTTACAGTATCTTGTTTTTTAAAGAAGCGAAATCATGGCTTTTTCATTATGAAATAGATAGGGATAGGGTTTAAGCCAATTTAGTAATGAACCCAATGTACCAAACCTTCGAAATTTTAGAATTTTGATTTCATGTTCCAGACACTGTATTCACTTGATGTCCTTTTTTCATTTCAGTAAGAAGATCAGAGACTAAGATTGTAAGATTCGTTGTAGTAGATTGTGTGTATTCAGCGTTGAATTTCTGTTTTTATCTGAGCATTGCCATGCGTTGTCAAGTTGTGCATAATCAGATACACGCAAATCGCATTGAACAGATCGCCAAGTGACACTTGTTAAGCCATGCGGTGCTGTGCCATGCGAGGCTAATGGTCTAGTTAGCGCATGGCTTAACATCTGATGTTATCTGATTATAAATATTATATTATAAATGTATCTGAATATGCACAACATGACAACGCATGGCAATGCTCAGATAAAAACAGAAATTCAAGGCTGGATACATAGATAAACATGGAAGATCTGTTTCGTTTTGATTTCTGTGTATCTTCTATGCGTTTGACGTTTTGCCGAAACAGTTTTGCATAATCAGCTATGTGCTAGCTGCTTATCTATGTACCATGCGCTGCTGTGCCATACGAGGCTAACTAGACTATTATGGTTGTTTTCAAGCATAGTTGCCAGCTGGGTAAAACTTTAAAAAGGATAAGCTTGTTCGTTGATTTAAGTAAGTTTTTTTTATTTTGAAATAAGGGGGCAATATATTTCTTTCAGCTATCGTAAAGTTACAATATTGATGTTCACGCATTAGTGCGAAAAATATGTTGCATTTTTGCATTCTTGCAATTCGCATCAACCCGTGAATACCTCTAATAACTAATAGCCTAATTAGCCAAACGTAGTTCAACGCAACACAGCCGTTTCTTTTGTCACATACAAATCTACCGAACGCGTTTTGTGTGTAGCTCATTAAAAAACGTGACGTAGACGCGACGTGACGTAGAAGTCTGTTGAATTTTGATTTCCATGTTACGTCGACTGACAGTACGTTGTGCCATGTTAACCTACGTTACGTCAAGTTTGCATAATCATACCATAAATCTATACATATATTAGCACGCAAACAAAAATCTTGTGGTACACTTTTTTAATATTTATAACACAAAAATGGCATGACTCTTATATCATTCGAAACGTAATGAGCCACAGATGTGCCAAAAAAGAAAAAAAAAATTAAATATATTATGTAACTAGCTGGTACCCGACGCGTTACTGTCGCAACTGAAATGATTTCTATCTCTATCTGAATCTCAAACTCAGTCTCAATCTCAATCTCAATCTCAATCTTGCCCATAAAATTTTACCTGTGGAACGGCTCTTGTAAATTGAGATGGAACACCGAATTCCGATGCTATAACTTCAGAGCTATTCGCTACCTTAGATTAGGGTTGTATGCGAGGCGCCACGCCCCCTTGTCCAATGTTCCGTGAATTTTTTCCAAAACCTTCGCGGAACAATTACGAACAAACTCACAGAAGGAAGTATCCAATTTGGTCCAGTAGTTTTCAAGTTTTAAGTGGTCGAAAAAACCAAGATTCATTTTTATATATATAGACTAGCTGGTACCCGACGCGTTGCTGTCGTAGCGGAAATAATTTCCGTCTCTATCTGAATCTCAAACTCAGTCTCAATCTCAATCTCAATCTCAATCTCAACCTCAACCTCAACCTCAACCTCAACCTCAACCTCAACCTCAACCTCAACCTCAACCTCAACCTCAACCTCAACCTCAACCTCAACCTCAACCTCAACCTCAACCTCAACCTCAACCTCAACCTCAACCTCAACCTCAATCTCAACCTCAACCTCAACCTCAACCTCAACCTCAACCTCAACCTCAACCTCAACCTCAACCTCAACCTCAACCTCAACCTCAACCTCAACCTCAACCTCAACCTCAATCTCAACCTCAACCTCAACCTCAACCTCAACCTCAACCTCAACCTCAACCTCAACCTCAATTTCAATCTCAATCTCAATCTCTATCTCTATCTCTATCTCTATCTCTATCTATATCTCTATCTCTATCTCTATCTCTATCTCTATCTCTATTTTTATCTCTATCTCTATCTCTCTCTAAGTGGAAAGACTCGTGGAAATTGATAACCAAATTTCGAGGCTATGACCGCCTCAGTTTTCTAATAGAAGCATATCACCCAATAGTAATTCCATACTGAATTTCGTTGCTATACGACGTTTAGTTCCAAAGCTATCTGATATCAAAATTTTAAACTGTATGGGCGGGGCCACACCCCCTTTTCCAAAGCCCATCCCAGTTTTAAAGTAGAAATATATCACCAAGTGGCAACTCCATACTGAATTTCATTTTTATACGGCATTTAGTTCCAAAGCTATTCGAAATCATAAATTTGAATTGTATGGGCGGTGCCACACCCTTTTGGCCTATACTGGCTCAATTTTGCCAGTCGAAAGACACGTTCTTCTAAATAGAACGTTCTAACCGAGTTTCATTAATGTGTGACTTATAACTTGAAAGTTATACTGAAAATTTGGTCTGCTGAAAAAGTGCCACGCCCCACATTCAACGCCCATAAAATTTTACCTGTGGAACGACTCTTGTAAATTGAGATAGAATACCGAATTCCGATGCTATGCGACCTATAACTTCAGAGCTATTCGCTACCGTAGATTTGGGTTGTATGGGAGGTGCCACGCCCCCTTGTCCAATGTTCCGTGAATTTTTTCCAAAACCTTCGCGGAACAATTACGAATAAACTCACAGAAGCAAGTATCGAATTTGGTCCAGTAGTTTTCAAGTTTTAAGTGGTCGAACAAACCAAGATTCATTTTTATATATATAGATGATAATAAAAAAAAAAATTAACGAAAGATTAGGTAAAAATTTAGCAATAATAAAAAATGTTGCATGGAATTATTACTCCTTGATTATTGGCACTACGGTCAATTTTATAGAATGACAGTAAAGTTGAGGTTTTCGGTCAAATGATACAAAAAAAAAAAAAATAAATAAATTAATGGCTTAGAGGCCTCTCTTACGGAACCCTTTATAGTAACCTTTATTTATTTATAAAAAAAAAAGTTAAATAAAAATTAAAATAGGGACAAGTTTTACGACAAGAATTTGGTTAGGCATTAGGGCAATGATTCTACAAGTGATAAGACCAAAGATTAGGACCTGAAAAAGATAAGGAGTAGGAAAAAAAATTGGACAAAGATTAAAGCATAGAATTGGACAAGGATAAGGACGAGAATTCAGACAGGAATTGAGGACAGGAATTCAACAAGGACTGGGGCAAGGGTAAGGACACAAATTCAGACGTACCTAAAACAATATTTGGGACAAGATCGGGAAAAGTATAAGGGTCAAGAAATGGGACAAGCAATAGAACAAGGATTTGAACACACTTAGGACAAAATTTAGAACAAAGATTTAGAAATAAAGTTGGACAAGTATTAGGAAAGGATTCGAACAAGGTTAAGGTCAGGAATTTGAATATGGATTAAAAGAAGAGTTTGAACAGGAAGTAGGACAATTGAAGAGTCGATGAGAACCACCGTTGCCAGATTGGGCGATTTATAAAAGAAGACATTGTCAAAAATTTCAATTTTGATAATTTAGCTACATTCAGCTTAAATAAAATTTGAGCGGATAAAAGCAATTATAAAAGAATTAATGACCTTACATTTCATTATCAGTTCCGTGAAGAAATTCATAAATTAAGTGATGATATTGTTAAGATAGACATACTATCAAAATGCCAGAATTTCATTACAGTTTTAATCAAGGAAATGTTAAAACGATTACGTAGTCTGTTAGAAATTTTTGAAAATGCTTTTATTTTATGTCCTGAAAGATGTTTAAACTATATAAGAACTTCTTTCCGTGAACTCCCTCTTCATTATCTATCTCTTGAAGAGTGACGTGCAGAAGAAATCGAATTTGAATCTTTGTTGACATTTCCATGGAGCAATGTTTTCAAAAACAAAGTGCCATCTGAAAGTGAAGAATTTTGGTAATCGGCATACAAAATGAAGACAGCCGTAGGCGGAAAAATGTTTGACAATATTTGTAAGTTGGCATTCATCTTGTATAAGCTAAATCAATGTATGAACTAAACAAAACTTCGAGAATTGACGAAACGGAGGAAGAGTCTAATATGGCTGAAGGAACTACGTTTTTTGCAAAAAGTTTTTTTTTTAAAGTTGCATATTGAAAAATTCTAAAAAGTTATAGTCTCTAAAAAAATGTTCTGTAACGATCAAAATTCTCGTATAAAATGAAGTAGCTTTTTTATTATTTTTTATAGATCTCAAAAGTATGAAAATAAGAATATCTAATACTATTAACAGATCTCAATATTATTTGAAAAAAAATGTATACAATTTGTTTTGTTTTTTCTATTATAATAAATTTCTTAGAAAAAATGGCGATTTTTGGCGATTTTTTTTTTTTCATTGGGCGATTTTGGGCGATATTTTTTGAAATCTCGCGCTTTTCTCAAAAAAGTTCTGGCAACACTGATGAGAACTACGTTGTAAGCGACAAAATTATAGGTTTTAAGGAATTGAAAAAAAAGTTTTTAATGGCAGACTTAGAGCCATTTGGTTTCGACGTCAATGTCGAAAAATTTATGGAACTTGAGTAACTACACTAAGGAAATAACGCATATTAGCATTATCCACGCCTGAGTATACATTTTATTTAAATATTTACGTGGATAAATCAAATGTTTTCCTTACAACTCGTTTTTTCCCGTATTTGAATTTTATTTATACCACACACGTACACACATATTCCACACAAGCAAGCAGCAACTGCACTCTGTTCCTGCAGTTTATTTCTTGCAGATGCAGGTTTCTTAAAGTTCTCATTTAGTTAATGTTGCAAGGGTAATATAGCCTGGATGTTTGGCAAATATGATTTGTGAGTGCGATGGTGAGTGCGATGCATGATGAAATGATGTAGGGTGGAGTGACAACTCGGTATTTTCTCAAGAACATCTTGAACCGGCTGTCATTTACCTGCATGATTTGCTTCTTATTCTCTATCTTATTTTTTTTTTTGTAGTTTATACAATTTTTGACATTTGATGCCATAATACTGCACCAACTGTCAAAAATAGTAAAAATTAGAGAACGAAGAAAGTAAAAAAGAAAATAAAATATACCGCCAAATGGCATTTGATGGACGTAGCTCGTGGGAAATATTCAAATAATTTCAATATTTTTATATAAATGTTCCTTAAATGCGATAGTTTTATTTTCAAATACAGTAGACGTCCAATATAACGAATGGTTTCTTGTCCAGCCTTTTCGTTAAATCGAAAAATTCGTTATATCGAATGAATATTTTAAACAAAGAAATATATTTTTTAGTAGTTCAGTTTTTATTTATATGTATATCAATTAAATATTCGCATATGTTTTTTTTTTTTAGTTATAATTTCTCTTGTATAATATTGATTTTAGTATAGAAGCCCTTGAGTGTTCGTTAAATCGAATGACAACAAACTATTTGAATTCGATATATAGAATAGTCAATGAAGAGATTTTGCCGTTCGTTATATTGGACATTTGTTAAATCGGGTATTCGTTATATTGGACGTGTACTGTAGTATATATTTGAAAGATATTTAAATATATTCGTGCATAATTTTAATATATTTTTTATTAATTCTGTTTAAATATTTTAATATTTTTTTTTAATTAAAAAAGTATTTAAATAAATTTTAAAAATTACGTAGGCGATTTAAGACAATGCGTTATTGGTGCAAAAATGACTCGCTTTTTGGATAAATTAAAAAGTTTTTGGATAAATTTAATATTTTTTCCCTTAGTGTATGTGCTCTTATAATAGGCTGGAGCATTTTTAACGTAAGTATGCAAAAAAACTATTTTTGATTAATATGTCGCTTTCAACGCTATTCGCGTCGACTTTTCAATTATTAGAACATTTATAAGAATAAGGATAAGAATGAAGACAAGTTTGGGAACAAATGAAAGGATAGGGACAAGAATAAGGACAAGGATACGGACAAAGATACACTGTCAAAATCCACGGATGGGTCTACGATACAGCCAATTTCTTTTTAATTTTGCCAAGCTTTTTTCAATAAATATAAAAAAAAACAAGAGAAAAATCTATTTTGATATGGTCGAATTTCGACCACAGGCGATACTAGTTGTATATAGTATTTATAAAATTACACTATTAGTTTTTTTTATTTTTTTTTTTTTTTGGAGTGATGTGGGATCACCACATGTGTTAAGTAAAATGTTGGGCAATAAAAATAATTGGAGTTGGTGATACATTTGACCCAAATAGGGGTCATTTGACCTATCTAGGTGTCACCCCGGGACAGTAACATCGATTTTTGATGATCTTGGGGTCACCCCGGTGTAGGTATTAACTATTTTTATTAAATTTTGGCCAAATTACCCAACTTTGGGGCCGGCGCGGCAAGGGTTATTCCCACTCGATCGGAACCAAATTTTGGCTCAATCATTTTTTTTGCGTAACCTAATAAAATTGGGCCTAATAAGCTATCAATATCGAAAAAACGTGCACTTAAACCGGACTAATGTACAAACAAAGCCTATTTCTTGAACAAACTCTAATTATTCGGTGAACAAAGAGAGAATTGTCAGTTGCTATGAGATCTCTATCTCCTCGGTTAGTCGTGATGTCTTCTGTTGTCCTCGAGCCTAACCACTGTGTTGGTGGGTACATTTTTCCCACATAAACTCATTTATTTATTTTTATTTTATTACAAATATCGTTGAAAATCTCAAAGATTTTTGGGTTGTGGCTTTGAATGGGTGAATGCTGACAATGTGCGAAAAAGCTGTAGTAGCTAAACTCTATTGTTATTGCATGTAAAAATAAAAATAAAAAAAATTAAAAATGGTCCAGATCATTTCCGACAGTCCAATTGCTGTCAAGAACTTCCTCATTATTGAAGGTATCATTTAATCATGTCTAAATGAATACTAGAACATTGAAGTGACATAATTTGGCATCAACAAAAAGTTAATTTAATTTGCTTCTTATACCGACACATTTGTGGTAATAAATGGGAGTTAGGGACGATAATATTGTTGTTGGTGTTTATGCAATTTTTGAAGAAGAGAGATATGTATGTTTATTCCTGAAGTGAGACCATAGGTATCAAAATCCACTTTGACTTGATAGATCGTCATGCCGAGTTGCTCATGAAAACTAATAAATAAGTTACGTAAGTCATCAACATCGGTAGACAGACCTTCTTGCTGAATTAAAAGCTTAGTTTTGGTCTTACCTTCAATGCATGTTGAATCCGGGGCTTTATGCATGTACGCGAGATACATACAAACGTTATTATATACGCTGTTTTCTCTAAGGCGCGAAAGGACATATCTGCCCTCAGTGTTTGCGCAAGAATTTAAAATCAATTTGAATCTTGGTTGTAGTAAAAGGTCTTAGAATGACTTCGTACTGCCAGGTTGGTTCGAAGGTTCAATTATAATTGGATCAGATGGAGAGGGGTTTAGAGTATGGGAGTGCACGAAATTGTAATAGGGTGTACTGGGAATTGTAGGTATATTTTAAATGAAGTTGGGGGAGGTCAGATTCTGAGTTAAGGTTAAATGAGAGGCGCTAAGATTTTGATAATTTTTGGACAGAAGAGGAGGAAGGAATTGAAGTATGTTTTGGAAAGTAGAGAATTGGGGGAGGAAATTTGGTTTATAAAACCAGTTACAATCCTGCAAAGGTTTCTTAGATACATTACTTTTATTATATTTAGAGTTAAACTGAGAAAAATAAGCATTACTTAAAAGGATTACTCATAGTAACTACTAATCTTATGATAAACTAAGAAGAGTAAGCATTATTAATAACCTTACCTATAGTTCTAATCTTATGATGACGCATATTAGGTAGGAATGCTAAATTTAAAACTCCAGTATTGCTGGCTTTAATGGACATCATTATGCAGTCAGAAATTGCGACACCGAACTTCTTCTGAAAGTAATTACGTTACCAGGATACGCTAGTTTATACTCGTAGGCCCTAAATCAGTTCTAATCAGCGAAATGAATAAAAGGGCCAAAGCCTAATTAAGAAAGATAATCGCCTGATTAAAATAAGGCCTGCCCTAAATGAACAATGTACAAGGTGGCGCAAAAATAACCTTCCGATGTTTTTTGGCTGTAATTAAAAAAAAAAAATTAAAAACTTTGATTCTTCTTGTGGATTATTTTTATTTGGTCTTTTAATTTTTTTTACATCAAGTCGAGAATATGATGTCATGTAAATGGCCGCCGCCACAGTTGATTGTCATTTGAGCCCTTTTTATGGCATTTTCCATCACTTCGGCCAAAACTTCCGGCGATAGGTCCTCACATTCTTGACGGATATTGTCTTTAAGAGCTGCAAGAGTCTGAGGCTTGTTGACATAAACCCGCGACTTCAAAAAGCCCCACAAAAAGAAGTCTGGAGCGGTCAAATCAGGCGATCTTGCTGGCCAGTGCAAATCGCCAAATCGGGAGATTAGGCGCCCGGGAAATGCATCCTTCAGCATATCGGTTGTGGCACGTGCAGTGTGTGCCGTTGCACCGTCCTGTTGGAACCACATGTTTTCCAATCCCAATTCATCAAGTTGCGGCAAAAAGAACTCGTTGATCATTGCTCTGTAGCGCTCACCGATGTCGACGGCGCTTCCATGACATCCTCGGCTACAGCAGCAATATTCTCTGCAGAACGGCTACTCTCGTGTTGTGCCAGTCTCTTCGAGGCGAGCGGCTAAACGTCGCAGTGTTTCACCAGTAGGCGTTGGACGGCCAGGAAATCTGCGACGAAATTCACGTTGTGCCAAAGTCACCGACCGATTATTGAAATAGTCAGCAATATTCCGCGTTCTGGAGCAGTGTAGCGTAACATTGTTTATTAACGTGTATTTCGCATGTGTTTACTACACAAATGTCAAAACAGAACTGACATTAGGGGCCAATCGCAAAATTTATAGCATTTTCTGATAGGAGGATTACTTTTGCGGCACCTTGTAGTTTACTGTCTTTCATTCGCACTATTTTTGATCCGGTTATTCCATTCAAACAATGTTCTTGATGTTCCGAACTGATAGATCAATATGCGCAGTGAAGCCACAGGATTAGTTATAGGTGAAGTTTGGGAAAAGTTTGGGGTCCACACCAGGAGGATTTCGAACAATACGTTTGAAATCAACTAAACTCCCTGATTATGGAAAATTTCAATGAAACAAAGTTTAATTACTTATGATCTATTATAATTCATCATGATTCATCATCATAATTGAGGTTTCGCTATCAAAGTCAGTCAAGATCTGCGCAGAACACGATATCGAAGTAAGAAAACCGAGACAAGCTTCGCTTCAAACTCATCTTTGTAATATCCAGACTAATTCAATTGAAGATTTTTATCCAATTTCAACTTACATTCTTTTATTTATTCGTCACTCACCCAAGACTGTTTTCTTAAGCACCGTGTAAGCACCGGATCAAAAAAGTGAAACATTGGTGAAAACGGATTTTTGTTAAAAATATCAACAGCCCTATCGAGTAACGACATCAACGAATGAATGCTCTTTTTCAACATTACGCCGGTTCAAAATTACTTGAGATCTACTATGAGTGAAAATCGACTGAACGGATTGGCGGCGGGACAGTATTGGACGATTTTTTTTCTGTATCCCGACGCATTAATTTATTGAGAGAATAGCTCACTCGAAAACTAAAAAATGGTCTGAAAATGTACATAAATAAATGAAATCTTTAATTTTATAATCATATTTTTAACTCCACCTGTTCTCACGAGCAGTCTGTCCAAAACCAGGTTATAGGAGGATGGTCGCAGGCAACGGGTTCAGCCTATCCTGTGTCAATGTAGAGGAACTACCCAGATCCTGGAGTTGGTCGCCCAATCTGGGGAGTAGGTGAACCGTTTGACTCGATCAACGGTAGCGTATGCCTATGAAGGAATAGCAATGATGCTTAAAATTTGTTAGCACGGGCATTGTCGTTACTCTCGGCAGACGTGCGATCACAATTCACTGGCACATTATAAGCATTGGTCTTATGGGTAGTCTTTTTTAAGGCTGGTAAAAATGGTAGTAAAATTGTGGTTTAACTGGTGTAAAAGAGGTGTCAGAGTTGGGTACTCCCAGGAGAAAAGTATATTTAAGTAATCTCGGAGTGCCAGAGTTGAAAATATGCAATGTAGTGGTGGCCACGTATCACACACAGTCAAATGCAATGTTGTCCACGCTGCAGCACATCCAATAGTGGTAACATTTGCCACTGCAGTGATGTACAATGACTTTAAATGTGTCGGTTTGTGTGAATGCGTATCGAGGTAAATCCCTTTTGCCCGGAGAGACTATCGCAGGGCTGGCCCTTAGGGGAGTATCGTGCTGGCTGTGGTATTTCAATGTCGCGAACAAGACTGTGAAATCGGCGCTTAATCAACTGGGTGGCAATCCCCATAAATTGTCAGAGATGTTAGTTGGGTCTTGATTTCCGCCAATAAATGTGGATGGTGATCCAACTAATCATCCATAATCGGTACTGTTGCGTTCCAACATTGGTTGCAATCCTTACAGTAGTATAGTTATTAATTTAAATATACACTTAAGTATTGTGTGTAACCGGTGTTGAAACTACTATGACAGGGCGTTGGTCGCGTCTGGAGTCATGGAAGTGACGCCCAGGAGATGGTTGGATGGACGTTAGTGTATTGGTATTAGCATGGTACTAACGTCCTGTAGACTTATCTGCTGGGCGTCAATTCCATGAACATAGACCCCATTGCCATGGGGCAACGTAAAATTAAGCCTTTACGGCAGGTGTTCACGTTTCAATAAAATTGAATTTCAATCATATTTTCTGTATATCCATTTCTTGAAAGTTTTCTTTGTACTTAGAAGACTTTTTTCAAATCAAACCCGCCCCCAGGACCAAATACTGCGCATTGCCCTACCCACTCCGCATGGCCCTGCCCACTTAAATAAATGACAGTCATCGTTTGGAAAATGCCAGATTTTAAAATAATATCGATTTGAGCCTTACGAAGCCATCTATGTGTCAGACTATTAAAACAGCCTATTTAAGTATTCCAGGAGTAATGGCTCTGATTTTGTCACTCAACGAAACCTATAACAGAGTATATCTTTAATTAATAAAGAATGTACTTGTTCTAAGACCGTTTATTACCTTGAATTCTGTATGTTTAAAAGCTCCTTCCTGAATTAGGGATAAAGTAACAATAACGCTTAGAAGAACGATCGGAAACGTATTGCTTTGAGAACTTTTTAAACTATTTCAACGAACAATTGCAAATGGAATTAAACGGCTACTTATATTTTCATCAGGTTTTTATGATTTTTTTAGCATAAAATCATAATTTCTACAGTCGTATTAAATAAATACTTTGAAATTCGTATTGACCGAAGGTAATAGCGCAACTAATCAAATGGGAGAATTTGCTTATGAATTGAAGCAGGCAGAATTGTTGGGAAAGTGAAAGGGAAGTTGATAAATGTTTTTGCAACGTATTTGCCAAAGAGTTTTTCAAGAAGAAGAGCTGACAGAACTGACACAAATTAAAAGAGTCAGAACTATAAAACCTTTTTATAAAATAAATCGACCAGAACACAGCTATCACTTCCATCAGTGATAGACTGGGGCCTTAAATGTGATCCGGAATATAACGATACAATAGCGCTCCCACATAAATATACATACAACAATAAAATAATTTGTTTAATCCTTCTTTTAAGTTAAATTTGATGGATCATTTTAAGGGAAGTTTTAGACAAAAGCGGTTAAAACTAAGGCATGTCTTAGAAGATGTTTCCTAAAAAAGTTAATTATACAGGGTGTCCCAAATGTCACTATCTGGTTTGCTTGGCTTTTAACTTTTCATTGGATTCACTAATATAGGTACAAAATTAAGATTTTATTCCGTATTTTTTTTTTTTAATTTTGACTAAGAAATGGGCGCCATTTAAACACTGACAAATTTTGGCTCTTTTTATCGGCTTCTCCATAACAGAACCCAGCAAATCCTGTGATACGTTTGCGATTTCAGCTCTGATGTTTTTTTTAACTGATCTAAGGTTCCTGACTTGTTCATGTGTACTTAAGTACCGGAGCTGTAAAATCAAGTGATAGGGCAGTTCAATTTAAATCATCGTGTTTGGAGACAATGCAGTCAGAAAAAATCTGTTGCAATGCATGCAATATTTCTCAAGCAGTATGGACCGTATCGTCGTTCTGTTGAAACCATACATCCTGCAGTTCTAATCGATTTACTTCAGTTACCAACAAATATTTAATCATTTGTGCGCCGTTGACTGTAACTGCGTTACCTCTGTCATCTTAAAAAAAAATACGATCCACAACGGGGAATTCGGCCGTTACTCCGTCACCATGCAGTGACCTTTCGAAATGGGTTTTCCTTGGATTTTCCATTCCCCAGAACCTACACTTTTGTTTTTTTAATGTTCCATTCAGCTCAAGTTGAGCCTCGTTTTACAAATTTTAAATTTTAACAGTTTTGAAGAAAAATCTGGAATTTTATATGCAGAGTTAGAACTAGACATGGGTAACGCAACAAAAATTCTGCGCTGCTACACTAACCCAAGCGCAGTTAACTGTATCAGCGTAATGCGCTAACGCAAATGAGCCATGAAGCAATTTGAAATGCTATGAAATGCAACGCAGGCTGCTATTTAAATTGGATAGCGCGATGCGTTATGTGGTCAATTTGGTGAATGCGGTGAGTTTTGTGGTGAAGTAGCAAGTTGAGCTAAGCATATTTATTGTCTTCACTTAGTAAAAATAAATGGAAAAATGGAAACTATGTTTCCATAGCTTTCCAACAAAAACGGTTTTTAATTTTTGCGTGAAATTGAAACAACTTTTGCTTATAAGTGTTACAGCTTTTGAAAAAGAGTTGAACATTTGCAAATTTGAATTTAAATTATTTTTACAACAAAAGCAATTTTTGAGGCTTTTTTTGAGGAAAACTCTAATATTTCAGACCTTCTATGAAAAAAAATATTTAAAATATATATACAGTACAACTTCTACAGTCCGGACATGCGCCAATTCGGACATTCCAATAATTCGGACACTGCCATAATTCGGACAGTTCCAAATTTTTACCTCTACAATCCGGACAAATTTTTTTCTTATGCAAAAGGACAGTTATTTTACCGTTTTTGGTTTCGCACACTTATGTATTAATGTATGAAAGTATTGAAGTTATCAAGTAGGCTCTGCAATTATTGCACGAATTTATTAGTCTTGTCGTTACATCAGCGAAGTAAACTTCTGTTTCCTTGTAAGCGAAAACTTGCGTATTTATTTCATTTTGCTAGTTCAAGCGAATTGGCATGTCATCTTACAGACTCTGAGGAAGATATTGAGGCGATAGATATAAAAACCAAGATCTCTCATGCAGATGCTAAGAAATCATTTGCGGTTTGCATTCAATGGGCTGAGGAGAATGATTTGGATATGCAAGATATTGTATTATTGAAGAGACTAGAAGAAAAAGCACGAACAAACTACCTCAACAAAATCATCCAACCCAAAATAAGTTCATTTTTTAGTAATTCTTAGTATATATGTATTTTTACAAATGTAAATGTATATATTTCCCACCTAAAACAAATTCTTTTTTTAATAAATACATTGAATTGATAACTTTGTTTTATTTCATAAATTTTGCTTCAAAAATGTTTACATCTATAGTCCGGACAACCTCGATAATCCGAACGACCCTAAAACTATATGTGTCCGGATTATCGAAGTTGTACTGTACTCAACTAACGGTATTATTGCAATAAAGTTTTCAGAATATTTTGATGCAGCCTTAAGACAAAAAAATATTTAACAAAATGTATTAAAAAACAGCGGAGATATTTGAATCGAAAGTCACAAAATCGAATTTCTGATTGTTTTTTTCTCAACGATGTTGCATATCGTTGTGCTAAAATTTTTCATAGTGAAGATATGTAAGTGTTTTTGGTATCAAAATAACGGAAATTTTTCTAATTTTACTAAAATTTAAGAAAAATTATATGTTTTGTAATATTTGGATATGTAACCTAAAAAAACAATTAAAAATATGCGATTTTGTAAAAAATTTGAACAATAGCGACACCTAGTGGCCTAGGTGGATCAAAGAAGATAGTGCTAAAAAACTCATCGTACCTGAAAACCACTATATACCAATTGTCATTCTAATCGCATGAGCAGTTTGGGAGTTTTATGTGGTTTTGCAAAAAATTTGTACTACAGCGCCCTCTGTTGTTCAAGGTGGATCAGATTGATAACCCCATGACCCGCCTCGTACCAAAAAATGTATATACACAAAGACGAAAAAGAAAGACGAGAAAGAAAAATATTTACTATTTGAAAATAAAGCTTTCGTATTTAAAGGAAATTTATACAAAAATATTGAAATGAAGAAACAACATATTTAAATTGAATATGTTATTAATGGTTTATTATATTTCTCGTTTGGTTTTTGTAATGAAAATTATATAGCCTAGATGTTTAGCCAAGATGCTTCGTGAGTGCGATGGGTGAGTTTTTGTGAGGAACCGAGCTCCGCTTACCCATGATCAGCTATGGGCAGAGAGCTCTCTGGGAGCGTTGTGAGCAAGAATTGAAAACAAAGGCTTATATAGCAACACAAACACAACAACAAATCAAAGGTAAAAGCCAAACACAGAAACAATACAGAAGATTTAAATGTAGTGGTGCCCATACCCGTTCATGATACAATTATACAAGGTACACTAAGAGAAAAAATATTAAATTTATCCAAAAACTTTTTTAATTTATCCATAAAGCAAGTCAATTATGCACCAATAAACCGCATAAACCGACTACGTAAATATTTAAAATTTATTTAAATATTTTCTTAATTAAATAAAAAATTTAAATATTTAAACAGAATTAAAAAAAAAAATATTAAAATTGTGCACGAATTTTTTTAAAATATTTGAAAATAAAACTATCGCATTTAAAGAAAATTTATATAAAAAAACTGAATTTAAAAAACAACATATTTAAATTCAATATGAATTAAAATTTATAAGAAGCAAAATATGCAGGTAAATGACTACCAGAAAATATCAAGTTGTCACTCAACCCTACATTATTTCATACAGCAACCATCCATCGCACTCACAAATTATCTTGGCCAAATATCCACACTATATTACTCTTGCAACATTAACTAAATGAGAACTATAAGAAACCTGCAACTGCAAGAAATAAACTGCAGGAACAGAGTGCGATGCTGTTGCTGCTTGTCGGAATATGTGTGTACGTGTGCGATTCTGTTGCTGTTTGCTTGTATGGAATATGTGTTTACGCGTGTGGTATAAATAAAATTTAAATACGGGTAAAAAACGAGTTGTAAGGAAAATATTTGATTTATCCACGTAAATATATACGAGGTGTGGCAATTAAGTTCCGGGAATTCGTCAATAAAACACGAAAAAATTAAGTTTTAATCAAAAGTTTATTATCGACCTTCACAATAGTCTCCCTCTAACTCTACACAACGTTTCCAACGTTGCTCCCATGATTGGAAGCACCCTTGGTAATCCTCCGACGTTAGACCGTTCAGCACCCTTGTTACGGCTTCCTTGACCTCCTGTACGCCACCATGGTGAATTCCCTTGAGGTACGACTTCATCTTGGGGAATAAGAAAAAGTCGCAGGGGGCTATATCAGGGCTATAGGGTGGCTGCGGCAACGTTGGAATGCCTTTGTTTGCCAAAAACTCACACACAACTAATGAGGAATCTTCGCGCAAATCTTTCGCATGTTACAATTCTCGTTTAAAATTTTTCGAACGGTTTCTTTGTTGATGTTCAATTTGTCAGACAATGTACGAATGCTTTGGCGACGGTCAGACGTGATCAGCTTGCGTAGGCGGTCGACATTCGCGTCAGTACGAGACGTCACAGGGGCTCCTTCACGCAAATCGTCATCTACTGATTCACGCCCCTCTTTAAACCGCTTTGCCCACTCAAACACCCGAGTTTTCGACATGCAGTCATCTCCATACACCACCTGCAGTTTTCGAAGGATTTCCGAAGGTTTATCGCCTAATTTCACCAGAAATTGGATCACGACACGTTGCTTGTAAAGTAAATCACTCATTTTCGTGACGCGACTTAAAAAAGCACTTCCAAAAAACACGCATAAAACACAAACTGAACGTGCGATCGACTTCAAACTTTGACTGGAACTGAAGAAAGGTCACTGCCCTCTAGACATGTATATACAAAATACGCAGTGTTACCAGTTTTCGAAATATAACTAAATTCCCGGAACTTAATTGCCACACCTCGTAAATAAAATTTATACTCAAGCGTGGATAATGTTAATATGCGTTATTTCCCTTAGTGTGGGAGTGACAGATTTTTCATCTTACAGTTATTACAAGGTAGCCTTGAAAACCGGCTATTTTCTCAAGAGCTGGGTCCATAAAATGTCATTTGCCTTTATATTTTACTTTCTCTTTTTTGTTTTACTTTTTTCGTTCTCTAATTTATACTATTATTGACAGTTGGTGCAAGACGAAAAAACTGTCACTCCTACCTTGTATAACTATATCATTTCACCAACTGTCAAAAATAGTATAAATTAGAGAACGAAAAAGTAGAAAAGAAAATAAAAAGCAAAATATGCAAAAATGCAATTAAAGGATTTTTCAACTACCTCTTTCACCCTCTAAATATATTTGCATTTAGATTTGATTGCAATTTAAACACAACAAACCCTGCTATATACCTAACTACATGGTCGTTGAGAAAAGTACTGCCGCTGTCGTCACTATCTAAGACTCTTAAAACTACTTCCTGTTGTGTCGCTTTAAATTTATTTGATGGTATAAGGAGGTGTGGGCTATTTAATGATCAGTCGAAACCGACTATAACATTTCCTTCCTGTTTTTTTTTTTTATTTTTTTGTTGGAGTGGTATTTTGAGTTGGGCGCCCACAGCGGCAAAATAGGTAAAGACGGCTCTGTGTATATGACTTTTAGCATATCAGGTTTCATTTATCAAGTTTTTTTTTAGTGCAATTTAAATTAATTGCTTTGTTTATTGAGTTTTTTATTTTGAAATACATACTTCCGTCATGGTTGATTCACCATTCGTTGTCTACTCAAAAAATAAAGAGAACTATAAATAATTAATTCATAACTACAGTCCATGAAGGCCTTCGATAGAGTCTTGTCTTGTCTATATCAAAATTGTTGCACATGAGCAAATTATTGCACATTACCAAACGACGTTATTTTTTTTCATTAAAGCCAAAGGTTGTCCTTGAAGCTTATCAAGAAATAAGTAGCAGCTGCGTAGAATCCATTATTCTTTATTCCTATGGGAGTTAAAGCATGTGTGGTCTTGTAAGTGCGTCCAAACACGAAACCTTACAGCCGTGGTCGCCACAGGGTCGGAACTATTAACGATTTTGCATGGGTTGAAAAGTTCTCATAGTTGAAATGAATGTTATTTGGAATATGCTTAGCCAAGAGAAATTTTTTAAGAACAAACATATTAAATTTGCAAACATGCTAATTTAACGTATGCTAAAGATTGGAGGTTTCAGCGTTAACCTTTCTTACTTACTTTTCTGGTGCTCACAACCTTTGATCGGTGTTGGCCTCGTCTTAGAATTTGCGCCACCATCTTCTAATTTGCGCTTACTAGGGCCAGTTGGAAGCACTAAGCGTCGTGAGATTGTCCAACACTTGAATCTTTCAACGAAGATATGGGCGTCCTTTTCTGCGTTGATCATCACCGAGCACGGAATCGAATATTTTTTTTTTAGCGTCTCGTTTTCCATCCGCTCAACGTAACCTAGCCAACGCAGCCGCTTGATTTTGATGCGCTTAACTACGTCAATGTCAGCGTACAGCTCTGTCGATGTCGTGGTTCTATCGAATGCGAACTCGCTTTTGACGCAGATTGGACTAAATACATTACGAAGGATCTTTCTCTCGAAAGCTCCCAAAGTCTTTTCATCAGAACTGCTCAAGGTCTATGGTTGTGCTGCATAAAAAAGGACTGGTATAATTACTTATAAAGTGTGAGTTTTGTTTGTCGAGAGAGGGCTTTGCTCCTCAATCGCCTACTCATTCCAAAGTACCACCTTTTGGCAAGAGCTACCCTTTGTAACTGACATCAGCAAATTATTAATAATGACATCGTTGAAGAAGTTTACTTTGGCTCCAGGTAGAGGAAGGTGTTGGTGACGTGGGTTGCTGACGTGATTTCCAAGACGCTGGGACTGTTTACTTATTGACACTAGATAGATAGATAGATATGCTTGGGGCGAGCTAATTCAGCTCTGGCACTGCGGCATCTTGTGATGCCTATTGTGCCATACCTTTTCTTTGCTTAAAGCAGTTCGTTTGCTTTAGTTTTTTTCAGAAAACATAATATATTTTCGAGGTTGAGAATCGCAAGGTGTCCTTGAGAGACTATTTCGCTATTTAGGATTCTCTTTCTTATATGGAGAAGAGCTGGACATTCAGTGAGAATATGTCTGGAGGTTTCTTCATCCTCAAGACATAATCTACATAATGAATCAGTAGCGAGATTCATTTTTTGTAGGTGTTTCTTTAGTTTGCAGTGTCCAGTTATAATTCCGGTCATCATCTTTAAGTCTTTCTTCCCTAAGTTGATAAGAAATTTCGATTTCTTGGGAGAAAGTTCTGGAAATATTTGCTTAGTGCATATCTGTCCTAAGCAGTTCTTCCAGATGTCTTGAGATTCGCGGAATGAGGTTTTTTGACGTGTTGCTTGAACAGATTCTTACCAACCCCACAGAACGGTTCCGGTCCTATGAGTGGTGATGATGCTCCCTGTTTGGCTAGGGAGTCTGCTCTTTCATTCCCGTCAAAACCACAGTGGGCAGGAATCCACTGTAGAGTAACTTTGTTGTTTTGCGCAGCCAGGTCGTTGAGGACGTCGACAGTCTCCAGCACTAGCTTGGATTTTATGATGGGTGATGTCAGAACTTTAAGGGCAGCTTGACTATCAGAGAAGACGAAAATTGATTTGCCCCTAACATTGTTCAGACAGTTCAGTCTGACACATCTGTTAATGGCAAGTATTTCCGCTTGAAAGATTGTGGTAAATAGACCTGCACTGAAGAAGTGGCTCTCATTGGAGTGTTCTCCAAAGACCCCTGCTCCCGTGCCTTTCTCCATTTTGGAGCCATCTGTGTACCACACAAGGTCGTTTTCGGACGGGCTAAGTTTCTCGTGTTCCTAATTGGATCTGGGGGGGATAACTACGATGAAGTTTTTGTTAAAGCGGCTTTTGGGAAGCATGTCATCTAATGGCATGCAGAATTCCTTTTCTCGCTTTAGGGTTGTGATTAAGGTTAGGTGTCCCTTTAAGGGGTGGTTTGGGACAGTATAACCCAGATGGAAAAGTCTGTGAAGGCTGAGCTTCGCCTCCATCTGGATGTGTATGTTGATTGGGGTGAGCCCTAAGATGACATTGAGGGCTGCTGTTGGCGTAGATCTTATGCAGCCTGTCATACATATCCCTGCACATCTTTGAACTCGTCCTAACCGCTTGATGGTTGATCCTTCTAGGGTTTTCGACCACCACACTTCCGACGCGTATGTAAGTGCGGGTCTGACGATCAAAGTGTAGAGATTGTACATCACCTTAGGGCTTAACCCCCAGTTTTTGCCGCAAATTCTTCTGCATGTCCACAATGAGGCTGTTGATCTGCTGATGATGCGGTCTATGTGGAGGTTCCAGGACAGTTTGCTGTCCAGGATCACTCCCAGGTACTTTGCTGAGTTGGAAAAATCTACTTTTTCCTCAAAAAGTACCGGGTAAGTAAGATTGAGCTTGCGTCGTTTTGTAAAAGGAACGATTACTGTCTTTTTTGGGTTTACGGAGAGGCCTTCGTTATTGCACCATCTCTGTACTGTGTTCAGTGCTGCTTGTAGAACATCAGACACTGTATTTTCAAAGCTCCCCCGTATGATGACTGCTACGTCATCAGCATACCCAACCGCCTCTATCCCAGTTTCTTTGAGTTTAACTAGGAGGCTATCTACAACTAGTGACCAAAGCAGAGGTGATAGGACGCCTCCTTGCGGGCATCCCCTGGTTGTAGTTGCTTTGAGGGAAGTGTTATCCAGGCAGGTCTGGATAACTCTACTATTGAGTGTCGTCATAATCCACCTGCCTATGATTGTTGGCATGTTAAGGTTATTGAGTGCCCTTCTAGTGGACTCGTATGACGTATTATTGAAGGCTCCTTCGACTTCAAGGAAAGCGACAATACATATTTCCTTGCAGTCGATAGATTCTTCAATTGTGGTTATAAGGTCATTAAGTGCTGACTCTGTTGACTTACCCGTTTGATAGGCATGTTGTGCCTTACTTAGGGGATATATTGACAAGGCATTCTCCCTGATGTATTTGTCGATTATTTTCTCCATGCTTTTCAGTATGAAGGACATAAGGCTGATGGGTCTGAAAGATTTTGGATTACTCTCTGAGCCTTTGCCAGCCTTAGGAAGGTATTTTACTATCACTTTTCTCCATGCTCCAGGTATATGGCCATAGGCTAGGCTGCAGCTGAATTGTTTTGATAGTAGGGGTATCAGATGTTCTGAACCTTATTGTAGAAGAGCTGGAAAAATGCCATCTCCACCAGCAGATTTGAAGGGTTTGAAGGAGTTTATGGCCCAATTAACTGCTGAAATATTGCAAATCTGTTTGCTGATTTTCCAATCTTCTCTACTTGGCAGATTTGTCTGTTCGTAGTTGTAAGATTGGTTTAAGTGGGACCGTTTTGAATGACGGAGCCCGGGAAGTGAGTGTTGAGAAGGAGTTCTAGGGTCTCTTTCTTTGTTTTTGTCTGAACACCGTTCCCATGTAATAGACTACCTAGGGATTGTGGTCTGACAGTTGATAAGATCTTCTGAAGGCGACAACTCGGTATTGACACTAGGTAGTTCGTCTTATCTGCGATCACTAGAAGATCCATTCGACTTAACTCTTTCGCTAAGCTACGTCTCAGATCTTATCATAAGGTTGAAAAAATTGCATGATATGGAATCTCTTTGTCTGAAACATCGTTTGGTTTCGAATGGAGGAGTGAGATCCTTCCAAATTTCAACTGTGCAGCTGGTTTTACTCAATGGCATTCTACAAAGACAGATAAGCTTTGCAAGAATTCCAAATTCAGACATATTGGAGTATAGGTGATTTGACTGTCGAAGAGGGCTTTGTAATCGACATAGATATAATGCTTGTCGATTTGTTACTCTAGGGTCTTCTCCAAGATTTATCGTAACGTAAATAGTGGATTTGCCAGGTCTGAAGCTAAACTGATAAGGTCCAATTAGCTGGTTTACGATGGGCTTCAGTCTCTCACATAATACGCTCTACAGGGCCTTATATGCTTTTTTAGAAGGCTTATCCCAAGTTAGTTGGCGCAAATGGTGGGATCGACTTTCTTGTGGATTGGACAGAGCACACTGAGTTTCCAATCGTTTGGAATGCTTAGAAGCTCATGAATGCATTTAAATAGTGCTTCGCCTCCATTCTATGTAGATAGGCCGTCGTCTCCTGTGGCTTTGTTGTTTTTAAGCAGAGCTATAGCTTTCATTATAGTCGGGCAGCAGAACTTCAACGCTGTCGTCCGGAATTGGAGTTTCAGGGATATCATCTCTATTAGCGAAATTGCTGTCAGCGTTGCCATTCAAAAGACCACACCTAAAAAAATCTTGCTGTATTATTACCAACTAGCTAATATACCTGGTTTTACTCTGGTGAAAAAATGGAAAATTGTTATATTTAATACTCGTTGTAATATTTTTAAAAATCCAGCTAATGAAAAATAAGTTGCACTAAATTGATTATTTAATTACTTCAACTGTTTGACGACCACCCCTGAGCCACTGGGAAATTCGCGAATCCAACACCGGATTCGTGTTCAGCGGCCGGGTCATGTGGCCACTGTTCCGCTTAAGCAACGTAGGACGGTCAATTCTGAATGGTACACGACGAGAAATTCGCAAAACCAACCACCAAAGACGAATCCTTCTCCACCATGACAATGCGAGCTGTCACACATCTCGTCAAACATGTGCATTTTTGAGCAGTCAAAACGTCGAATTGATGACTCATCTTCTACACAGTCCTGATTTGGCACCCAATGACTTCTTCTTGTTCCCGAATAGCAAAGGTAAACTGCGTGGTCAACGATTTACGTGCGCCGCAGAAGCAGTTGCAGCGTTCAAAAACCATGTTTTGGAGGTGTCTCAAGAGGAATGGAAAAACTACTATGACAAATGGTTTGAATGAATGCAAAAGTGTATTGATCATCAAGGGGAATATTTTAAAAAACAATTAAGAAATTTTCATTTAAAATTGTTTATTATTTGCTATTCCCTAAATATAAATAGAACCCTCCTAACAGGGTCGTGGTCATGGTTGAATTAATAAGGTTGTCACAAGGGTGAGAGCGAGGTGCCCATAAATGTCAAATCGAAGTTGACGGCTCATACAGAATGATCAGCCGCGAGACAACCTTATTAATTCAACCATGGTCTGGATTATGACTCGAATGTGACGTTATCCTAGTTCTGTTTGCGTACTCACTTCAAATAAAGTTGGAGTTAAATTCAAGTAATAGAAAGTAATTTGATTATCTGTCAAAATGAAAAAATTTGTCAAAAAGTACAGAAACGACTTCAAGTAAGTTTCAAACACAACAGCTGTTTTTTGACAATTGAAATAAAATAAAAATCGAATGGGCTAGTTGGTTTCATGAACTTTGGCGTCATGAATTCCGACATTATTAGTTTTATGTTCGAATCGAAATGAATGTCGATTTAAGGTGTCACAGAAACCAATATTATCGATTTTCTTATCGGAATTAAGCCAAATATCTTACCGTTGACAGATTTAATTTGCGTGAGTTTTTTTCTCTTAAATAGGTTAATAGTTCGTTGAAATGTAGGAAAATACTTCTGTTATAAAAATAAATAAATTAATCCAAAAAAAAAGATATAAATATAACTGCAAAGTAAAAGAAAACTAGTAAGAAATCTTCGACTGGGCCGAGTTAAAATACCCCCAAGGCTGAACCAAAGTATATTCAAAGTCTTAAGCAGTCAATAAAATGTTTATATAAATAATAAATAAATAACTGGACATTTCAGCCTTTGAAAGGACTCTGACCTAGCTTCTTATGATCAATCGTGTTGTGCGTGTTATTAAGTTTGTACACAATTGACCGAGAACCGGACCTACATGCTTAACGCCGACTCCGAACGGCGATGAACGGAAAGTTCTCGTTTCTGCAGAGAGGTGGCGGCCGTACAGAATAATTATTTTAATTCAAATAATTTTCTGTCGCTGCTGGGATTCGAACCTGGGTTTCCAAAGTTCTTTGACATAGCGGCCACGCACTTTAACCAACTACGCCACGGACGCCATAAAATGTTTATTTATAAAAATATTTATGTCAAAGTTTTAACAGAAAACATTCGCTTTTGTTTTTAGATAAAGTCACTTTATATGGGAGGTAGGCGTGGTTATCACTCGATTTAAATAGTTGAATTTCATACTCAGAGTGCATATTAAATATAAATAATAATTGACGTCACAAGGCCCTTTTGCTTGACAAAAACGTATGCAAGTGCAAACGCTTAGACAAATTGACGAAATTGAAAATAAATTCTTTCGGAACAGTAAAGTAAAAATATCCACTCCTCTGTATAAAAATATGAATATTTTAGTATACGAAAATTATGAACTTTTTAACTTTCAGGATTTTTATCTCCTTAACCATTCAAGATCGACAAAATTTTATTGCACCAATAGGTTAAGGAGGTCCATATACATATTATAAAAATAAGAAAAAAATATTTAGGCGTTGGTCCCAAAGTAAAATTATTCCAAAGTCTGACAATATCGCTTGTGACGTCATGCTCTCTCTATCATTCTTGATAGCGACCCAGCTGTGTTAAACATCGTTGCTGTAGGCACGATAAATGTGAAAAAACAAAAATTATAGAGCTTCGATAATTAACAACAATAAAAAGTGGTTCAACGTCCTTATTAGGAAAAATTTTTATTTAAATTAACTGCATCACATTGTCTCTCAGGGAACTCTTTAAAGTAACCAGATTGCACCAAATGCAAAAAAAAAAGTAAAAATATAAAAAAAAAATAAAAATTAAATTAAAATTAAAATAAGGACAAGTCTTAGAACAAGCATTATAACAAGGATTAGAAAATAATGACTTCCACAAGGATAAAGATAAGAATAAAGATACACTGTCACTTCAAAACCTACCGATACAGCCAACTTCTTTTTAACTTTACCAAGCTTTCTCTCAATAAAAATAAAAAAACAAAAGAAAAATCGATATTGGTATGATCGAATTTTGACCACAGGCGATACTAGTATATATAATTTTCTATGCATACCACGCCTCCTTATGGGCGATACAAACGGAGTGACAAAATTAATATTCCCTTTTACTAAAAACAAATTGTTGAGCTCTAGGCCAATCATGTTGACAACAAGACAACATGAAGAACAAAGAAGGCAACAACCAACAACAACAACGGCTCTGTATAGAGCAAATCACACAGCTTGATTATACAGACTGTTTCATTGGCCGCTACACTAACTATCAGTAGCCTTCGTATGACTTTACACTGTGATCCACTCAAGCTACTTAGGTTCTACCTATACTGCCAATTATGCCGAGAAACTTACCCGGAATTGATTTTTGGCAAAGAACGCTTGAATTTTTGTAACTGAGTTCCAGGGGCGGTTCCAGGAAAATATTTCGGGGGGCTTTCAAGAATATTTATGTACGTTATATATATAGTATACACATAGTATACTTATTAAATAAGTCATCAGTCTTTTTCTTTCTTGCCTTTTTCGACACAATGTCGATTACATTTTCGCACGTTACTTCCACGTCACGATGCACGTTCAACAACGCCAAACCGTTCAATCGGTCTTCACTTGTCTCGACGCTCTAAGAGCGCTCTCTGCCCATATTTGCTCATGAGCTTAACTTAAGTTCGTTAAATTTCTCTCATTCTGCTGCATGACCAGATTATCATTCATGCCGTCTTCATTTAATTTCGTTCGTTTGCGAATATCGTGCAATAAATATTTAATAAAATCTTCAAAAAACGCCTTTTCTGCATCCATTTTTGAAAAACCGATCCACGAGCAATGTGGACACAATTAGAATTTTGAACATATGTTGAATTGAAAAAATTTTAGTACACATTAGGTCTGTTTCCGTACTTTGCACTGTGTAAGATTTGTGTAAAACGTGTGTTAGTGCTAGAGAGTAAAAACGAAATGTGAGAATAGTTGCAAAAGTACGGAAACAGCTTCTAGTAAGTTTCGAGCACAAAACAGCTGATTTTGACTGCAGACGGCAGCACAAAATTTAAAACACTTTCACTCAAATTATTAAAAGCCATTTTTAATGCAAAACTGAACAATTACTTAATTTTTATTTATTACTATTTATTTATTGTACGTAAATTTCTTTTTAGGCACACAATTTGTGAGTTTATTTATCGCAAAACATTAACAATTATGAAATGTAATTTGACATTTGCTTCTTCTTATTGATGCTTATTCTTCTTGATGCTTGTTCTTGCTTTACTCGAAGTCTCGAGTTCTAGCACTCTCTGTGCACTTTGTGTGCTCGAGAGAGCGATTTAATGCTTGTTCTTCTTCTCCCATTTTAAGCACAGAAAGTACGGAAACAGAAAATAGCGTCCCACAAGTTACACAGTGTGCGTACGGAAACAGACCTATTGTCAAACAACGAGCAAGAGCTAACCCGTGACGCACGTGCTCACAAAAATTTTTGTGGGCGTTCAGTCAAGTATTACAATTCCACAGTCATGTGCATGGTAAAATAATACAAGGTAGCATTGACAGTTGCTTGGGAAACCACCTACTGTCAAAAAATATACTCAAAAAAAGAGCTCTCACAATCCGTGATTGAAAACACAAACAATGTTGAAAACGTTGAAGTGAAAAAAAAAGACAACAACCACAGCAGCTGCAGATTGATTTATACAAAAAGCTGTTTTTGACAGGAGATGTTTTCTTGTAGAAGAGAAAATAAGCATTTGTCAATGCTACCTTGTATTATTATACCATGAGTCAAGTGTACATAAATACTATGACTCAAGCTCAGATTCTCTCTCAACTGACATTCATGAGCGATAATGTGTACCCTACTTAACGGTTTACAGATGCGCATGTTCGTTGTGTTATGAAACTATTTGTTAAATATCAGAATAAATTCGAATTATCTAATTTCGAATTAGATTTTTGAAGAATTCTTATATTTTCAAAAAACCTGTGAGTGCTTCAAAAATTCGGGACACACTTATCTATGTGGTGTTTTCACTTTATTGTGTTTGAAATAGATTATGTATTTCATATACATATATATATACATATAAACATGAATGCATTTACATGGTTAAACATATCACATACTCGTAAATATTAATGCAATTTTGAATAAATAAAAGATAGCACAAGTTTTAATAAAGACAATAAGTACAGTTTTTAATAATTCTGAATTTAATATGAATTTAATAATTCGCGACTAACTTTGTCGAGTCCTCTAAGCCAACTGAACTCACGCTCATTTCCGCGTCGGTTAGTCACGTTTACTTCGTCCAGTTGTGTACATTGTCTGTCCTTATCATCGTCAAGTTCACCGATATAGTCGTCCTGTTCTTCGTCCAGTTGTGTACATGGTCTGTCCTTGTCATCGTCCAGTTCGCTAATATAGTTGTCTAGAACTCCCCTCCGCTCCGAGTCTCATGTTTTGTAAGTCCGTCAGACTCCAGTCCCACATCTATTTTTTTTTTTTGAGCACAAAGTTATAAACAATTTTTTCTTAAAAATAAACTTTATCTATCCTATCTTTCAATCTTTTGATTAGCAGAAAAAAATTATTTAAAGCTGTATAACAATTTATTTTATTATATATATGTAACGATACATGTAACATTAACATGGAATGGCGTTAATATGCTATTCAGATATAAAAAAAAAATGAAAAAGTAAACTGGATTGAAAGTAAAGAAAAGTCCCGTATCCCATGATTGTCCTCTTATTGTGATTCATTCTCAACAGTGTTTAAATCTTGCTAGCCATAGGATTAGCCATGTTTAAAGCTTCAGTTAACATTCTGCCATAGTCGGCATGCACCAGAGTAAAGTTCTTGACAGCACGTTCTTGAATGAACTGACTGGCATTGGACAAATGTCCTGCAATATTCGTAACAAGGCGTTTCCTAGCAGCATCATCCAAAACATAAACCCAAAAATCGGTGACTTGTCCAAAGTTGTCCTCAGTATCACCACTGCTGAAACGATAAACTTCTCCAGTGATTGGGCAGCATGGCTGCAAGCTCTTAGCGCGTGCACTTTCTTCAGGACCAGAAAATGAGTTGGGGTAATAGTTTGGTGCTCCTTCTTGGTTGTCATTTACAGTCATTGGTCCATCACGTTGATAGTTCTTAACTGACACACGGTATGGACAATTCACTGGAATTTGTAGATAATTTGCACCCAAACGATGACGATGAGTGTCAGAGTATGAAAACAGACGACCCTGCAACATCTTATCTGGGGATGGTTCAATACCAGGCACCAAGTGAGCAGGGCTGAAGGCGATTTGCTCTATTTCAGCAAAATAGTTAGTCGGGTTGCGATCAAGAACAACTTTACCAACTTGAATCAGTGGGAAGTCTTTTTGAGGCCAAATCTTTGTAACATCAAACGGATTATATTTGAATTTTTTAGCTTCATCGAATGTCATAACTTGAATGTACATGGTCCAGCTGGGATAGCTTCCATTCTTGATGGCATTGAAGAGATCCCTAATGCTGTAATCTGGATCGGAAGAAGCTAATTCCGCTGCTCTGTTTGGGTCTAAATTCTTGATGCCTTGATCAGTCTTAAAAACGAATTTATTATAGGTCGGTTCACCCTTAGCATTGATCAATTTAAAAGTATGAGAGCCATAACCATTCATGTGACGGAAACCATCGGGAAGACCACGGTCTGAAAACAAGAATGAAACCTAAAAAAATAGGTTCTTTTTAATTTCGCTATGAACATTTTTCTTAATATTAATATGAAATATTAAGATCTAAATAATAAATTAAAACTTGAGAAAAATAAAAATATTCTAAATACCTGATGAGTGCTTTCGGGTCTGAGCGTAAGGAAATCCCAGAACATGTCAGGATCCTTCAAGTGAGTTTGTGGATTTCTCTTCTGGGTATGAATGAAACTTGGGAAAAGAATTGGATCACGAATGAAGAAAATCGGAGTATTGTTGCCAACCAAATCCCAGATACCATCATCAGTATAGAATTTCATGGCGAAACCACGAGGATCACGAGCAGTATCAGCAGAGCCACTTTCTCCACCAACGGTTGAGAATCTTATTGCAACTGGAGTGCGTTTCTTAATCTTTTCGAAAACCTTCGCAGCACAGTACTTTGTTATATCATGAGTAACCTCAAAATAACCGAAAGCACCACCACCTTTGGCATGAACTACACGCTCTGGGATACGTTCACGATCAAAGTGCGACATTTCATCCAAAAAGTTAACGTCCTGCAAGAGGACGGGACCATTGGTTCCAACGGTAAGTGTTGCATCCTTGACACCAACGGGGCCGCCACTGCCGGTTGTAATGGTACTCGGGGAGGTCTATAAGTATAGAGAAAAAATTATCACTTAACATTGAAAATAAAAGAGTTTTAATTTTATGATTCGATCAGCTGAGAACAATAGACAAAAAAAATATATCAAAAGCTAATGAAAAAACAATTGTTTATAAATTGATTTTTTATGTTTCAATAAATATTTTATCATGGCATAATTAATCAGGTATATAATTAATACAAAATTTTAAATGTAAGATTGATAAGGTGCGTTTTATAGTCATAAACTTTTTTTAATAGTTGATAATTTGGCAGCAAAGAAGTAATCTGAAAGAAAAGTCTTAGGAAAAATCCTTTTTTCATGAATTTTGAAAATTTCATCAAAAGGCTGATAAATTTCATCCCGGTTTGGCCATAACTTACTGTGTCCCAATCTTGCTTGTGCCATAGTATCAGATGGGGTGCTTTCATCATTTTCGAAAATTTTAAATTATTGTAGCGATGCAGGGTGCGCCAAATTGTAGTTCTTGACACTTTATTGTGCACGGCAGTGGCCAAATTGGCGCATGACTTGCTCGGGTTCGAACTTTTTCTGAGAATTATGTGCTGTTCTCGGTTAGACAGCGTCGGTTTTCTACCAACTGGCTTTAAAACATTATAATTATTGGGGTTCCGTAAAAAATTCTGAACTACGCATCGACTTCTATTTATTTCTTTGGAAATTTGAGATATTGTTATGCCGGACTCATTGAATGCCAGTATTTTGCAACGCTCTTCATTCGACAATATTGTACCTCGCGGCATTTTGTTTAAAATGGCTTAAGTTTTAATTAAAATTAAAAAAAAAAACAACAAAAACGTGATAGTCACTTGTAGTCTCACTAGAAACTAATTTTCGACTATTGTCTTATCATTATGAAACATCGTGTAGTGCAGTCAAAGAGCAATCGACAAGAAAAAGATAACGGTTCTATTAAAGATAACGACCCGGACAAAGAAGTATAATCAATAGTTCATATGGAAAAGTTCAGAAATTCAGAAAGTTTCCACTGATTTTAATTTATAACTAAAGTTCAATTCTAAAAGTGTCTCATAAATTATGAAATGCACCTTATAAACAAGTTGATAAGCGATTTTATAAATTTACTGTAAACTTATTACTGGAAACTAATGTATCAAACGGTATCCTTAATTAGTTGGTTTGTCTTACTATCACGCTTAAACTGCTGAACGGGTTATTGTGAATGTGAAATACGAGGGTTGCCTTTAAGTTTTGCTCCTCGGCAACACTAAGCATTGCCAGGTGAGTGAGCAAAACCCGACAAAAATTGTCCGCGGACGAAGTACATCCAAGCAAATGGTTGCCAATTTTTTAGAAAAAAATACGTCGCAACTGTACCACTCGAGCACGGAGAAATTTTATGCTGTATGGAATACAATCCTTAAGACTTCGGAAAATTGAGGAAAACCAACCACCGAAGGAAGATTATACTCCATCACGACAATCCAAGTTCCCCCACAACAGCTCAAACAAGAGTTTTTGAGTAATCAAAACGTGAAACTGATGGGTCATCCGCCTTACAGTTCCGACTTGGTACCCAATGACTTCTTCTTGAGGCCCAAATAGACCGTTGAGACCTTAAAAAACTGGTTTCGGAGGTAACAACTTAAGAGTGGCAAAACTGTTTCGAAAATTGGTTCAAACGGATGCAAGTGTATTGGTCATCTTGGGGAATATGTACTTTGAAAACCAAAAAAAGCATTTTCACTGATTAACCACTGTTTTTTGTCCTTGTTAGGCGTAAGACTTAAAAGACAATCCTCGAATTAGAAGTTTTGAGTGTTCAGTCGAATAGAAATTTAGGTTTTTTGAAATTGCAAACGCTGATTAGTTCTTAATGTGAATTGTAATGCTTAGTGTGCATACTTTTTTTAGCTTTGAACTAGGGATTTCAGATGTTTAACCTTTTCAGTCCAGTCTGCCTTGGTTCGAAAATGGGGAGATAGGTAAGTTTGAAAGAAAGGGCAAGTCAAATGAAGTAAGTGTTGGATGTGCTTTGTGTGTCGGAAAGTTTTATTAATATAAGAATTTAAATCTTAGTCAATTGCAGATATTAAGCAATCCTATCCACAAACATCTCTGCCACCAACTACAACTTTAAAGTCGTAAATATTGCTAAAATCTCCTTTAGTCTCCCTTTCATAAAAGATTGCTATATTCTGAAAGCATTAATTTTAGAGTACAATCTGATTGTATTGTAGGCAGGTAGGTTTGTATTTTAAGACATCAGTGGATGTTATAAAAATTAAAAAAAAAAACTTTTTAATAATAACAATATTAGCAGCCACAAAATAATAATGCTGGAGAAATAAATACAGAAATTGTCAATTCCATAGAAGGGATTTCAACCCTTAAGTTTTATTCTATTGATACTGTTAAAAAATCTTAATGTTATGAAATTATCAGGAACACCGTTTATAAATTGATACTTAATTTTAATATACAAGCCACTCGGATTTTTAACGTCGTTTCCCAAAACCTGCCGATTACTTTTACTTTTATTTTCACTTTTTATCGGGAAATAGAAAAATCATCTTAACTTTTTTGTTCCCGGATGATTATAGATGCAATAAAGACAAACTGCTTTGAAATTAAACATAGTTTAAATAAGGTATCTGATATTTTACATATTTAATTAGTATATTTTTTTACAAAGAAAAATCGAGAAATTTTAAAAAAAAATCCAAAATTTTGGATTAATTCATCATAAATGGGAAAGTTCAAGTTGTGTGTTATGACAACATGTTGTTCCGGATAAAAGTACCAGTTATGCTGAAGATTATGTCTTAATATCTTTATCGATATAGGATCGTGAATGACTTATTAATGGGTAATTTTTCTACAAAATTACAATTTTAAATAAAATCCTATTTTCTCCGTTATGCTGAGGATTATGTCTTAATAAATTAATCGATATAGGATCGTGAATGACCAATTAATGGGTAATTTTTCTACAAAATTACAATTTTAAATCAAATCCTATTTTCTCCGTGCTAGTTTCATTTTTTGGATACGAATTCGATGATTTAATTGAGAAAGAGAAAAGGTAAAAATCAATAGAAGCAAATTAAATTTATGTTGGAAATTTTAGGCCAACCTAGATGTTTGATGTTATAAAATTTCATTTAAATGTTTATTAAACTGTATATCTCTTCTATACAAATTGAATTAAAAATGGCTAAGCTTCTATTTCTTTAAAATGTGCTATTTTTAACGTTTTTCGCTCGTCCAACATAGATTTCTACATGTGATATAACTTCGCGAGAGTTGGCGATAATAAAAATGAATGAACTTATATATTTTGTTTTCTATTAGGCCCCGACAGCCGCAAATTCAGACAAATTGGTAGGTTTGCACTAAGAACTAACGCCTTGTGTGAAGTGTGAATAGACTGATAGGGAAGAATTCATCATTTCTTTCACCGATGCTGACTCTGATATAGACTCAAATGCTGATGCTGACTCAAATATCCCACCCGTAACTCCATATGTTACGGGTGGGATATTTGAGTTGAACAAAGTAATGGAAATTTTTAAATTTCGGGGGCTGTCCGATTGGTAAATCAACAATTAGACGATTTTTTGTAATTGTTGTGTTGGTAATCATGTCTAGAAAGCATCTATAAATTTTCAGCCATATTGGTTGCTTTTTTTTTTTTTTTGTTAGATGTTGAAAGAATAACAAGTGTATATAAAGGACTCATCAAGACCACCCCCATTAAAACCATAAGAAAACACTTTCTTATATATTTATTCAAAATAACTTTATTCGCAGCGAATGAGCTTTTAAATGGAACGGGCCGAATAGGTTCCGAAAAATTCCGAGAAACAAATTTTTTATAAGAGAACATTCAATGGTTTATACATTCTGACAGTATAATAACTTGTCTTGTACACTAAGGGAAATAACACATATTAGCATTATCCACGCCTGAGTATCAATTTTATTTAAATATTTACGTGGATAAATCAGATGTTTTTCTTACAACTCGTTTTTTCCCGTATTTGAATTTTATTTATAGCACACACGTACACACATATTCCATACAAGCAAGCAACAATAGCATCGCACTCTGTTCCTGCAGTTTATTTCTTGCAGTTGCAGGTTTCTTATGGTTCTCATTTAGTTAATGTTGCAAGGGTAATATAGCCTGGATTTTTGGCAAATATGATTTGTGAGTGCAATAGTGAGCGCGATACATGATGAAATCGTGTAGGGTGGAGTGACAACTCGGTATTTTCTCAAGAATGTCTTGAACCGGTTGTCATTTACCTGCATAATTTCCATCTTATTCTTTTTTTACTTTTTCTTTTTATAGCTTATATTATTTTTGACATTTGATGCCATAATATTGCACCAACTGTCAAAAAAAAATAAAAATTAGAGAACGAAAAAAGAAAATAAAATATACCACCAAATGGCGTTTGATATGGACGCAGCTCGTGGGAAATATTCAAATAAATTGTTTTTCAATTTCAATATTTTTATATAAATTTACCTTAAATGCGATAGTTTATTTTCAAATAGTAAATACTTGAAAGATATTTAAATATATTCGTGCATAATTTAAATATATTTTTTATAAATTCTGTTTAAATATTTTAATATTTTATTTAAAAAAAAGTATTTAAATAAATTTTAAATATTTACGTAGTCGATTTAAGTAAATGCGTTATTGGTGCAAAAATGACTCGCTTTTTGGATAAATTAAAAAAGTTTTGTTTAGTGTAGAGCGTCAGCGTTCGCTCTGAGTATGCGTACTTGGTGTTCGAGGACTTCATCTTTAAGGATTCAGATCTGTGATAGTTTTTAATTTATACCTTAGCATTTAAATCTTGTAGAACCTGCTGTTTACGTCTTTTCACCAAAATATATAAAACTGGCTACAAATGTATGGGTCTGCAAATTTGACGTTTTTCAATAACTTCACTCCTTGCACTCCAAAGGTACCGCTACGGCAACCAAGCATTTCATGCGAACACTCGAGAAGCGCTTCTATCGCACCATGGCTTTTTATATATACAGGGTGCAATATTTACAGAGTGCAATATTTAACATATTTTTTTTTTTCGGCTAAGTGCAGTCATGTTTGTTTGGCATTTTCTTGACAAAGACAACAAACATTACAAACATTCATGCAGTCTTAGCACGCAATCAAACCACTAAAAGCAAAAATGAAAATCTCAATGCTAATTACGACTATAATTACTATTATACTCAACCACTTCTAGGTAATGTCTTGCCTGATAATTGCTTTTTTATAAACTTAGATTAATATCTTGCTGCCAAAGAGAATGCTTATTTATTAAAAAGTTTACATACCTTTATCCAAGCGTCGGATTAAAATAAGGACACCTTAAAAATGTCAGCAAAATCATTCGAATTTGAAGTTTACAAGTAATTACTTAACCCATTAACTTGTTAGAGTCTAATTTTTTTATGGCAATATAACACGGATAGAAAAATATACTCAAATTCAGTGGGGATTAAGAAAATAGCGGCCACAGATAGCACACAGCGAATATAAGCTTAAATCAAGTAAATTATTTTCTGATGTATCAAAATAAATATTCCAGCCAAAATCTACTTAAATCAAATGGATATTTGCTGCGCTATCAAAATTCACTTTGGGAAGCTTTGTGGATGCAGTTAACTTCGTAAACGACAAATGAAGATGCAAAGAAATTCTACTTTTTGTCACATGCAGGGATTGAACTTGGACTGCTGGCATTACAATCGAATGACTTAACGCTTTGCTATTTGCCCGCTTGATTATTTGAGAACAAAATGTATATAAAAATATGAGCTCCACAAATCTGAACTCTGAATACCGCATCCTCAAAGCATACCTAAACTGCGTATAAAATGCCGTGTTTCTAGGAGCGCTTTTTATTTTCCCGCTGGGTTAGCGGGTCTTGCAGGGAAGTGTTTGTAACAGTGAACTGCTTCGACTTGGCAATAAGAAAATAATTTCTTAGATTACGCATAATGTATATAGTACTGGAAAAATTTTTTGAAAACTGAGTAAATTATTTTCTTGTTGCAAGAAACTCAAATTTCTGATTTCCACTAAAACTAAGTGAAATTCCACTTGTTGCTAGTAGAAATCAGTTGAGCTTTTTTTCTTCTTAATAATAGTAAATTTTTCCTTCCGTGAAGTATAATACTAGAAGAATCTGACGTTGTTTGTATTTATAAAATATATTATTTTTTTTTTAAAACCTACACAATTTCATTTATTGAAGCTTTTTAACCCTGGATAGCCAATGTTAGTTGAAACGACTAACATTGTTATCTTTTTTCTATCTCAATAATTAAGTAGCTTATCGAAATATGTCAACAATTAAATAAAAATCAAAGACAATACTTACGTTTTTTGATTTCTAGTGAATTTTTCTATTGTTTTTAATTTTTAACAGCTTTAAACGTATTTTATATACTAGGGTGCTATAAGGAAATATGATTGGTTATCCAGGGTTAAAAAGAGTTGTAAAAGTCTAGACATGAATATAGGTTCAGATATAATGCGTAGTGCGCGTTTAATTTCGGGAAGCATTTTTAACTTTTCTCAAAATAATTCAAACGTAAACGATAAAGTTTAATAAATTATTGAGTAGAAAAATTGACATATACTTTTCGAAGCAACTACCAACTTCCAATAAATTTCGATAAGGTATTTTATTGAAGCTGAAGTCTCCCGTATGTACCGAATAGAAGCTATAGCTTTTCGCTTTGTACGTTAAAGAAGCTGTAACCTTCTATTCAACCTCCACCTTAAACTGTAGCCTCTTATGTACTGAATAGAAGCTATTCTCACACTATGTACGTTATAGAAGCTGTAACCTTCTATTCAAGCTCCGTTCAAAGTTGAAGACTCTTGAATGTACTCAATAGAAGCTGCCGCTACACGTTATACATATACCATACGATTAGTAATCAATTAGATTATTTTTTAAAAAAGAATTGTAATGATTATATGATCCTTAAGCAAGAATTTTATGATTAGTAATTGATAACGATTACAAATAATCAAAAAATAATAACGATTACTTGAGATTACGCAAAATAATCAAAAATAATCAGAAGTAATCAAAAAAATAATTCGATTACTTTTAAAGATCTTTGATTCTTTTTTGATTATTTTAATAATCAAATATTTTGTGAAAGTGATGATGAAATTGACACAACTGGTTCTTCACAGGACACCGTTAAACCCGATTAGTGATCCCAACAGACCAACTCTTTTGCTACTTGCATGACAATTCAAGTGCGGAAATGATTTGGCAAAAGTATGGCTTATTGAAGAAACCATTTCTTTCATTCAATACTCCTTTAATGCCCTCAGCGCCAGTTGAGAGATTGTTTTTTTTTTTGCCGGCATAGTAAACACTCCAAGACAGCAATCATTACCTGATTTTTCTTTTGAAAAATTAGTACTCATGAATGCAAATAGTAATTTAAAGTAAAAAGGTTTTATTTTTGTTTCGTTTATGTTGTACTATAATACATTATTGTTCTCGTTCTTGTTTTTTGTCAATCTTTTTTTATAATCTTTTTTTTTTAAATTTACAAAATAATTTACAAAATTTTTTGTACTTAAGACTGAAATTCTTAATATAATCAAAAAAGAATCAAAAATAATCTCGAAAAGTAATCGGATTATTTTTTTTATTACTTTTGATTATTTTGCGTAATCTCAAGTAATCGTTATTATTTTTTGATTATTTGTAATCGTAATCACATGATTACGATTACAAACAGAAAAGAATCGTTCTTAATTAATTATTTTACCTTTTTTTAAAAAAATATTCGAATAAGTAATGATTACGACGAGTAATCATTACTTAACAGCTATGACATATACGCAATAGAAGCTGTAACCTTTCATTCACGCTCCAGTTGAAGCTCAAACCTCTTAAATGAGTCGAATAGAAGCTAAAGTTTCACAATATATTCTTTAACCTTAATAACTCAATATCTGACAGAAATTAAAAAGGCATAGCGTCATAAGCATAAAGTCTTTCAATTTCAACGGTTGGTAGATCAATTGTATTTGTGTCGAATGGCTATTTTGATCTGACGAAGCGGGCGAAAGGTTTTGAGTTCGAATCTGCTTAATGCATAAGTGCAATTTGTTTAATCTATACATTAAGGGAAATAACGAATATTATCCACGCCGGTGTATGAATTTTATTTAAATTTTTACGCGGATAAATCAAATGTTTGCCTTACAACTCGTTTTTTTCTGTATTTAAATTTTATATGTACCACACACCTACACACCTATTCCATACAGCTGAAATAGCCGACAAGCATCAACAACATCGCACTCTATTCCAGCAGTTATCAATGAAGTTTTTAGAATTAAGATTCTTGCTTTCCGTTTCTTATACGGAAGGGTGTTTTTTTTAGAGGTATAGAACTTCGAATTGAAATAAAACACAAGAAAATCGTTTTAATGTCCATCAATTTGGCTTTATTAGAAGGATAATTTTATGCCATTAATGTTTAAATATGATTTCGGGCATGTGACCGCCGCGGCTGGCTCGAATAAAGCCAATTCTACAGGTCCAATTTTCAACCACTTTTTCGAGCATATGGGGCCGTATGTCAGCAATAACGCCACGAATGTTGGCCTCCAAGTCCCCTAACGTTTCTGGTTTGTTTGCGTTGACAAGCGACTTCACATATCCCCAAAGAAAATAATCCAATGGTGTCAAATCACACGATCTTGGTGGCCAATTGACAGGTCCATTCCGCGAAATTATGCGCTCATCGAATGTTTCCTTCAATAAATCGATTGTGACGTGCGCTGTGTGGCATGTAGCGCCGTCTTGTTGGAACCACAACTCATCCACATTCATGCCATCCAATTCGGGAACAAAATAGTCGGTTATCATGGCTCTATACCGGTCTCCATAAACGGTAACTGACTCTCCTGCATTATTTCGGAAGAAGTATGGCCCAATGACTCCACCAGCCCATAGAGCACACCAAACAGTCAGTTTTTGTGGATGTAATGGCGTCTCAAGGATCTCATGTGGATTCTCTTCACTCCAAATGCGGCAATTTTGCTTGTTGACGTAGCCATTCAACCAAAAATGAGCCTCATCACTGAACAAAATTTTGCGATGAAAATCAGCATCGAGATCAATCTCATTTTCGGCCCAAACACCAAAATCACGACGCATTGCATGGTCTCGCGGCTTTAATTCTTGCACAAGCTGGATCTTGTAAGGTCGCAAGCCAAGATCTTTCATAAAGTTGATGGACAAAGCTCCAATTGCTGTGCACGGTGGCGAATCGATTCATTCGGGTCCTCTTCAACATTTTGCTCTACAGCGGCAATTGTTTCTTCGGTGCGCACTGTTCGACGTCTCTGCGGATGCGTATTATCACATAGAGTAAACGTAGTGTGAAAACGACCCATGTTTAACCGAATTAATTGCTCTGATGGACGATTATGTCGACCATAAAATGGACGGAGCTTGCGGTAAACTTCGCGAACTGAACCATTATTTTCGGAATAAATTTGCACGATTTGCAAGCGTTGTTCTTTTGTCAACCTGTTCATGATGAAATGGCAAACCAAACTGAACATAAATGACATTAGAGTTGCCAGATTTGACCACAAAATGCCAGTTTTATCTCTATTCGAAAAACAAACCCCTAAAAAAAACACCCTATATGTAGTTTTCGTTTGGTTTCTGTAATGAATATTATATAGCCTAGATGTTTAGCCAAGATGCGTCGTGAGTGCGATGGGTGATCGCCAAGAATGATAGAAACAAGATTACACGTCTCTTTCTCCATTGACTGCATGACGTCACACAGCACTTCTGCATTACAAAATGAATGCAAATGTGCGATCACTTAGGCAAATTGAGGAAACTGAAAATAAATTCTTGCGGAAAAGTAAAGTAAAAATAACTACTCTTCTATATAAAAGAATTGATATTTTCGTATACGAAGAAATTTTAATTTTTCAAACATTCACGATTTGTATCTCCTAAGCCATTCGAGACCGATAAAATTACATTACACCAATAGGTTTATGAGGTCCATATACATATTGTCAAAATAAGAAAAAAAAATATTTAGTATATAGAACATAAATGCATGCAGTTCATGTAAACAAAAGGGCTGTGTGACGTCATGCTCTCTCTCTCTCTCTCTCTCTCTCTCTCTCTCTCTCTCTCTCTCTCTCTCTCTCTCTCTCTCTCTCTCTCTCTCATTTGCGGAACGCGTAATCTTGTTTCTATTATTCTTGGGTGATCGCATGATACAATTATGTAGGGTTAGAGTCACAAACGAATATTTTGTCATGAGTGTCTTGCACCAATTGTCATTTGCCTGCATATTTTGATTTTTACTTTTTTTTCTACTTTTTCATTCTATTTTCTTTCATTTCAGTTGGCCCAATATTATGGCACCAATGTCAAAAATAGTATAAATTAGAGAACGAAAAAAGTAAAAAAGAAAATAAAATATACAAGCAAATGGCATTTGATGGACGCAGCTCGTGAGAAAATAGCCAGTTGTCAAGGCTACCTTGTATAATTATATCATGGGTGAGCGGAACTCAGTTCCCCACAAAATCTCAACCACCGCACTCACGAAGCATCTTGGCTACACATCTAGGCTATTTAATCTTTATTACAAGAACCAAACCAGAACTATAAAACCATTAATAACATATTGTATTTAAATTTCCATATTTTTATATAAATTTTCTTTAAATGCGATAGTTTTATTTTCAAATAGTAAATATTTGAAAGATATTTAAAAAATTCGTGCATAATTTGAATATAAATAAAAAATAAAAATAAATAACTGGCCATTTCAGCCATTCAAAAGACTTTGACCTAGCTTCTTATGATCAATTGTGTTGTGCGTGTTATTAAGTTTGTACACAATTGACCGAGAACCGGACCTACATGTTTAACGCCGACTCCGAACGGCGATGAACGGAATGTTCTTGTTCTCAAGAAGCTTTACATGGCATTTTGAATACTCTCTGAGGTTTTTCATTGTCTGCAGAGAGGTGGCGGCCGTACAGAAAAATTATTTTAATTCAAATAATTTTCTGTCGCTGCTAGGGTTCGAACCTGGGTCTCCAGGTTCTTTGACATAGCGGCCACGCACTTTAACCAACTACGCCACGGACGCCATAATTTTAATATATTTTTTATTAATTCTGTTTAAATATTTAAATATTTTATTTAGTTACAAAAGTATTTAAATAAATTTTAAATATTTACTTAGTCGATTTATGCAAATGCGTTATTGGTGCAAAAATTACTCGCTTTTTTGATAAATTAAAAAGGTTTTGGATAAATTTAATATTTTTTCTCTTAGTGTATTTGTTGATGTCCTGCTACTGGGAAACTGCAGCGAGCAGTGGAGAACGACAGTGGTGTCAAACTATGGGTCTAAGAAAAGTTTTCAATACATTTATTATGTTCTTAAGTTACTGGGTACAGCATGCGCGCCGAGTATCACAAGTATTTATATATAATTTGTAAATAATAAAAAATAATTTACATTTAAAAAGCTAAGTACAATTTCATTTCAGATTTAAATGTTGCAAATAAAATATTTAACAATATGCAAAACAATTGTTTAATTGCAAAATATAAATTACAATAAATTGTATTTTTTGCAACATTTCAATAATAATGTTTTTTGTTTTTAATTTTAGAGCTTCGATAAAATTTACATCCAGCAATTTGCAACAGTATTATTCAAAATCTACGTGTATTCCAAAGCTTAATGATATTACAAATAATCTATATAATGCTTGTATAAGCAAGCTCTTACCATTCTTTTAGAATTTGATTTCCGAGGTTTAATATAAGTTAGAAAAGCTTCTATAAAGCAACAAATAGTTTTCTATGAGGGTTATATATAGAAGCTAATACGAATACTGTAAGAAGTAACGTAGTGTCTATAATAACCTTCTGTAAAGTTTGCCTTAATCTTTATAGAACCTCGTGCGCTAGTTGGGAAAATATTATAAATTAAAGTCTATGTCGATTAATCGATAGAATACAATTAATAAGTAAAAATATGAATTGGTATTGTTTCCTTAAGTCTATCCATGAAATAAATTTGTATCGAAGTTCATAGAACTTGTTTTTATTTTTAATAAGGGAGTGTACGTTTTAGAGATAAAGAAAGCTAGCTATAGAGATTTTAAGATCTTGTCTTCTCAACCTAAGCAAATTAACATCATCTGATGAAATTATAAAGTTTGTCATCTGATGACAATTACGACTGTATAATCCAGTCATCTCAAGTAACACAAACAAAACATTACTTATCAGGTCATTGTATCATGGAGATTGTAAATGTTAAAAAAAAAGCCTTACATACATTAAACAATTTTTCACTTAAGAAACATGCATTAAACTTACGAACGATTTTTTCGATTTAGAAACTTAATTTTAAACTTAAAATACGTTCATTACTCATGCTATAATTTTAATTGAAATTGGAGCTTTAATTACTTCTCTTAAAACAAGCAATTATAAAAGAGAAACACACAAAGTTGCATTAACTTTTCACAGATTATTCATATCTTCTTAAGTAGTGCTAATAATAAATTATTCTTATTATATCACACAGAATTTAAGACTATACAGAGCAACAAGATAGCAATGATGACTCTTGAATATTTTGTTGATAACAACAAGACTTATTTACTGTCAACTGTTGAAGCGAAAGCTACTCAATACTACGTATATACAACACATATGCATACTTTTGTACATATGAATGTATGTATTTGAATTATAAAATAACAATATTCCACACTACACCACACCACCCTGTGAACAAGAAGCTACACAAAATTCACTTTATCATTTGCTGTTTGTTGTGGGCACAAGAATAAATAAATAAAAAAAAAAACAAAACAAAACAAAACGAAAAAAACAAAAAAACAAGAAATCTAATTAAAATAATTACTTTTATAAGCTTTGTTTGTTTAATAATTCCATTCGATTGCATCAAGGACTACTCAGGGTCAAGCTAATGCGTTTTAAGAATGATTTTTAATTTAAAACAAGTATCGAATTTATATCTATTAAGACTTGAACTAAAGTAGGTAAGACGCCGTAAAAGCATTGTATCGAGTTGTTACTTTAAATGCCTATTTTTACTTACAATCAATACTTGTATAACGAGATTTTTGTCGTGTTGCACCAGAGCAACTTCATAACCAGAATGAGAGGAAGCAAAGTACATTGACTTCCAAAGCAAAAAAGGCATACACTTCATCGAGTTTGCAAGCAATACCTAACCCAAGACTCGTTATAGCTGGCAGGCTCTCTATAAAAACTGGCAAAACGTACAATAAGAGTGCTAATTTTTTTTATTTTTTTTTTTACGCGAAAATGCGTTAACTACCAATAGACACAATAAATACATAGACAAATATATATAGTAATGTAGGTACATGTTTGTATTTTGTTGTTTTTATAAAGTATAAAAATAAATTATCTTTATATAAATGTAAAGAACTTTGTTGTTGTTCTGATTTGTATACTTGTTGCGTATAATTTAAGAATATATTTAAGCTGCACTTAAGTGGTTTGTTATTGGCTATATAAGTACCTATACAATATATATGTATATACTAGCTTTTTCCCGGCGCGCGTTGCTGCACCCAGCAATTATATCGCAACATAATAATTATATTCGAAACTTTTCTTAGACCCATAGTTTAACACCACTGTCATTTTCCACTGCCCGTTATAGTTTCCCAGTTACAGTTACAGTTTAAATAGTAACTCCATTTTGAGTTTGCATGTAAATACTGCTACTTTTACTTTCAAAGCTATTCGATAATACAAATTTTAATTGTATGGGCGGAGCCACACCCCCTTATATAATGCCCGTCCCAGTTTTCTAGTAGATGGACATTATCCAGTTTTAGTACAGTTGCCGACAGTGAGCATACAAACTAAATTACCAAAATGTAGCCAAATCGACGAAAACCATAGGAAATATAGCATTTTTATTGATTTGTGGGCGGTAAAAGGGGTGTGGCAGAAATTAAAACCATCTTGTGCTTGAAAAAAATGTACTGCCAAAATTTCAGTTCTATCGACTCAGCAATTTTGAAGTTTCCAGCCAACACACAGACATCATTTTGCTTTTTGTATATATATTTTGAATAAAGATTATTGGCTATAGCTTTTGATTGGTAAGAGATACTGAGATAATTTTTTTTAATAAATTGTTATTTTAGCTTGTAAATTTATTCAAAAATATAAAACCACAATATTGGAAAAAAAAAATTTCTTAAAAAAAATCAAGGGGTAGGGCCTTGTTTTTTGAATCACAAAAATGGTTTTTAATTTTTGCGTAAAATTGAAATAACTTTTGCTTATAAATGTTATAATTTTTGAATAGAGTTGAAAAGTTACGAATTTGAATTTAAATTATTTTTACAACAAAAACAAATTTGAGCCTTTTTTTGAGGAAAACTCCAAAATTTCAGACCTTTTTTGAAAAAAATATATAAAATATATATACTCAACTAACGGTATTTTTGCGATAAGGTTTTCATAGTACTTTGATGAAGCTTTAAGACAAAAAAAAATTTAACAAAATTTATAAAAAAGCAGCGGAGATATTTGAATCGAACGTCACAAAATTAAATTTATGATTGTTTTTTTCTCATTTTTGAGCAACGATGTTGCATTAAATATATCGTTGTAGTAAAATTTTTCATAGTTTTCAAGATATGTTCATGTTTTTGATGTCAAAATAACGGAAATTTCTTTAGTTTTACTAAATTTAAGAAATATTTTATATTGTGTAAATATTTTCACATGTAACCTAAGAAAACAACTAAAAATATGCGATTTTGTAAAAAATTTGTACTACAGCACCATCTGGTGTCCAAGGTGGTTCAAAGAAGATACTGTCAAAAAACTCATTGTACCTGAAAACTACTATATACCAATTTTCATTCTAATCCCATGAGAGGTTTGGGAGTTTTAGGTGGTTTTAATAAAAATTTGTACTACAGCGCCCTCTGGTGTTCAAGATAGGTCAAAAGAGATAGCAGCAAAACACTCAGCGTACATGAAACCCACTGTATACCACTTTTCATTCTAATCGCATAAGTAGTTTGTGAGTTTTAGGCAGTTTTTAAAAAAATTTGTACTACAGCGCCCTCTGGTGTTCAAGGTGGATCAAAATTGATAGCCCACAAACACGCACCGTACCAAAAAACTTCTATACACAAATTTTTATGCTAATCGGATGAGTAGTTTAGGAGTCTATTGCGGCCTTACAAACATAAGCTCCTTTTTTATATATATAGATAGATATACATATATAAGAATAGATAGATAAGCAAGCAGACCGGAAATGATATGGATATAGATTATTGGCTATAACTTTTGATTGGTAAGAGATACTGAGATAATTTTTTTTAATAAATTATTATTTTAGCTTTTAAATTTATTCAAAAATATGAAACCACAATATTGGAAAAAAAAAAATTTCTTCAAAAAAATCAAGGGGTTGGCCTTGTTTTTTGAATCACAAAAATGGTTTTTAATTTTTGCGTAAAATTGAAACAACTTTTACTTACAAATGTTATAACTTTTAAATAGAGTGAAAAGTTTGTGAATTTGAGTTTAAATTATTTTTACAACAAAAATAATTTTTCAGTCTGTTTTTGAGGAAAACTCCAATATTTCAGACCTTTTTTGAAAAAAACATTTAAAATATATTTACTCCACTAACGGTATTTTTGCAATAAGGTTTTCATAGTATTTTGATGAAGCTTTAAGACAAAAAAAAATTTAACACAATATATAAAAAAGCAGCGGAGATATTTGAATCGAAAGTCACAAAATTGAATATCTGATTGTTTTTTTCGTAATTTTGTGTAACGATGTTGCATTAAATATATCGTTGTAGTAAAATTTTTCATAGTTTTCAAGATATGTTCATGTTTTTGATGTCAAAATAACGGAAATTTTTTTAGTTTTACTAAATTTAAGAAATATTTTATATTTTGTAAATATTTGCATATGTAATCTGAGAAAACAACTAAAAATATGCGATTTTGTAAAAAATTTGTACTACAGCACCATCTGGTGTCCAAGGTGGGTCAAAGAAGATAGTGTTAAACAACTCATCGTACTTGAAAACTACTATGTACCAATTTTTATTCTAATCGCATAAGCGGTTTGGGAGTTTAAGGTAGTTTTGTAAAAAATTTGTACTATAGCGCCCTCTGGTGTTCAAGATAGGTCAAAAACGATAGCAGCAGAACACTCAACGTATATGAAACCCACTGTATACCACTTTTCATTCTAATCGCATTAGCAGTTTATGAGTTTTAGGCAGTTTTGTAAAAAATTTGTACTACAGCGCCCTCTGGTGTTCAAGGTGGATCAAAATTGATAGCCCACGAACACGCACCGTACCAAAAAACTTCTATATACAAATTTTCATGCTAATCGGATAAGTAGTTTAGGAGTCTATTGCGGCCTTACAAACATAAACTCCTTTTTTATATATATAGATATATTGAAGCAAAAAAAAAAAACAATTGTATAGCTAATTATTTCGCAAAATGTAAATGCTTTCAATTGCAAAACTATTTCACTTGATGCATGTTTTAGGAATGTTATCAGACCTAAGCTGGAGCTAGGCCAGCCATCAAATTTTAGAGGCCTGATTCTATCATTTGCCAAAAGTAAGTACGCAATTATTGTTTTTTTTTTTAAATTTAAGTTTTTTAACTTTAAGAAAAAACAAATTCAAATACCGATCATGCCTCAAACTGTATCGTAATTAAATTCAACTTAATGCCTCTTATGGTTGAGCTGGAAGAACCTGTATGATAAATATCACTTTGTATATCATGCTGAGTTGCAATACGAGCAAACTACATCCAAAGTCGCAGTATTATGACATTCCTTATATTCTCATTTCATGCATTCGTCTTCCATGACTTGATAAAACAAACACTCTGGCAAAATATGAAATAAAATTTCCATAAAATTAATTTTATTTGTTTATAAAGGCGCTCATTTTGGTAAGAACCAAAGAAAGTTCTTACTAGTCCAATTTTATATTCTCAGATTATACTCATGGGTTCTAACTTAAATGAATTCTGATTCTGCTTTAAATATATGATTGCATTTAAAAATATAACAATTCAATTGATTAAAATGATTCATATCGTTTGTCAAAACTTAAGTGCAATAAAAAATTTGGCGAAGGTCAACAAATGAAAGTGGGCGGATCACCTCATTATGGCTGACGGTTTTTATCAACATATGCGCGAATTTATACATGCCCAGTTGTTGCGCACTGGAGCGAAATATTAAATGAAAATCATTAAATTATCCATTTGGAAAAATAGACGAACTCGAACTTGAATGCAACATTACGAGCAATAAGCTTTAATTTGTTAATATTTGCTTAATAAGAATGGTAAGCTTGTGGTAAGTATGGTTTCCCTGATGGTTTCACATGACTATTGGCCCCCATTTATTTAAACAAGGTTTTCCGCAAATTTATTAAAATATTTAATTTTTTATCAATAACAAGTTGATTTTCTCGGTGTTTATTTCAATGTTATTAATTTGTTTTACATTATTTTTTCAAATACAATAGTGGTATTCAGAATTTTGTGTATTTAAGTTTACAAATTTGTGCAATAGTAAATATTTGCCAGCAACCCTGAACGCCCATTTTGTTTCATATTGTTTCACATTCGGTGCCAACCACACAATTCACAGCTGATAAGTGAAAAACGAAAATATTTCTAAATATATAAAATACATATTTTAAAAAAGAAGATTTGTAGTGAATAATTTTTGAATGATTATTTTTTAGTTCATTTTTATTTTTTATGCTGTCAACTTATCAGCTGTTCATTTGCAATTCAGTGTTGCAAATATAAACTATGGGTTGTTAGTGTTGCATATTTGCACAAGCGTAGCAGGTGTATCTCTGTATATTTTGTTTGTGTAGAGTAAAAATATACTCTGCCATTTTGCAAATGCTACGATACAAGACCATTTGCACCTGATTCTGAATAAAACTAATGTCTTGTATGTAAAGTGATTACATTTCTCAGTATTTATACAGGGAAAACTACAGTTTCATAAATACCTCTACCCCAGCTCCATCTACCGGGTTCAAATTTTTTCCAAAGACTTTAATTTTATTTAAATATTATATGCATATGAAAAACACGGTTAGTTTGTGTCTTAGAAAAATAGAATAGACTGATGTATTACAAATTCAGAAGGTTGTATAGTCATGTCATTATATTGCAAATTCTATTAGAAATTATTGTATTACATCTTAAGGGGGTTCTCTGGTTCGATGGGTTCAAAAAATCGAAATAAAAAGATTTTTTACTTCACAAATTGTTTCTTTAATATATTTATAATATGATGGTAAAGGGCATTTTTAATATTCGAAGCCGAGCTGAGAGCTATGTTTTTCAAACTTTCCTCCATCATATCTCGATTCACTTCAAATTTATAGGGTCGACTCAGGATATATAGACGCACGGAATGATCTATTATCACCCTAAAATTTTAAATATTTCTATTTTTTTAACAAAAAGTTGACAAAAAATACATGAAATTCGAAATTTTTTTGTTCCGCAGTCTGTCGAAAATTCAAATTTCAAAATTTTCAAAATGTTCTTTTCATAATAGTCCAATCCGTGGATACAAGCTTACAGATTAAAACACCACCGATTTTTTTAGTTTCAGATAAGCCAATCAACTGATTTCGTGGAGGGAGTGAGCATCCATTTTTTCGAGGGAGGTGTCTTCAGATCGCTATGACTTTGATTCTAATGAATATTTTTAGCTAAAAATTCATATTTATACTTTTGAAACACTTATAGATAAATGATAAAAACTCCAAAGTCCTATCTCTTTATCGGTTCTCACAAGAAATGCAAAAAAATCTGACCGTCAAACCAGAGCACCCCCTTAATTTGTGTAAAAGTATTTTCGATAGCTAATTCGGCTTATCCGTTAGTTTTGAAGCCATGATGTATCACTACAATTACAAATGCCAAAAAAAAAATATTAAATTCTTGCAGGAAACATGCAAAAAATCAACTTTACCAAAAAGCGCTGAAGATAAAAATCTCTTCCCGATGCCGATGGTCCGAGGGGCCGAGAAAATAGATTTATAGTGATAAATTTTGATCGGAAAGAGACGCTATGTCATGTAAAAGGTAGCCAAAAATGGAATTTTAAGTTTTGAATGCACAAAAAATAACTTTTGTGTAATTTTTTTAATAAAAAGTCAATATATTGGACCTTTTTGAAAAAAAGTTTAAAAATATATGAGCTGAGCTAACGGTACCCATCAAATGGTTTTTATTAAGTACTTAAATTGAATTTATCAACAAAAAAAAAGTTGAATGAAATTTATTCAAAAACAACGGAGTTATTTGCATCGAAAGTAAAACATACGAATTACTGATAGTTTTATGTTATTCCAAGGAAACGATGTGATTAGAAAAAGACGTTGTACTAAAAGTTCGTACAATTTTAAAGATATGTGAATGTTTTTGGTGTCAAAATAACAGAATTTTTTAAAATTAATTAGACGAACATTTTTGTAAAATGTTAAACAAAGTACGCTAGTAGGTAGATTTGCGTTTCTTGTAAAGAAGAGGAAGCGATGTGGAAGACGTAAAAAATGGAAGAGGCGTGATTAAAACTAAGTATGCCATAGCCTAATCTAGGATCGAAGTTATAGGTGTACCGAATTTGAGTTAAATCCGTCCAACAGTAAAGATTTGTATTCTGGTCAAACAAACAGAAAATTATTTTAATTAAGTTTTTTGCATATTTTTATCGACGACTAACCTCCATTTTCTTGATATCTTTTACAATTTTAAATGTTAAGTCTGTTTTCTTATGACTGTTAATGATTTATTCCGTTAGTTTATATAAATTGGCAAAAGTATTTTTTTATTTTTTGCTTCGGCACTTGTTTGTTTTCCTTATTTCACCGAACTGACTGTTCTACGTATCTCAAGTGGTACCGTGGCCAGTTTTTTTTAAGAAACAGGCGACCATTTGATACGGAGTGCTGCGAGCTCGAATAACTTTTGTTGGATTTGGTGTTTCTTGAAAGACCCATACAGTCGACTGCTGTTTACTTTCATGCTGATACGCATAGATCCATGATTCGTCCCGTCACGAATTTATATACGCACCGTCATTTGTTGACCGTTTCTTTCCACTAATCAACATCAAGCCTTGTTTTGAGCGATTGTCAAGTTATGTGGAATCCAAAGTGGACAAATCTTTTCCACAACTATGTGTTCATGTAAAATTTCTGGTGGAAATAATGCCCAGGGATGCCTCAATCTCATGGTATGTCACATAACGATCAATCATTAACAGTTCGCGTACAGCATTAATGTTTTTTGGCACAACAACAGATTTTGGACGCATTTCTCAAAATTCGTCAGTGAGCAAAGTACGGCCCACTTGAATTCTGTGTTCCATCGATAAACTGAGCATTTAATGATGCTTTATCGTCGATACATTCTTGTGGAGTTAATTCACGTAGAAAAATGTACAAAATAAACGCACGAAGATGTTCACATCTTATAGCATCTTTGTGAAAAACGAATGACTCGTGCTTTTGACGAACTCTTCGTTCAAAAGCCAAGAGTCAGATGTTTTTGCTTGCTGTTAGACTACAGTCGTTCACAAACGATAAAAGCTAATTCAGTGAAGAACGATAACGTAACTGCACTATGAATGAAAGTTGGTTTGTGTATGAAAAAAAAAAATCCCAAAGATACGTCAAAATATAATGATAAATTATCTTCGCCGTGGAAATTTGGAAAATGTAAGTTGCTGGGTAAAAAGTTAAATTTTATTTTATGACCATAGTAAATATACTAATAATTTATTTATACCATAGGTATAGTTTTAGTACAAAAAAAAAACACGACCGAACAATTTGGGATGCTGGAAATAGATAAAATCCAAATCCAGCAATAGGAACTCCAGTTTTTGGGACCAGCAGAATAAAAATTGACCAGCAGACAAATGGAGCTCAAAGGAGTCCAATGGAGTCTACCACAAAGACTGCAGAAAACATTTTTAATATTAATTTTCACAATAAATTACAACAAATCTAAAATCAAATAGATTTGCAGCAAAAGACAACAAAAATCCAATGAACAAAACAGCTAATGAAAAAAGCAGTATCATAGCAAACAAAAAAACGCTTAAAATAAGAATACAATATTCAAGAATTTAAGAAAATATACAGAAAATTGTGAAATTTTATGATCAAGCAACACTGTTTTTGACAAATTGTCACGTAGACGTCGTAGAGCTTATCTGAATATCATAAGCAACGTTATAGTGGACGATGACGCAAGGAAAAAATACATCAGGCCAATTTTGTCCGATCTCCTCGGCAAAAGAACGAGACTTGAGACGAAGGCTTCGTTTTACACAAAGATGCTATTAATTCGGTTTATTTGCTGAAATAGAATTTTAAAAGCACTAAAAACATAATAAGCGCACGTACACCAAAATGTTGAGATTACGTATAAGCTGAAAAATGTCAAATTTTCCAATGCAAACACCAGTTTGACTGGAATGAAATAAGCATTTCCAGTTACCAAAATATAACTACAGTGAATCAAAAAAGTTTAGAAACAAAACATTTTCTTTAAAACATTTATTCAATTTTTACCCTTTTAACACAAAACTAAAAAATTTTTTTAATATTTAATATTTCATATATATTTCAACGCAACATCAAAAATTCAAACCAAAAAACAACTTTCTTATCACTACAAATGAAAAAAGAAACAAAAACTAAACATTTCATCGCCAAAAAAGTTTAGAAACATTTGTGCTTTTGATTGAACTTTGCATTGCTTCGTTTGAAAAAAGCTTTAAAAAAACGGGATCTAAAGTCTTTAGCTATAAATGTCAGTAATATACGCATCAGTCACTCGTTTTTTTGTAATAAACGCAGATTATTTCTCTTTTTGTCTTAAGAATGGGAAAAAATACCGAAATCTCACTGGACGTTCGTAAATTAATTCTAAGACTGTATTTTCAGAATAATAAAGTGCGAGATATTGGCTTAATAATCGGGAGAAGCCATTCTAGTGTTTATAAAATTATAAATAAATATTTATACACGGGTTCATTACAACCAAAGCTTCGATCTGGTCGGCCAAGTTCTTTAAGAGCGCGCCATGAACGAGTTATTTTGTTAGAAATAAAAGCAACTCCAAACGTTTCTGCTCCGAAGATTGCTACGACACTAGAGAAATTTTATGATGTCCACATAAATGCCCAAACAGTTCGAAATATGCTCCATAAGGCTGTCATGGTAGAGTTGCTCGAAAAACACCTTTCATAAATAAGCGAAATGCGGATAAACGCTTGGAGTTCGCAAAAAAACACATCAACCAATCGGAACAGTTTTGGAGAGCGGTGGTATTCAGTGACGAGTCGAAATACAGCATTTTTGGTTCGGACGGACGTCGTATTGTGTGGAGAAAAGCAAATAAAGAAAACATCCAAGCAACAATAAAACATGGAGGCGGTAGTGTGATGGTGTGGGGGTGTGTTTCAGCTGCTGGCGTGGGAAACTTGAAGTTCATTGAAGGTATAATGAATAAAGAACATATTTAGCCATTTTGAAAGAAAATTTGCTCCAAAGTATGAACAAAATGGGGCTAGATGAAATCAGTTTCTTTTTCCAACAAGATAATGACCCCAAGCACAAGTCGCGTTTGGTCATGGAATGGCTGTTTTTCAAAGTCCCACGCCTGCTGCATACACCCCCACAATCTCCACATCTCAACATAATTGAAAATGTGTGGGACCTCATGAAAAAAGGATCAGGCACCATCATATTACATCCAAGTCGCTTAAACAAGCCATATTAGAAGAATGGAATGCAATTACCCCACAAGAGCTCCAAAAACTATCCTTGGGAATGAAAAATAGAATCCAAGCGGTTCTTGATGCGAAGGGCTATCAAACGAAGTACTAAAATATTAAAAGAGCAGTTTTTCTTTAATTTTTTCTGTATGATTTTTAATTTGTTTCTAAACTTTTTTGGCCATGAAATAATGTTCTTTTTGTTGTTTTTATCACTTGTACGAATATTGTGATAATTATTTAGTTGTTTTTTATTTCATTTTTTGTTACTGTGTTGTGAATATATATAGAATAAAAATAAATGAAAAAAATTTTTGCAACAGCTTACAAAGTGTAAAATTTCAATGATTGTTTGAGAGAAAATGTTTTGTTTCTAAACTTTTTTGATTCACTGTACATAGTAGTATTATATGGTTTGGTACACGGTTTTTTGTTATTTTTGTTATTTATTGAATTATTCAATAGCTTCAAATTGTAAAACAACTTATTTCAAATGGCCACCATTTGCTTTCCAGCACGAGCGAAGTAGATTAGGCCAGTCATCGATCGCAGCACGCACGATAATGTATACATAGAAAATTTCTACACTGCTCGGATAAGAGCACGCTTTAGAGACTCGATATTTGGGTGTCGAGGAGACCAAGCCATACCGTCTAACACGGACCACAATTTGTAATCCAATGAGTTCAGGTCTGGACTACTCGCTGGCCACTGATCCGTGGAAATTCCGATAAATTTTTTTGTACCACTTTTGAGTCAATTTAGCCTTATGGGCCGAAGCAGATTCTTGTTGAAAAGTCCACGGCTTGTTTTGGAATAATATCGTGTTAAGAAGCTTCACAACCAATTCCAAAACATCGGATAAATACACTTTCGCCGAAGTTTTGATTTATTTTTCACAAAAAAGGAGTTTGGTGACTCCATCATAGGCGACTCCGCACCAAACCACCACAGAAGATGGGTGGTGACCTTTTTGAACTTTCGGAACGAGTTCTGCTGCATGTCGTGATGACAGAGCATACACTCTATGATTCCTCTACGATGGAAATTTTTTGTCAATAAACAGAATTCGTCTGTGGGCATTATTCGCGTGCTTGAGAAGTAACGCTTTCGATTTCCGCGTACGTTGTTCCTTTAACGCTACCATGAGAAGGTGTAAAAAATAAATGTTATATATCAAAAAAATCGATCACAAATAATTGGTTTAAATTAATTTCTATCTTAAAAATCATGAAAAAAAACCATGTCAAAAACGGAGTCTCTGACTCACTAGCTTCATATTGCTACATTTAAAATTATTTTACAACTTTTTACGGATGATCTTTCGATCTCAAAATTAAAAACTAATCGTTATTTTCCATCCCTGAAATGTATTGAAAGATTTTGACAATGTTCGTTGAAATAATAAAGCTTTATGTTGTTCCCAGCTACTTAGACGCTCCCACCGAGCAATAAATTAGTTTGAATATTTTAAGTAGTCGAAATAATTTTCTTTTGTGACCATGTTTTTGTTTTAATTTTCAATTTATTTTAAATTCAGGAATCGAAATTAAATTCAATTTTAAACACAGTTTGATCCTTTTTTTATTTGACTCTATTTGAGATAATGACAGTAATAATAAACTGGCCATATTAACCCTTGAAAGGACCTTGACCGAACTTCATATGATCAAATTGTGTTGTGAGTGTTATTAAATGTTTTGTACACAAATGACCGAGAACTGGACCTATTAGTTTAATACCGACTCCGAACGGCTTAATGTACATTATTTACTCTCTGAGGTTTACCATTGTCTACAGAGAAGTGACGGCCGAACAGAAAAATTAATTCAATTGAAAAACTTTCTGCGTGAGATGCAAATTAAACCAGGGTTCTCAGGCGTATGGGTCACGCACTTTACCCACTGCGCCACGGCCGCCTTTTTGAGATTTGAAAAAATATTAAAACAAAAATTCTCGATTATATGATCGAGAGCTTAACCTACTAGTACAATGCCTACTCCGAACCATGATACAATTACAAGGTAGGCTCATTTTAAAATGGCTGCTCAAATGTGAAATTTTGCAACAAAGCTGTAGGAGCTGCAAACGTCAAACGAAAAAAGCAACAACAACAATTAGAAGAACTCAAAATTACCAGCTGATTTCGACAACTAGCGCACCCTGCTCTCCAATACGAACCTACCTTGTAATTGTATCATACTTTACTGGCTTATGTGCATGTTCTCAAGAAATTTTTGTATGAAATTATTAACTAATTATTAACTGAGGTTTACCATTTTCAAGTTTACAGAAAGATGATGGCCGATCAGAAAAAAATAATTTCAATTGAAACATTTTTTGTGTCAGCTGGGATGCAAAAATTTATATGAATTAAAAAAAAAAACTAGTAAGAAATGATCTTCGACTGGCCCGAAGTTAAAATACCCCCACGGCCGAACCAAAATAGATTCAAAGTCTTCAGCAGTCAATAAAATGTTTATTTGTAAAAACATTTTCTTCATTTCAACAGAAAATATTCGCTTTTGTTTTTTGAGAAAGTCACTTTGTATGGGAGGTGGGTGTGGTTTTCACTCGATTTTGTTGAATTTCATACTCAGAGTGTATATTCAATAGCAAAGCTCATATGCAATTTCAAGTCCATATATTATTTTTTGTGGAATTCTAAGAGATTTTACCTTTTTGATAAAGTCACTTTGTATGGGAGGTAGGCGTGGTTTAAATCCGATTTGGCTCATTTTCGAACTTTACCTGTATTTTTTAGATAAAAGCTTAAATATTCAATTTTGTGATGATAACTTGAAAATTACGGCTGTAATCGTGATCATAGACAGACAAACGTACAGACGGACATGGCTAAATCGACTCGGGTGGTGATGGTGATCAAGAATATATATATTTTGCTATACCTACCACGCCTCCTTATGGGCGTTACAAACGGAGTGAAAAAATTAATATACCCCTTTTAGGTTTTTTAAGCGTGGGGGATATAAAAATTGAGGGGATAAAATTTTGAAGTAAAAGTTTGGAGCCTTATAAAACGTGTAACAGCAATAATAAAGTTGGGTAAACTTCAGCTTCAGAAGGTCTATCGATGTTGTAGATTTGAATTTAAGCAGATCAATTTTGTTCCTGCACTTCGTATAATTTCAGTCGGTTTCAAATCCGATTCCGACAACAATCGGATTCCACGACATGCTTGATAAACTTGGAAATCACTTGTGCTTTTTACCCTAGGTAGTAATTGTTTTTTTTTAAAACTTTTTATTAGCTTCACTTCATTTGTCTGTCCCGTTCAAATCTTGGAATCCATTTTTACTCCTCCTTACTATTGAGTGCGCCCCACGTTTTTATGAGAACTAAAAGCCCCACTGTAGCAGAAATTATTTTATACTTTTTAGTTCGTTTTAAAAATGTGGTATATTAAAAATGTTTTTTTTATTTAAATTTTCATTTTTTTTAAGAAAATTTTTTTTTTTAATCATTAGGTTAAAATTAATTAAATTTATTCTCAAAGCTTCAAAGTGCATTCAGGACTTTTTGTACTAAAATATTATTAACCGTTTAGCAGATAAGATATCAAAAAAATTGGCTTGGGTATAAATAGCCCACCTGGGACAGGAGTTAAACAAAAATCAAAATTTACGGCAGTATTAAGTAATATTATTGTTATCGTCACTGTATAAGTTAATTGCAATCTGAGTAGGGAGATATTTAAACAAGTAAATAATGAATAATTCAACAACATTGCACACTTACGGCTTTAGGTATTATTTCAATCTGAGATAGAGAAAACCAGTTGATTGGTATACCAATAATTAGAATTCATTTAATAAATCAAAAAATATAAAGCAGTTGATAGAAAAATGGAATGATTTTGTCTTAATTTCAAATAACTCATTAAACTTAAAAAAACACTAATATATTTAAATATCTTAGACTTAACGTATTTGCATCAATACAGACATCCTTTTATAGTGAGCGATGCCTAACGAAAATATTCGAGAATATTATTATTTCCAAAAGAAGAATAACAATATTTATATGACAAACATTAAACCAAATTTTTTATATTGACACATACATATGTATATAAAAACGATTAGATAAGACTAGAATAACAAAATAGAAAAAAAAAGTCAAAATTGAATTAAGTAATTAAGATACGAGTGAAATGGCAAGAAACTTTCGATAAACACTTGAATAAATATTATTTGATTTAATTTGACATAGCAATATTTCTTTTTGGTTTTTTGAAAAACTGAATTTTGATCATAAAAATTATTTTAAGCAAGTTGAGAATCGGAAGGAACTTTCAATAAACCAAGCTTCTAAGCTTTTTGTCATTTTTTTTTTCAAAATCTACTTAAGATGGAAAGATTTTACTACAAATCTCATATATGTATATGTAAGTATGTTTGTATCTAAATATTAATAAACAACAAAAAGTGCATAAATTAACTATCGTGACTAGAGAAAAGTAAGTTGGTGCTGCGCAAATATAAACTCAAACGTGAGAGAATGCAAATAAAAAAAACAACATTTTATATACATTATGAAGTGCTACGCCTTCAATTTTGCATTCTAATTTTGTATAAAAATGTTACTCTATTCTTAGCAAATTCACTGGCAGATCGTTAGATGGTGTTTGATAAGAATCACAGTTAAAATATTGACCTGCAAACAAAAATTATTTAAAGAAAGTAGAGATGTAATTTATAAATTAACAATTGAATTCGTTAAGCTAAATATTTCAATGGTGAGAAAATGTGCCCTAAATTATTTTCTCAAATAAATAATCTATACAAACAAAATATTTGTTGTCTTCAAACAATGCTTCGATGCTTTTAAGCTGTCGAAGTTTTTCTACTGCTGCTTATCAATAAAACAGAAAGCTTAAAATTTTTAAAATTTTCCAATAAATAGCCTATTTATTCAAAGAGATTGATTGAGAAGAATTCATCAATTCTTCACATTCAATGTATGCCTCTTAATTGCAATATCAATTAAATCAACAGCTTCACCTGTTCCTGCATAGCAAGGGCTTTGACCGAACATTTTTTAAAACATTTTTCAGGATTTCACAACGTTTTGAATTGAATATTTAGCAAAGATAAGCAAACCAGAATGTTACGTAGAGATTAAGATAAGTAACAAGATTAACTGCTTTTTTGAGACTTGAAACACGAAAACTTTAATATTTTTTATCGATTACATTGATCATAAAAGTTTTTTTTTCTGTTCTTTAAAAATTTAACACTTACTGGACATGACCAACACTTTCAACTTCAACTGATATGTACTTATTAGTACATAATACTAATAAACTGGCCATTTCAGCCCTTGTAAGGACTTTGACCGAAATTCTTATGATCAAATTGTGTTGTGCGTGTTATTGAATGTTTGAACACTTAGTTTTTAGCCGACTTTGAACGGCTAATGTGCAAGTTCTCAAGAAGCTTTACATGGCATTATTTACTCTCTGAGGTTTGCCATTATCTGCATAGAGGTGACGGCCAAGCACAAAAATTAATTTCAATTGAAAAAACTTTCCGTGTCAGATGGAATTGAACCAGGTTCTCTGACGTATGAGTCACGCCCTATACCCACAGCGCCATAGCCGCCACAATGTCTTTATTATTATCATTTTAAAATTCGAAACTAATCCAACAAAGAAAATTTATGACTATTAACTGTGGGTTAACTTTTAAATCCTGGACTATCACAAAATGTTTGATTTCGCTTTTTGCTATTCTATTGTTAAAAGGCTAGATGATGCAGCGGCAGTTCAGTCTTCCAATCTGGTGGCCAAGTACCTTTGACTAAAATTTAAGATTAGGAATTTTTTACTAAGAAAATGGGATTTTACAAAGAAATTAAACCCTCCCCTCCCCCCTATTTCTCTAAGTTTATTTGATTAATACTTTTTTAAAAAAAAAAAAGATTGAATTGTTCTGTCAGACTTGAACCTGTTACTATGACGTGCAAGGCAGTTGATCTTATCATTAGTCTATCAAATTCTTGCAGCTATGCCGATTTATTACCCATAATAAGTGATATCACGTTTTATTGGAATAATAATATTAAATTTCGAACGATATCATTTGTAGTATCTTTGTTGCCGAATAAAATAATGAATTCCTTATGGTTATTGAACCATCAGCGCAGTTCGTTGGCCAACGTTTGCTTTGTTGGGTTAAGGGGGCTTTTTCTTATGAATGTTTGAAAAAATTTTAAGATTTCATGCAAAAGGTCTGTTTTAGACTGTAAGACACTTTGTGGATCTCCTGTAACAAATTTTCGTAAAATTGAAAATGGATTCTATACTCAAAACTAGACAATAAGCCTTTAAAATACATAAATAAATAAATAACTGGCCATTTCAGCCCTTGAAAGGACTTTGACCTAGCTTCTTATGATCAATTGTGTTGTGCACAAGTTTGTACACAATTGACCGAGAACCGGACCTACTTGTTTTACGCCGAATCCGAACGGCGATGAACAGAATGTTCTTGTTCTCAAGAAGCTTTACATGGCATTTTGATTACTCTCTGAGGTTTGCCATTGTCTGCAGAGAGGTGGCGGCCGTACAGAAAAATTATTTTAATTCAAATAATTTTCTGTCGCTGCTGGGGTTCGAACCTGTGTCTCCAAAGTTCGTTGACATAGCGGCCACGCACTTTAACCAACTACGCCACGGACACCACATACTCAAAATACATACTCAATTATATTTTGACGCTTTTATATGAATTCTGAAAAAATTAAAAAAAGCACCCTTTTTTGTGGCGATTCACCCCTATATAAAAAACGGGCTAGGTTTTTTAAGTTTTAGAGGCTTATTGTCTAGTTTTTCTTATAAATAATCAAATATTTTTGGGTTTATTAAAATCGGTCAAATAGATTCGGAGCAAAATGTCCCAGCAGTTTGAAAATGGTAGTTTCGAGAAAAACGCGTTTAAAGTCTTTTTATCACAATCTTTTCATGCGCAGACGTCATTACAAATATAATTATAACTTTTTTCTAGTGAGAATTTCTTTATAAAACCTTAGGAGGTAATTTTAGAATGTAAAAGGAATCGAAATATTTAAAGAAATGTTGATTTTTGGAAAATTAACCATAAGTCTCCTTAACATAACAGAAAGTCCCCTTAACAAACGAAGTTCAAGTAAAATAAACAATTTTTTTTTGCGTTTGTGCCAAAACATATGTTTTAATATCAATAGCAACTCTAGCGCTAAAATCCTCATATCTATTGAAATAAATATTTTATATATTTTTTTTTTTTAATTTTTCAGAAAGTGTTTCTGAAATTTTCTGAAAAATTTAATCTTTGGCGCATTTTTATTTAGCGTTTTTTAAGTCGAAAATTGTTTACTACGCGTCATTTACACACATGTTGAATTCTATCATATCGCCGGTTTTTTGTATCAGGCCATAAAAATTTTGATATTTTTTTTTCAGCATTTTTAAGCAATTTCTAAGACAAATTTTTAAAGCATATGGTTAAGGGAGGGTATTGTGAAACGTGGGGTACAGTGGAATCTACTATTTGTTGAACTTTACGAAACCCATTGGTAGTATATTCTACGTAATAGTTTACATCGAATAAAAAAGTTGGGAACATGGCACCTTGTGTTCATGCCCATATGCACTCGGGTACACAGAAAGCAGAAAGTTGAAGAAACGCGTGAGTTTCGACCATGTTTTATAAAATGAAACTTTTTTCATTTTGTTCACATTTTTTTTAAAGGTTTATTCATTTTTCTTACGATCTGCGGTGATTTTTAACACGTTCTATACTTTGCTTGATTACGTAAGCGCAATTTGTATAAAGTACATATTGGAGGTAGAATGGCACTTTAAGTGCTGAATACAGTCGGAATTTTATTTTACGGGTTTTCTGCAAAAATTACTAAAGGTTCTATTATATTTGTTAACTGTCAATAAAATTGATTAAAAAGTTTCAAATAAAAATTTTCATAATTTTTCACAATTAAACTTGTTTGCTAATGAAAACATTTTTGTCGAATTTGGAATGCTTCTTTTCAAACTAATTTTTTACGATGTTCCAGTAAGTATTCCGAAGCACATTGTTCGGCAAAAGTTATATAAAATATAGCTCTTTCCAATCAAATTAAAAATCTGCCTAAATATGCACTCAATCAAAAGTTAAAAAAGCGTTCCACTGTGTACCCACGAGGCTAGTAATATTTATTTTTTTTTTTTATTATTATTCTGATCCACAAAAGTTTCCCGACTTCCTCGAGCCTTCCATGTGGTGTAAAGAATAGATTAAGAGACATACTTTTTCTGCAAACTTTTCGTTATCAGAGGCATTTCTTAAATTTTTATGATTAGGACCGTCTTTTGCTTCATTTTCGAATTTTTTGTCAATATTTAAAGGCTTAGTGAAATGAGGCCATGGCTCATGTTTTCTGCAAATTCCATGATTTATGATTATTGAATTATTTGACTTAGTATAAAATTTAAGCCATAATTTCCTTATAAACATTTATAGAAAATTATCAAGGAAACACAAACCAAAAACTTGTTTTTATATATAGGGTATTTATAGGTTGTGGCGTCCGTGGCGTAGTTGGTTAAAGTGCATGGCCGCTATGTCAACGAACCTGGAGACCCGGGTTCGAACCCCAGCAGCGACAGAAAATTAAATAAAAATAAATAAATAACTGGCCATTTCAGCCCTTGAAAGGACTTTGACCTAGCTTCTTATGATCAATTGTGTTGTGCGTGTTATTAAGTTTGTACACAATTGACCGAGAAATGGACCTACAGGCTTAACGCCGACTCTCTAACGGCGATGAACGGAATGTTCTTATTCTCAAGAAGCTTTACATGGCATTTGTATTACTCTCTGAGGTTTGCCATTGTCTGCAGAGAGGTGGCGGCCGTACAGAAAAATTATTTTATTCAAATAATTTTCTGTCGCTGCTGGGATTCGAACCTGGGTCTCCAAAGTTCTTTGACATAGCGGCCAAACCTCAAAGAGTAATCACAATGCCATGTAAAGCTTCTTGAGAACAAGAACATTTCTGTTCATCGCCGTTCGGAGTCGGCGCTAAGCATGTAGGTCCGGTTCTTGGTCAATTGTGTACAAACTTAATAACACGCACAACACGATTGATCATAAGAAGCTAGGTCAAAGTCCTTTCAAGGGCTGAAATGGCCAGTTATTAATTTTTTATTTTTTATTTTTTTGACGTGACGAAGTTACGTTGTACTGCTCTAGTTTCCAAAAAAGTTGAAAAATGAATATTTTAAAAATTCATCTGCGTTTCATTGAATTGTTCCTCGCTGGGTATTAGAGCTATGATTAAAAAAATAGTATGACCATAAAGCTTAATTCTTTGACTATATTAAAAAAATAAAAAAAAATTTAATACGGCATAGGGACGTAGTGGGAGCTGCGTAAGCAACGCAACTGAAAATTTGTTACATGGAATTATTACTCGCTGAGTATTAGTGCTAGGATTAAAAAAAGATACGTCAATAAAGGCCTACTGTAAGCCCTCACAACAAAATTAGACAAAAAATTTCTGACATCATGGGGACGCTGAGAGAGCCGCTCAAAGATCGACAACGCAACATTCATGCAGCGGCGTTGCATTGAATTTTTACTCAATGAGTATATAACCTACGATAAAAGTTTAAAAAGGAAAATAAAGTTTTTATACATGGCTTTACGACAAAAATAAAAAAAAAATTCCGACGTCGTCAGGTCGTGAATATAGCAGCTTATGTAACAGAAATGTAATATCGTTGCATGGAATTATTACTCACTCAGGAGGAGTTCTACAGTAAATTTTGGTTTACGACAGCAGGGATGTGTTATTACGCTTCACAACTAAATTACAAAAAAAATTTTGTTGTCCTGATTTCAGGGATGCAATCACATAATGCAGTAAAAATGCTACAGCCATGAAAAAACGTTGCATGGATTTTTAACTCTGTGACTACTGGTGCAACGGTAAATTTTAAGGAACGAAAACAAAGGTGAGGTCTTCGGGCATATGATAAAAATAAAAAAAAAATTTGACGGCGTGTCAAAAACCCTCAGGGAACCGCCTAATGTGACGCATATACATCACTTTTGCTGGATTAATTGAAATTAGAGCACAACCAATGGGGAAGCAAAAAAAAAGCTAAACGAAAAGCACCAACTCCAAATCCAACAGCAACTTCAACACCAACATCAACACTAACACTAACACTAACACTAACACCAACACCAACACCAACATCAACACCAACACCAACACTAACACCAACACCAACACCAACACCAACACCAACACCAACATCAACATCAACATCAACATCAACATCAACATCAACATCAACATCAACATCAACATCAACATCAAGATCAACATCAACATCAACATCAACATCAACATAACCATTAACATCAACATCAATATCAACATCAACATAACCATTAACATCAACATCAACACCAACGTCAACATCAACATCAACATCAACATCAACATCAACATCAACATCAACATCAACATCAACATCAACATCAACATCAACATCAACATCAACATCAACATCAACATCAACATCAACATCAACATCAACATCAACATCAACATCAACATCAACATCAACATCAACATCAACATCAACATCAATATCAACATCAACATCAATATCAACATCAAAATCAACATCAACATCAACATCAACACCAACATCAACATCAACATCATCAACATCAACTTCAACATTAAAAACAACAGCAAGAAACTTCGTCACGTCAAAACCTACGGGTGTGTCCACGGCACAGCCAACTCTTTTTTTTTATTAAATATGTAAGTGCAAATATTTTTTTTTTTATTAAATATGTAAGTGCAAATATTTTTTTTTTTTAATTTTACTGAAACTGAAAAACGTCCTTTTAGAGATTATATCTAATATAAGATTAAATTTAGTTGCTTAATAGGTCCGTCTATTCCATTATATAATAATTATAGAATTTTTTTATTTATGCTTGAAAAAAAGCAATATCTATTATTTATAACGAAACTTTTTGACTCTACATTTACAGCTCTATAGAAATGTATTGATATCTGTAAATAAATTACTAAATGTGAATATGTTAAATTCATGGTAGTCAAGTTGATACTAAAGAGCTGCACAAAACATTCTACTCATAGTATTTTAATAGTTAGAGCAAATTTTTTTTGCATGAAGCAAAGCCAGCATAACAAGAATCGATATATGTAAATATAAATATGGGAGTTATGAGTTTTATGTTAAAAAAAAATATTAAATATTAATAAATATAAATTATTTTGCAAACCAGTTTCATTCTTATCTTTTAAATTTCTGTGAAAAAAAAAGTCCAGAAATTAGAACCACCCGTGGAACAAAGTGAACTGTAATAATTTTGACAAACCCTTTAATACGAATGTCCTAAATGACAAAAATACATTTTGGTTTATATATAGTAAATATACTATATATACTATGCAGTTAAATATAGTAAACTACTGCTGAATAGAAGAGATCGATAAAAATTAATCCTGTGATAACGAAAGCTGCTTTCAAATGTTTTTTTACGCCTTTAAACATATACATCAAGTCTAGAATTTAAATTAAGTCAGCTGTTTTAACCTATTCGCATTGTATAGATAATTAAAGTAAAAATTTTTGTTCTTAAATATTACAGCATTATCTCTAATTTTAATGGATAAATCTTGTTTATTTTATCACAATTTAATCAGATATTCCAAAGAATGTGCACGGAATAACCAAACATGAAATAAATAATATGTACGCAACAATCGAATAGTTTCAGTAAAAAAAAAATTTGGTGAAATCCTACAAGGCTTTACATTAGATAGGTCGTGGTGAAAGTCACGCCCATATAAATTATATCATTTTAAAAATGCAATTCATTGTATTAATTCGTTTTTAAACACATACAATTCACACAGTTTCTGTCTTACTTAATGCCCAAGAGAGCCTCAAAAAAGTTAATTTGTTAAGGTACAATAAGCACTCCGCCTTTTTGTCAGTTTCGGACAAGTTGCGAAGCGGCAAATATCGCAAAAGTTAAAAATAAACACACCTAGATTAGATATAGTTTTATATACTTTACTTTACTCCTTATATTTGAACTACACAGGTACCCTACTTGAACTTTGCTCAACGTTATAAATTTGTAGTACTTTCCGAGCATAACGAGTACTTTGTTTTGTTCGGAAAACGAAAAAGAAACAATTGAAACTTACTTCAAATTGCGTTTTTTAATTTAACAACTTTGGTTAATAGCTTGCTTGTATCTGTTGCACTGAATATTTGATATTTGAACTGTTCACAAGAGCTTTGACCTGACCTTTTTATAAATTTAAATTTAAAAATATGTATATATTTGCGAACTTAGTGCAAGCACAAAAGATATTTTTACATACCGTCAGATTGTTCTTGTAGTCAATCAATTGATTGGATGCACCATCACGATTGGCCATATTGCTGCAGTTTTCTATAGACTGATAAAAACTATGATATTGCAAAGAATCCGCTTAAGTATTTAAGCAAGTAAATTATTTGTAAATCCGGCAAAAAAACTTCGCAACTGTGTTTGAAGAACAAACTGGAATTGCTTTTATACGTCTTGACAGGGGCTGGAATGAATGTTGATAACGTTTTCCAGGGTTGCTTTTTTTGGAAAAGTACTTAAAAAAGGTACATTTAGTAGCAAGGTTATAATCATACTCTTTGAGCTTATAGTACGTTTACATATGAGGATTAAGAGAAATAAGATTAGCCTAATCTCAACTGTTTACATTAGCGTGATCGAGATTAACTTTGACATTTCGTTGCTTTGTTTTGTTTTATGTATTTACCTTCAGCCATGTTTTTATGTATTTGTATGCAAAAATAATAGAAATCAGATTACGCCATCAGAGGCAGAAAAAGTTGCACCGTTCTGCGCAAGACGTTAGGTCTTTCGTGACGTAGATAGGAAAAGACTCTTTCTCTGTTCTTCTCACTGATTTTCTGTTCGTGGAAGAAAAGACGAAAGATAGTGCGAAATAGTTCTGTACGATTTTTTTAAGCTACAGTTGTTTTTTATGTTTTGCTCAGTGAAAAACAGCTGATTTTGACAATGTGTCGATCATGACGTAGGCATACATGCGCATGGGGGAGATTACGATTTCCGTGGCCCCTCGATTTGAGTATGCAATTTTGAAGTACTCTTTGACAAAATAAGATTCACCGAAGGATTTATCGATATATCGATTAGTTATGGGGATATCGATTTTTCAAAAAAATGTTTAATCAACGGTACCAATATTTGAATTCGGTTATAAAATAAAATAAATAAATAACTGGCCATTTCAGCCCTTGAAAGGACTTTGACCTAGCTTCTTATGATCAATTGTGTTGTGCGTGTTATTAAGTTTGTACACAATTGACCGAGAACCGGACCTACATGTTTAACGCCGACTCCGAACGGCGGTGGACGGAATGTTCTCGTTCTCAAGAAGCTTTACATGGCATTTTGAGTACTCTCTGAGGTTTGCCATTGTCTGCAGAGAGGTGGCGGCCGTACAGAAAAATTATTTTAATTCAAATAATTTTCTGTCGCTGCTGGGATTCGAACCTGGGTTTCCAGGTTCGTTGACATAGCGGCCACGCACTTTAACCAACTACGCCACGGACGCCACAATATAATTCAGTATATAAATTCGGTTATATCTTTGCTAATATTTGTCCGATCTGAATGATTTAGGTGTCATTTGAAAGATATTTAAAATGTTTTTAATATGAAATTAAAAAACAATATTTTTTTCTTAAATCGGCCACGCTACAGACTGTCTTTCTGCATAATATATTTTATTTTTGCATAAAACCGTTATTTTCTCTTAAAAATGTGTTATAAAGATTAAATAAAGATATAATTAGTTGAAATCTGATATACACTCAGGCATATTCGTTTAGCCGCACTACTTTTATTCCACTAATTATTCAATATGTGTATATAAAAGGCATAGCTCTGTGCAACCGTGGTACTAAAGTAACAAGCAGCATGTCTGTTTTTAAAATAAGTAACGGTTGTTTACCGTTTTTGTTTTGTTTTTGTAAAAATTTAGTACGACTGTAAACGCCCTTCATGGGAGGAGCATATTCGTATAGCCGCAGTGGAAAAAATTTAATTTTTGAGAGGAAGTAAATAACAAAATAAAAGATTTTTTTTATAAACATTAAATAAGTAAGATTGCTTCTGTTTTTTTCAAAAAAATTTTGAAAAATAATTAATATTCGTTATTTTAGGTGAACATTAAAAAAATGCCACGTGGAGTTTACTTGACCGATCAAGAAAAAATTCAAATACATTTTTTTAAAGATCAGGGGTGTTCCATTCGTGAAATTAGCCGAAGAATTTCGCGTTCTGATAAAGTTGTAAGAAATTTCTTAAAAAAAGGAGCTTGTTATGGAATTAAGAAACCAACAAAAGGTAACCAAAAGCTGACAAATCGTCAAAAAAATTTGATTCGAGAGGAGGCTACTAAAAATAAATTAAATTCAACACAAATACAATCTAAGTTATGTTTACCAGTAACGAAAAAACATGTTGCCCATGTTCTACGTACAACACCCAATGTTGTTTGGAAGAAACCAGCGCGCAAACCAATGCTCAAAGAACACCATAAAAAGGCACGCTTAAATTTTGCTAAAAAGCATATGCACTGGACTTCCGAATGGGAAAAAGTTATTTTTTCCGACGAAAAAAATGTAATTTGGATGGCCCAGACTGTTATAGCTGCTATTGGCACGATATCCGCAATGCAAGTATCCCCAAATCAAAAAGAAACTTTGGAGGCGGAAGTCTGATGGTCTGGGCTGCCTTTTCCATTGAAGGAAAGTCAACTCTGTGTTTCATTCCTGCCCGAATGAATTCGGAAGTGTACATTGAGATGTTAGACGATGTTCTTATTCAATTTATCGAAGATAAAATGGACGACAGTGTCATTTTCCAACAGGACAATGCGTCCATTCATGTCTCTAAGACATCCATGGCTTGGTTTGAGCAGCGAGAAATCAACATTATGGAATGGCCTGCATGTAGCCCCGATCTAAACCCCATAGAAAATCTATGGGGTATTATGGCACGGGAAGTTTACGCCGAAAAAGCGAAAGGAACTCCATTTTCTACTGTTACAGAGTTGAAGTTTAAGATTAAGGAAGTTTGGACTTCAATTCAAGGGAAAATTCTTCAAAAACTTATTTATTCAATGCCTAATAGGATATTTGAAGTTATCCAAAAAAATGGTGGGCATACTCATTACCCACTCATACGCATACTCATTTATTAAATAAATAAATAAATAAATAAATTGTTATTATTCAAGCTCTAATTTAAGTGCGTCTAAACGAATATGCCAATTGCTTCGGGAGTTATATTTTAAGTTAATTAATATAAAATATTACTTTATGTTAACATTAAATTTTTTATCAGTATTTTGCAAAAGAAATATTGTTCTTTAACATAAATAAAAAAATTTATTTTAAATATATTTTGTGTGTACTTTACGATAAGTTTTTAAAAAAAGGTATATTGCGTCTAAACGAATGTGCCTCAGTGTATTAAACTTTCATCTGGTAAACAACATGTTATACTTTTTCTTTTATTTTGACCAATTTTCGCTGTTATGTTATATTTTAGGTTGATCAGTACAATCATATAGCATAGGAAAATGTTTCATAATTGGGATGAATATATATGATTTGCTTTATAAATTGTGCATTTATACTGTAAATGGTGCAAGAAAGATCTTTATAAAAGTTTCGATGTATTTTGAGTTATTGAATAATTTTTTTTTAGTAGTTCTGCCTTTTACATAATGTACTTTTCCTGTAAAAGGAGTCAGATAGACTTCAAAGGTTGTTTGCATAGTTGAATAAATAAGGTTGTCTCGTGGCTGATCGTACTCTCTTCTCAGTACTCATAATTGTCAAAATCAATGAAAAGCAACAACAACAACTTCAACGGCTTTTCATGTTTTTAATTTTCGTTTTCAGATTTTGTATGACCTGTCAACTTCGATTTGACATTTATGGGAACTCGCTCTCACCCATGCGACAACCTTATTTAACCATGGTTGTTTGTTGTATATAAGGGCAGCTCTTGAAAACCTACAAGTGGAAGAAAAGATAACCAAGTGGATTGTTGAAATGCTGAAAAGCAGAATCATCAACACACAAATCGGAAACAGTAAAGCAAGGAAAACAACTTCAAGAGGAACACCTCAAGGGGGAGTCATATCTCCCTTGCTTTGGCTCCTAGTTGTAAACGAACTGCTGACTACTCTCAGCGAAAAAGGCTTTAAAGTGACAGCATATGCTGACGATGCCGTACTGCTGGTGGGAGGGAAGCATCTCTCAACCATCAGCAACATGATAGAAACAGCACTTAAAGAAACTGTCTCGTGGGCAGTACCAAACGGACTAGGGGTCAATCCCGATAAAACCGAACTGGTGCTATTCACAAAAAGAAACAAGATTGAGAATTTCTGCCTCCCAAAAATAAATGGCAGAACCCTGCAGCTATCCAATAAAGCAAAATATCTCGGAGTAATCCTTGACTCAAAGCTCACTTGGAAAAGCAACACTGATGAAAGAATAAAGAAAGCAACCAGTGCCTTCTACGCTTGCAAGAAAACCTTCGGTACAAATTGGGGGATGAAACCCAATGTCATCCTTTGGATGTACACGGCTATCGTCAGGCCCATACTAACCTACGGCTCGATTGTATGGTGGAAGGCCACTGAGAAGACAAGTTACCTCAACTCTCTCTCTAGAGTACAGAGACTGGCCTGTCTAGGAATAACAGGTGCACAGCGATCAACGCCTCAGGCAGGCCTGGAGGTCATATTGAACCTTCTCCCCCTGGACCAGTACATGAAATCCACTGCAACCAAAGCGGCGTTTCGACTAAAGGAAGCTAAGCTTTGGAGGCACTGGACGCATGGACATGCCTCTATACTCACAAAGTATAGTCCTGAGGATCTCGCCACCACCTCGGATTACATCACCCCGAAAATAGAGTTTCGGCAGAATATGTCATTCTCCTTTCCAAAAAGAGAAGAATTCGATTCGAACCACCCTTTCAGTGAACACGACATCCAGATCTTCACTGATGGATCCAAAATGGAGAATGGCACGGGGGCCGGAGTCTACTGCAGTGCACTACAATTATCCTTGTCATACAGACTACCAGATTACTGTAGTGTCTTTCAAGCAGAAATTTTTGCGATTGAAAAAGCGGCTACGACAATCCTAACAAAGAACATCAATCCATCATGGATAACAATCTTTGTGGACAGTCAAGCTGCGATAAAAGCACTCCGCAGTGAAACAACAAACTCGAAATCTGTACTAAGCTGCCGACAAGCTCTCATCAGAATGAGTCCTCCCCACAAGATCAATATCTGCTGGGTCCCCGGTCATCGTGACATAGAGGGAAACGAAATAGCGGACAGATTGGTAAGGGAGGGCTCAGAACTGGAAAGAAGTTCTGCGATCGGGTCGATTATGGCTCCAATCGGAGAATTCAAGAAAAGAATAAACGACAAAGCCAGAAATAACACAAACAACTCCTGGTCAAACAGGGACGACTGTGTTATCTCTCGCCACCTATGGCCTAAACTCTGCGAAAAAAGGACCCAATCCCTACTTTCAATGAGTAAAAAGGAAACTCGCATCCTAGTAGGAGTCCTTACGGGGCACTGTTGTATAGGCACAATGGCCTCGAGATTGGGAATTCCGCACCCAGACTTCTGCAGAAGCTGTGGAGATGTCGAGGAAACAGAAACCATCAAACATCTGCTTTGCGAGTGTCCTAACCTCCAACAACGCCGACTTCGCCACATGGGAAGCAGAGTGTACGGAGAACTGCAGGAGCTCGTGGATGTACCACTGATGGATCTTTTCAGATTTATACGGAGCACCGGTTGGTTCAACCAACCTCGCTCCAGTGACTAGCAAGACCTAGTTGATTTTGCCATTGTAGGACCACAGAAAATAGGGAACCACAATGGACCAATAGGCCCCCGTGTAGGCAACGCTAAGTTGCCCCTCCCTTTTAACCTAACCTAACCTAACCTTGTTGTATTCTGAAGTGCATAATGATATTTTTCCTAACTTTTTTTTGAGTTATTGAATAATTTTTTTTTTAGTGGTTCTGCCTTTTACAAAATGTACTTTTTCTGTAAAAGGAGCCGGATAGACTTTTATCAAAAGTTGTTTGTTGTATTCTGAAGTACATATTGATATTTTTCCTAATTTTCATAAAAAAGTGGCTCTGCCTTTTACAAATTGCACAATTATTCTGTTTTTTTTTTTTTTTTTTTTTTTTTTTTGTGAAATAAAATGAGAATCCATATATCTTATTCAAAAAGAACACGATGCGAAGCATAATTAATATAATTCGAATATTCTTTTTTATTTGACATAGGTATGCGATGTGCTTGCGATCCTTATGTGCTTCGTGATGACGATAAAAGTTGTTGACAGCACAGTACATCAAAATTGTACGTTTAAAAAGCAAAATAAAAACCGTATGATTGTTCTATTTAATCTAGTAACAATATAAAAATGAGAATAATGGTAGAAACGGGGGAAACAAGTATAACATATTATACACCAAACGAAAGGTTAATGTTTCAGCTATTACCATATGTTATGTTCTACTTACTTTTATTACGTACTTTTTAAAGAAAATAACGGTTTTATGAAAAAAAAAATATATATATCATGCCGAAAAACCATCTGTAGTGTAATTAGATTAAGTACCAAATTTTTGTTTTAGAAATTATTTTGAAGGTATTTAAGTTTGTTATCGAATGATATATAAACTATCCCGATCGGTCAAATATTAGCATCGATATAGTCGAATTTACATGAAGACTTCTTTTAGTAAAATTTTTTTTAAAAAATCGATAACTAAGCGATATATCGATAAATCCTTCATTGAATCTTATTTTATCAATGAGCTCTTCAAAACTGCATATTCAGATCCACGGAAATCGTAATCGTGCCTGCGCCAGAGATAAAGAGATTGGAAACTTCGGCAAAAAGGAGATAGCCATATGCTAAAATGCAGTCAATACTAATGCAAATGTTATAAATGTGTTAGTAAAATTTCATGACAAACTCACCCCTCTCGATGGATTCTCGATGAATTCACCCCTCAGGATGGAAATGAGCGCTGGTGAATATCTCACTTTCGACAGCTAAGCCACCACTTTACACATAGGGAAAAGCTAGCCTACAATGTTTGTTCAAACAAATTCATGCATTTAAAAATTAGAACAGAGTTTTTAAAACAAAGATATAGCTGTTCTTGAAAGAAATTGAATTATGTTTTTCTGTTAACAACAGCACTTGTAAATAGAACAATTTTTTTCATTTTAAATTCAATTTTTTTCTATCAAAAATATTTTTGTCTGTTATCAAAGTAACTCCACAAATTAGATAGACAAAACTAACATTTCTATGTTAACAAAAGTTCTTTATCGACTATTATAAACAATATTCTTGCTCAGCTAAAAACAATTTTCTTTTAAATATGGAAGACTTTTTTGGGTGTAATACCTATTTTTGACAAATATGAGGTGAACTCACATACACAATACGTGATTGCAAAAAAAACTGAAGAACAAGCATTTTTATCTGTCAAAATCAACAGAATTCACAATAGAAACGAAGTTTCCCATCTCATTATCTCTGCCTGCGCATGGCATAATCTTGTATTTATTATTTTTGATTTGTATGTGTTTGTTGTTGCAGCCATTTTCCTTCACCACACAATTATTTGCCATTTCATTTTTTTACTTCTTTATAGTGTTGCATTTTTTAAGGAATTATCGCTGTTCACAGCGTTGCAAACCTTTTTTGAGGAGATTAGCAAGTAGATTAATTTGTAATCTCGTTCTGAGGGAATTAACTTTTGTATGGCTAATCTCGTCAAATTCAACAAGATTAGCGAGTTAATCTTCTCAAAGCGCTTAATCTCGATTTAATCTCGATATGTAAACGTACTATTAAAAAAAGTTCTTGCGAAATTCAATATTTTGATGGGAAAACAATATTGGAATTTAGTAAAAAAAATTGTTGTAATTAGAAACAACAAAAACTAGACCAAAATGGCAAATAAATAAAATATATTTTGAGACCTTCTCAAGAAATTTCAAAGGAAAGACTTTTTAAGATTTTGTAGTCACTTTGCATATACACTTTATCAGTTTTATCCAATAAATTTCCTTATAAGGCATTCATGCACATAACAAAAAGCTGTTTTTTGCATTTTCGAACTTGCTTTTTCGTCATGATGGCTATTATATTCAGCATTATAACCGAGCGTTTCCACTGCCTGAACGAACGAAGAACCAAGGTTCGGAACATTGGTTTTTTAAAAAATGCTCGCGAGCGCTATTCGCGCAGTGTAAACACTTTTCCAGCACGAACGAACGAAGATTTCTTCGTTCGCTCTGATCGGCCGACGCTCGATCTTTTTGGGCGAATACAGTGCTTATTTGCGCATAGGTAGTAGATTTGTTGAAATTGTACACCGAGAAAAAAAACAACGTAAAATTAAAAATAACAACGTTGAAATAAAATTAAACAGTGACAAAAGTAGAGTAAAGTTGAAAATTTTTAAATCTAGAATGGTATTTTTGTTTTGCACATGAATTAAATTTTCATTTTAAAATTGGTCATTGTTGAAATAAAGTTGTTTTATTTTCAAAACGAAAATGAAAAATGTTGTTTTAAAATGAAACATTTTTGAATTAAGGTTAAATTTAAATATATACATTTTTATTTTAAAATATAAACTTTTTGATATAACAAGCACATTTTTATTTTGAAAATGTTTATTTTTATTGTAAAAAGGAGAATTTTTATTTTAAAAATGTGTATTTTTATTGCAAAAACGTATAATGTTGTATAATGCTGATATTAAAGAGGCAATTGAAAAGCATGATTTGGTTAGTTTTTTAAATATTTTATTTAAATATTTGATATATTTCTTAAAGAATGTATACATGAAGTTTAAATATATTTTAATTTAAAAGGATTTAGCTAAAAGGTTTCTCAACTCTTCCTCATCCTCGTTGACTTCTGCTGCTTCTTTATAAGAGCAATTCTTTGAAGAACGTGGCGTCAAAGACAGTAATTCTGTAGCCTCTTGATCGAAAGCTAACCATTCTTCGGTAAATATATCCTCAATCGATTCGTTATTTATATTTTCACTCATTTTTTATATTTTATATATTTTTAAAACTTTAATTTTTAAAGTATTAACACTTGTGTGTTCACAACAATTTCGCGAAACTGAGCTTAATGTCGTTGTCCGTTATATTTGTATGTATACTACCGCATTAAAATAAAAATGCGTTTTTATTTCAAAGAAGACACTTTTATTTTAAGGTGCTATTTTTATTTCAAAATTGCTCATTTTTGAATCAAAAACAAGAAATATGAAAATGAGCAACTTTAAACTAAATATGATAGTTCATGATTTTAAAATGGATTTTTTCCCTTAGTGTAGTTAATAACGTAGGAAAAACAAAAAAGAAAGAAAATATATTGAGAATTTAACGCAAAAGAACTTTGTTTTACTTTGTTGTTTTATTAGCACTTTATATAAGCAAATTATTTATATAATATTCTTTATATAATAAATTCTTTACATAAATACTTACATAAAACCTAAATTAAAAGGCATAAAAGTAGTAAAAATTAATCAAATTTAGTACGTTTGCATAAACAAATATTGATCAACGCTGATGCTCGCAAGCATTGAGTTTAAGTGTTTCCACTGCACGAACGAACAAGATGGCGACTTACCAATGTTCGCAACTTGTGTTCGTGCGGTGGAAACAGTTGGACCGAACGAAGAATTCATCGCGACGATTTGTTCGCGATGATTTTTTCGTTCGTTCGGGCGGTGGAAACGCTCGGTAAGGCGTTCATGGCGGAACAAAAAGCAGGTTTGCAAAAAACATATTTTTTAAAAAGCAACTAAATGCAACATAAACAGCTGCTTTTCGCATTAAAAATGCTAATAGAAAAAAGCAATCTTTATTCTGCTTTTTTTGTATATGTCACCCTGTGTTTCATCGATACTTACTATCGATCATGGTTGAATAAATAAGGTTGTCGCATGGGTGAGAGCGAGTTCCCATAAATGTCAAATCGAAGTTGACATCTCATACAAAATCTGAAAACGAAAATTAATAACATGAAAAGCCGTTGAAGTTGTTGTTGTTGCTTTTCATTGATTTTGACAATTATGGGTACTGAAAAGAGAGTACGATCAGCCACGAAACAACCTTCTTTATTCAACTATGCTATCGATACTACACAGCAATGGCTGCATTCAGCAGGTACAACTGTAGCTCGTTTCTGTAGTTTTTCGACAAATAGTCAACATTTTGAGGAAATGTACCAGAAAAATAAAAATATGGCAAAGGCAGACAGTTTTCACAACACTTTCACTAAAGACAGACAATTTTCACAACACATGTTGAGCTGATTAGAAACTGATGTGTTTAGCAGGCACACACTCACCAGTTCCACAACAGTTGTACCCATGATATAATTATACAAGGTAGGAGTGACAGTTCTTTCGTCTTTCATCAACTGTCAAAAATGGTATAAATTAGAGAATGAAAAAAGTAACAAAAAAAATAGAAAATAAAATATACAGGCAAATGGCAGTTGGTGCAAGACACTCGTGAGCAAATAAGCAGTTGCCATTCGTACTTTGTATATTTGTATCATGGTTGTACCTGCTGATGCAAGATAACAAAAAAACTAGCTTCGAATTTCAGAAGTCTCATTGAAAAACATATGTTGCTTCTTACAAAAAGTTGTTTTTTGCTCCAGCATGAACTTTGCAACGTTTTTATATATTAAGAAGAAGATATGAATTCAAAGAAACAACATAATCGAAGAATCAATAAAAATTATAAAAAAAATGTTAACATAATCTTATTAATCGCATTACTTTTCAGGATGTGTGGCGTCCGTGGCGTAGTTGGTTAAAGTGTGTGGCCGCTATGTCAACGAACTTTGGAGACCCAGGTTCGAACCCCAGCAGCGACAGAAAATTATTTGAATTAAAATAATTTTTCTGTACGGCCGCCACCTCTCTGCAGACAATGGCAAACCTCAGAGAGTAATCAAAATGCCATGTAAAGCTTCTTGAGAACGAGAACATTGCATTCATCGCCGTTCGGAGTCGGCGTAAAGCATGTAGGTCCGGTTCTCGGTCAATTGTGTACGAACTTAATAACACGCACAACACAATTGATCGTAAGAAGCTAGGTCAAAGTCCTTTCAAGGGCTGAAATGGCCAGTTATTTATTTATATTATTTTTAATTCGGCGCAGCCATCATTAGGTCTGTTTCCGTACTCACACTGTGTAACTTGTGGGCCACTTTTTTCTGTTTCCGTACTTTCTGTGCTAGAAATGTGAGAAGAAGAACAAGCATAAAATCGCTCTCTCGAGCACACAAAGTGCACAGAGAGTGCTAGAACTCAAGACTTCGAGTAAAGTAAGAACAAGCATCAAGAAGAATAAGCATCAACAAGAAGAAGCAAAGGTCAAATTACATTCCATAATTGTTTATGTTTTGCGATAAATAAATTCACAAATTGTGTGCCTAAAAAGAAATTTACGTACAATAAATAAATAATAATAAATAAAAATTTAGTCATTTTTCAGTTTTGCATTAAAAATGGCTTTTAATAATTTGGCGCAATTTACGTTTGACATGTCTGCAGTCAAAATCAGCTGTTTTGTGCTTGAAACTTACTAGAAGCTGTTTCCTTACTTTTACAACTATTCTCACATTTCATTTTTACTCTCTTAGTTTGAACTTACACAGTGTAGAGAACGGAAACAGACCTATTATATTACTTTCAAGGTATGTTAACAAAGCAGTTTAATATGCTCAGAGCTGTGTTTAACGTGAAATTATCTCATTTGCTACTGATTTCGTTGAAATGAATTGGATATTCAAATTATTATTTCTATGGGAAATAAGCTAACTACGCAACTCATTTGTGTATTTTGGCCGAAATGAGCAAATTAGCTTAGGTGTGAACGTACTATTATTGTTCTTGTTAGAATATTTAATTTTCTATTTAATTTTAATTTTTATACCCCCACGTTTAAAAAACGTAAATGGGGGTATATTAATTTTGTCACTCCGTTTGTAACGCCCATAAGGAGGCGTGGTAGGTATAGAAAAGTATATATATTCTTGATCAGCATCACCACCCGAGTTGATTTAGCCATGTCCGTCTGTCTGTCCGTCTGTCCGTCTGTCCGTCTGTCTGTGATCACGATTCCAGCCGTAATTTTAAAGCTATCATCACGAAATTCTATATTTAAGCTTTTATCTAAAAAATGAAGGTCAAGTTCGTAAATGAGCTAAATCGGATGAAAACCACGCCTACCTCCCATACAAAGCGACTTTATCAAAACGGTAAAATCTCTTAGAATTCAACAAAAATGAATATATGGACTTAAAATTTTGCATATGAGTTTTGATGTTCAAAATACACTCTTAGTATGAAATTCAATCAAATCGGATGAAAACCACGCCTACCTCCCATACAAAGTGACTTTATCAAAAAGGTAAAATTTCTCTAAAATCCACAAAAATTAATGTATGGACTTGAAATTTTGCATATGAACTTTGATATATAACGTGTACTATGTGTATGGAATTCAACCAAATTGGGTGAAAACCACGCCCTCCTCCCATACAAAGCCATTTTATCAAAAAACAAAAGCGAATATTTTATGTTAAAAATATAACGAAAACGTTTTTACAGATAAACATTTTATTGATTGCTTAAGACTTTGAATATACTTTGGTTCGGCCGTGGGGGTATTTTAACTTCGGCCCAGTCGAAGATCATTTCTTACTAGTTAATACTTACATCGATTTCTGATAAACTGAATTTTTGAATGAATATTAAATTGAATTTTTGTTATTTGAACAGGTAAGAAAAGTTAATAAAAATAAATAAAACAGAAGTGAACACTTTAATTCGAAATTCGAAAATAGAGTTAACTGAAATTTTTATTCATACCAAAAATAGTGTAAACACTACTATGTATCGTTTACTATTTTTTATGCATACGGGCCATGGAATGTCCGAATTCTTAATTGAGAAGGTCCATTTCGAAAGATGTAAAGCTGATATGGAAGAGACAGGGTTGCTTACGGCAAGAATATTGTAATATCTACTACAGAGGCCACGCGGAGAAGCACGGGTTTGGATGCAGATTTGTAGTTGGCAAGAGACTACGGCATCATGTCATGAGATTTACACCTGCAAACCAACGACTTCCCATAATACGTTTCAAACCAAAATTCTTTAATAAAAGAATGAGCGCCTTCAAGACGCCTATGAGCGCAGCCCCGGCCAAGACATAAAAATCGTGCTTGGTGACTTCAACACCAAGGTTGGAAAGGGAAATATCTTCAATCAAACAATTTTAAAGTTCAGCCTCCATCACAACACCCCCGAAAACGGAATGAGGCTGATTGGCTTTGCCTTAGATTCAAGCGTCTTAACATTCATAAAACCACCAAGTTGTATCCTAATCAAAAGGGCGCAACCAATATCCATGATGCCAACACAGACTCGGTTCATTATCTGCCCGCAACAAGGATCCGTACACGTCTGCACGTAACCAAGAATGCGCGCAATCCAGCACAGAGAAAGCTAGCCGTCCAAAAGCTGCAATCAAAACAAACAGCCAAAGACTTCGCTACTCGAATCTCACTCTGCTTCAAGAAAGCACTCCGATCGACGACATGCGCACAGTGGATACACATATCACCAGGAGTGTTGCGACACCAGACGCCGTTAAGTGCTGTTAAGAAGCAATACTATAAGAAGGGGACGAAAGAGAGGTACATTTTAAGGCACAAGAAAAGAGAGTTAGAAAGCAAGAGTACGAGAAATTTGAGATGTATGGTGACAATAATGAGGACCGAAAACTTTTCGAAAGATTAAAAGGGCTTACACATCAGCGAATCTGTTCGTCACACGGCGGCCATGTTCACACAAGTTCGCTAGTTAAGAAGCAATGTTGGACAGTTTGTCACACGGTTGGCCGTGTTTACAAAAATTTTTGATTTTCTCTGTCGAACAAGGGATGCTGCCGAAAATGATGAAAAAAAACAACAAAAATCAAACAACAAAATGGCTTGTGTGACGAACAGGTTCGTTCAATTTGAACGCTAGCTTTTTCAAACACGTTCGCGCTGCCATGTTGTTCGACGAACAGATTCGCCGATGTGTAAGCCCTTTAAGATGCATGACCAATGGTTTTAAGACCGGGGCTTCTTATTGCAAGAATGAAAACGGAAATCTAGTAACAGATATTCAGAGTGCACTGATGATGTGGAGGGAACACTTCCTGTCGAGCGTGTTATGTGAAAGACTGAAGCCTTTTGTAAAGAAGCGAATTGAGCCTTGTCAGTGTGGCTTCAGACTTGGGAAATCCACTATTTACACTACGAAAAATCTAGGAGAAGACCCTAGAGAAACAAATCGACACGCAGCATATGTATGTTGGTTACAAAGCCGCCTTCGACAGTCAAATAAGAAATCACCTATACTCCACCATGCCTAAATTCGGAATTCTTGCAAAGCTCACCCGCCTTTACAGAATGAAACTAAGTAACATCAGCAGCATATTCAAAATCGGAAGGGATCTTACCCCTTCATTCAATACCAATCAAGATTCCAGACAAAGTGATTCCATATCGTGCGATTTTTTCAACCTTATGATGGAAAATATCTAAGACGTAGATTTGCGAAAGAGTTGGGTCGAATGGGTCTTGCAGTGATTGCAGATAAGACGAACTACCTAGTGTCAACAAATAAACAGTCCCAACGTCTTAGAAACCATGACAGGACTTCCTCCTTAAGAATTGTTCTTAAATATTTCTAATTCAATGGCAAGTACCGAGCTGGAACCACGAGCTGTATTAACTGAAAGCCAACATCGACATAGTAAAGCACAAAAATCAATTGGCTTCAATTTTCGATTCAGTAGCCGAGATTGGAGTCAACGCAGAACAGGACGCCCACATCTACGTTGAAAGTATCACGTGTTGGACAACCTGATGAAGTGCCAGCAAATGCAAAACAGAATTGGCTGGCGCAAATTCTTAGACGAGACCAAACACGATCAATGGTTGTAAGCTCCAGATAAGTAAATAAGTCAGTATAAATATAAATAATTTCACTATTTATTTAATGGTACGTAACTATTTAAAATACCAGTATAAAGGGTTTAATATGAAATTTATTAGTAAATTTAAATGAGTTGAATTTGTGTTAGAACTGTTTATTTTGTATTGTTATATATAGAAATGAATTTGTTTCAAAGAGCATTTGTTAGAACTGAGGACCAGGTTTTCAGTTCTGTTTCAGCTCTATTTGTTGTTTAAACTATGATTTCAGTTTTTCTGTTCATTCTAAATGTGGTTTAAACGCCAATTATTAAAAATTTGAACTTTGACTTTTGAAGTGTTTTAAATTAAGAGTTTGTCTAAAACCAATAAGAGGGAACTTTGGTAAGGAAGCTACCTACGTAGTCAGGGACTGTTCCAAGTATTTAAACCACATGATTTGTTTAGTGTTGGTGTTTTATGGCCGGTGCTGGATTTATTCTAAAGTCTATCGACAAATTTACGACCTACCAAAGAGCGTTGACCTACAATCCAAACATGGAAGATGTTTCAATCCCCTAGTGCATAGCCAAATACTACGCTTAAAAGATATTCAGGTTAATTTTGAGATTTCTGCCTGATGAACACTGTTGGTTGAAATAGTTTTCTGTGAGAGCAGTGAAAAAACTGTTTAAAATGGACACTTCAAATTTAGAATAAAATAAAATATACAAAATTGTTCACCCATTTTTGCTTATTTTCTTACTTGCTGAACTCTTTTGACTCAGAGTTCCTACACTAGCTGTTAAAAAATCGAAAAACTCTTGACGTTTGAAGCCGTTACCAGATTTAGGGCTGTTTTCTCAATGTCCTGTTAAGCACTAACCAGAACTTTAACCAATGGTTAGCAAAAAATCTTTTTCTCAATGCTCGGTTAATACTTATCCGTCGGTTAAGTGCTGATTAAGTTAACGGCAAAATGTGGTTCCGATTAGCTGCTAATCAGAAGAACAGCTGAGTAGAGTAAACATTTTTATATTTATTTCACACACTTATTCAAAAACAAGAAATGTTTCTTCATATGGAGTAAAATTTGACAATTTGTTGAGTTTTTTTACTTTTATTTCATTTCGCGGTACAAAATCACAAAAAAAAAACGTAAACATAAGACAGATTATATGCAGTTTTAGCGTATTTACAATTGAAAAATTCACAAATAATGATTTAACCGAAGGTTGGTTAATCAATACTTTGTGAAACCTGAATTGTTTTTTAGCTATCGTATGGTTAGCTATCTCCTGGCTTAGAGCTAGGCTATCCGGACATTGAGAAAATGGCCCTTAATAATCCTTAACTGCGATAATTTTAAACTACCAATGAAAAACTGGAACTTTAGTTTAACTCATGATACAACAAAATGGTAGGCATTTTAAAAAAGTCCTGAAATGTGAAATTTTACAACAACCAAGATATAAGTGTCACAAACGAAAAAAACAACAACGACAATTAGAAAAATTAAAAATTAATAGCTGACTTTGACATCTACCCAACCTTCTTCTCCAACATGAGTCTACCTTGTTATTCTAACATGGTTAAAATCAGTTCAACTACGTTTAGCTTATCTATAATTAAACTAGGCTCAAACCAGCACTGATAAACTGGCCCTTATAGTACGTTTACATATGAGAATTAAGGGAAAGGAGATTAGCTTAATCTTCTTCTGTAATATCAACTACTTACACTAGCTTGATCGAGATTAACATTGAAATTTCATTGCTTTTGTTTTATGTATTTACATTCACTCATGTATTTAAGTATTTGTTGTTGCAGCCATGTTCCTTCACCAGACAATTATTTGACATTTCATTTTATTTCTTCTTTATAGCGATGAATTTTTTGAAGAAATTATAGATATTTACACGGTGCAAACATCTTTTGAGGAGATTAATAAATATATTAATTTTTAATCTCGTTCCGAAAAGATTAACTTTTGTATGTCTAATGTTTGACTTCGAGATGAGTTATTACCATATAAATTTTGACGCAGTTCAAGAACCTTTTTAAGCTTAACTTTGTTTTAAACAGAATTGATTAACTGTCTCTAACAATTGGTCATAAACGGCATCACTTGGGTTCAATATCTGCCAACATTGTCGTATAGGCTTGGGCATTTTAGTTCACCACAAAGATCGCTCTTTTTAGTTCAATCGTATGTAATGAACTTGTTCGTTCATTTAGTTCTTCTAGTTCGTTCGTTCTTTTTGTTCATTGCATGTTTTACTTCATTTGTTCTCTTAGTTCGTTAGGTCTTTTAGTTCGTTTCGTTAACTCGTTCATGTCTAGGTATACAAAATAAAATAAACTTGGTATGAATATGTGATATCCATCAAATCCACCATTTCTATTAGTGCATACACAAAATGTGTCTCAAACCAAGGACACAAACCATAGCATGGTAAATTTAGTTATTTTTGCTCTCGTTCGTTTTGTTCCTACTCGCTGTAATATCAATTGAACTAAAATGAACTAAAAGAACTAAAAGAACGAGAAACACTGAACTAGTTCACATAGTTCGTGAATGGGAATCGTTCAATTAAACTAGTTCGTTCATGAACTACCCAAGCCTATTGTCCTATGCAATTACATAATATGAAGTCTACTAAGCTAAACAGCGAACTAGTGGTTTTTGATTCGAATTTCCAACTTAAACAAACTTTCTAACTGTGGCAGAGAGAAGGTCCAGAAAAACCTTAACATTTGATACTACTGTATGAATATTTTTTTATAAATCCTCTTTTTGCATTATTCAAAAATTTAAAGCAATGGATGGCAGTGGAAGCAAAGAAAGCGATGGACGCAGAATAAAAAACTTTAACGTATAGACAAAATTTTCGTGCAATGTCGGAAACACGCCGAATATGCCGAATTTGATTTGTCAAAGTTTCTATGACCTCTTTTACATTGTTCAAGACTTGAAATCAAGTCTGGGAGTTTGTTGATGAAAGACGCGGACATCAACGTGAGAGAGGGTAAGTTTAAAAGGGAATAGCAAAGAATTGAATTCAAGTCTTGACCAATGTAAAAGGGAATGGAATCTGATAATCAACAAAGTTTCCAGTTTTCTGTACGATTTTGATACGAAAATAGCACCGAATACTTTCGGAAACAAATTGTTGCCACCTTTCAAATATTTTACAAATATTTATTACAAACTGTAAAACATCTTATAGCATGTTCACATTGAGCTAAAATTAAGTAATTTCGTGAGATAATTTCGAAATTGTGGAAAAGTGTTCACACTGTGTTTTGATAATTTTGTTTGACGTTTAATTTTTTTTCTGTCAATTAATTATTATCATGTATAATTTTTGAACGCAATACAGCAGCATGAATCCAGAGGAAATTTCAAGAGTTGTCCTATTTTATTTTAATGAGCTTGAAGATACAGAAAAATGTGTAGATTTTGTAATAAATGATATAAATCATATGAAAAAAAACGCAAAGATTTAATATTGAAAATCAACAACCTGTTTTGTTTATTTTTATTCAATTTAAAAACAACAATATTTTTGATAACAAGATTCTTATTAATGGTATTCATGCAAATGGGCAAAGCCCTTATAAATGGTATAAACAAGATAACTTTATCACCCTTATAAATGAACTGTCAAAATTTGTACTGAGAAGCTTTTGCACAAACCATGGTTGAATAAATAAGGTTGTCGCATGGGTGAGAGCAAGTTCCCATAAATGTCAAATCGAAGTTGACAGATCATACAAAATCTGAAAACGAAAATTAATAACATGAAAAACCGTTGAAGTTGTTGTTGTTGCTTTTCATTGATTTTGACAATTATGGGTACTGAGAAGAGAGCACGATCAGCCACGAGACAACCTTATTTATTCAACTATGGCACAAACCAGATATATTTGCTCTTCGATTTAGGTGAGCAAACGAGGTGGCAAACTTATAACAGCAATCAGCAATTACTATTAGGGTCTTTCACATGGACGTACATGTCATCCGACTTGAGCATGTCCGACGACATGTACGATCGTTCGAAAGCAAATGAGACGGTCGGACCGACATGTCGGAAGAAACTCAAAAATTTTTGATTTTTCTGCTGGTCGGTACGACATGTCCGACGTGTGAAAGCATGTCGGTCCGACTCGCTGCATTTATCATTTCTATAAAGTTTTCATCGAGTAAACATCGGCTTATGCAAAGCGAAAAAGCTTTTTTACTTCGGTTTTTACCGATGTGTTACGCTCGAGAGTCTGCAAAAAATGAAGTCGTCGCACATGTCCGATCGTTTGAAAGCTCAAACAAAATATTGTTCGTCACACGGCGGCCATGTTCACACAAGTTCGCTAGTTAAAAAGCGATGTTCGACAGTTTGTCACACGGTTGGCCGTGTTTGCAAAAATTTTTGATTTTCTCTGTCGAACAAGGGATGCTGCCGAAAATGATGACAAAAAACAACAAAAATCAATGGCTTGTGTGACGAACAGGTTCGTTCAATTTGAACGCTAGCTTTTCCACACACGTTCGCGCCTCCATGTTGTTCGACGAACAGATTCGCCGATGTGTAAGCCCTTTTAATATAACTTTGCCGCTTTGCATGAATACCATTATTGTGTCAAAAAAGGTTGTGTTCAATGCACACAATTTCCAGATTTCAGGGTTGCAAGTAAATATTGGCCTAATTTCGTGAGTGATTTCAACGAAATTAGCTTGTTTGAGGTAATTTCGAAATGAACCAATTGTATGGGAAATTACCATTAAAATTATATCATTTCAGACGAAATTACACAAAAGCTCGAAATTACTTAATTTTAGCTCAATGTGAACATGCTACTACTTTAAGGGCCGTTTTCTCAATGTCCGGTTAGTGTAGCTCTTAACCAGGAGATAGCTAACCATACGATAGCTAAAAAAACAATTTCGGTTTCACCAAGTTCTGATTAAGTAACCTTCGGTTAAATGATTAATTGTGAATTTTTCAATTGTGAATACGCGAAAATTGCTTGTCATCTGTCTTGTGTTTACGTTTTTTTGTGATTTTGTACCGCGAAATGAAATAAAAATGAAAAAACTCACCAAATTGCCAAATTTAACTACATATGAAGAAACATTTCTTGTTTTTAAATAAGTGTGTAAAATAAATATAAAATTGTTTACTCTACTCAGTTGTTCTTCCGATTAGCAGCTAACCGGAACCACAACTTGCCGTTAACTTAATCAGAACTTACCCGACAGTAAAGCACAAACCGAACATTGAGAAAACGATTATTTGCTAACCGCTGGTTGAAGTTCTGGTTAGTGCTTAACCGGACATTGAGAAAATGGCCCTAAACGATAAATTGCATCAAAAAATTGAAAAGCAACAGCTCGTTAAAATCAATATCTTGCATCAATTTTATAAATCTACTTTTTCCACTTAAGTTCGGAGTTTTGATATTCAGAAGTTAAGAACTTATTAGCTACATTAAATCAAAGTTGCCATTTTTCAATACAGCTTAAAGAACAGCTGATTGATTTACGGCACTAACCGAAATCTACAAAAATACGCAACTGTCGAAGCACACGGTCACACAAATGACTAATTTTGAGCTGTGTTTGACAAGCTACTGTAATTTCATTTAAAACATATCGTATGCATCACTGGCAGTGAGATTGGGATTTTTTAGTCTATACACAAACCATAGATATTATTTTTTTTTTCTTTATTATTACCTTCTAATTTACAATTTTGTTCATTCATTTTCTACACGTCGTCGTCTCGTTTTTGTAAAGATGAAGTAGTGACAATTAATATAATTTTATTCTATTTTAAATGTAAAATTAATTTTTTTTCCAATTCTTTCAAAACAAACTATTGTTTGCGAGTAGAACAACGATAAAAATACAATAACTACGGGTTAAATAAGTCCACGAAATCCAACTAAAATTCTCAAAGTAGGCCAAACAAGAAAAAGAAAATTTTTCCATTTTTTCTTCATCAGTTTTTTTTGTAATTGTGTCAGTGCAAAGTGTTCAATAACAAATTCGTCTCAACGCAATAAACGCGTTACGAAAAAAGAGAAATTTACTGAAAAATCTCAAAGATATTAGATATTTAGAAAGTGTTGCAATAGTTAAAGAAGTAAGAAAACACCAAGGACGCAAAAGAAATGAATATTGATGTTGAATATATAAACTGTAAGAATCGAGTTGAAACCGTGAAGCATAACCGATAAAAAAAGGCAGATATTTTTTGGGCGAACTCAAAAATTTCTTTGTTTCAAGCAGCGCTAGTTCTCTTGAGCAAAAACAATAAGCGAACGGAAAGCGGGAGGAGGAAAACTTTGACGGCGACGACAACGACGACGTCGTTGAGAGTCGTCGGTGCTGACGGGGCTTGGTACGCAACTTCAAGTGCCAGACAAAAAACGGCGCACGGTGAGTTATAGGTTCTGTCCCAATGCTGTTATGCTGGAGTAGCGTACATTCCCAGGGCTCTTGAAACTTTTCGCTACGCTGTTGAATTCAATATCAACAGTCAATGTTTACCTACGCTATTTCATCAAGACAACATTACTAATCTGAGTTAAATGCAAAATGAAGTGCAATTTGATCATGACATCTTAAAAACATCATGGTCTCAGTGAATACATTAAAATTTAATGATCAGCCGTTTGGGATGTCATTCCAAATGTTCCCGCGAAATGAAAGCATAGCAACGTTTCCACTAAAAGTGCTTCCCAAGCGCCAAGAAATTCACTTCAATGAGCTGAAGAAAAGCCAATACAGGTTTTTTTTTTTGCAATTAATGCTAAAGCAAAAAGCAAAAGAAACGACGAGCAAAAAAATCAAAAGTATTCCAATAGCAGAGTGAGCTTGAGTTGAGGTAGCTACAGGGTGCTGACCATGTAGATTCAGCACTAAAAACATATAACGTGTTGCAATTCAAAGATAACAAGTTTCCGAACGACGATGATCACTCAAAGAAAGTTGTAACTTCTAGTCGCTGTCGCTGTTTCGAGCTAAGTTCGAGTGGCATGGAATCGTTGCCCTAGATATCCCAGTGTTTGCTTGCGTTTTCGTAGGAGTATCTTAATATTTTGGAAATGTGTTGTTCTTTCTCATAACTTCAGACATGCTTTAGTGTTCAATTTTACTGCCGTATATGATGGGCCAAAATATTTTCTCATCCTCTTAACTTGTGCTTTATTAGATGCGTAGCACAATTGTTGGTTATTGTTGTTGTTTTTGTGTTTATATTCTAAATTAGCTACAGCTCGCAGTAGAGTTTATGTATTTTGTCTTTTTGCATTATAGTCAAATATGTTTTTAATAAAAAATTAAATATTGCTTGGTATTGATTGGCAAGAAAGAAATCTTGTTAGACCAGACCATCAGAAAAATGTTCAATCATTGAATGGCTAAGCGTCCATAGCACTCCAAAAAATAAACGAACAGATTTCTACCAGTTGCATGTGTTCTTCAAGAATGATTCCTTGAATAGAGCAACGATCAACATCAATTGACTGCATCAGAAATTCACAATAATTTCATTGGGTGTTTTTTTTCATGCTATTTATGTATTAGTTCAACTTTGACCCCACACACCATTGTCCTTGATGTACTTACAATTTGACATTTAGTTTTCTAGTAAATTATGTTTTGAAATGTTAATAAATCAATATCTACTGTTATAGTGTATAATCAATGATAGCCATAAAGCTCGATGCAAGGTCCGAACGAAGCTATTGGGTATATTTGTATGTACGCGTGTATGCAATCATATGTTGCTGCCGTTTATTTTGATATTAATTTTTGACTTAAGCGTAATAAAAGGATATGTGCTGTTTCTTTCATTTTCTTAATCAAAAGAAATAATTTTACAAGTTGAAAACATGCTTTCAATAACAAAGTTCAATAACCTTGACGTGAGTTAAAAAAAAAAGAGACAACTGTTCTTTTGGGGTAAATTCGCTCAAAGCATTTTAAGCGTAGGTGATACATATTTGACGTTGTCAGCAGAAATATTTGTCATAAGCAAACAATCACATTAAAAAAATATTACGAATTTTTTTCCGTTTCAAAAATCTACAACACAAGTGTGAGGGGCTCATTATCCGAAACATTTGACAATAATTTCTAATTTAAAATTGCACGCCGAATCCCAATAGAAGTCTTAAAATCAATTAGACAGTTTTCCAGATATTGTGAAATTGCAAATTATGCATTTTCAAAAATTGTATTCATATCGAAAATATCTCCGGCTAATAATAGCTGCTTGTATTGTTTTTAATGTCAAATTAAATGTTATTAAATCTTTTTTAAACCGTTCATACTTTTTTGTTATCAATTATAAAATTGATCCGATTTTACACGAATTTTAGTTGAATTTTAAAACGTTTTTTGTTTCTTTGAAAACAAATAAAAAGCTTTAGAGTACCGTTGTACAATTATGATTAAATTCGTACCCGTTCTAAGCAAACTAATTTTAATGTGCAGAAAATGACTGGGTTCATTTCCAATTTGCAAGTGATGAAACAATAATAGGCATTAGCATCATTTTGTCCCAAAATCTATGAAAGTAAACTTTTATAATCTTCAGTTTCTGGCTAAAAGGGTCTTATGTTCTGGTCACTTTAGCCGCCAACGTCTTTTTACTGTCATCTAGGATTGTTTATTGTTTATTATTTATTGTTTATTACAATGAACAAAGAGTGAAATAGATTAAAAAAAATTTTTGATTTTGCAGAACATTGATTGGATTACATGTAAAATTAAGATAGTTGACAGATAAATAAAATTAAAAGTAGCATAAAAAATAAAAGGATTTGAATGTTTATGATATAGGTCACTAACAGAGAATGTGACAAAAATGAAACAACAAGCTACGTGAGATAGACAATCGACGGTTTATAGCACTGGGTAGGACAGAAAACTTGAGATTAAACACGGAGAAGGTTGAGATTAATTTTGAACTGAGCTCTTGAAATTGAATCGAATATGTCAATCATTGGCAAAACCCTGTTGGCTTCAATAGTGCAGAGCGTAAATGGCTCATTTCGAGCTTATTCAGATCTGTGAAAAGGAACCGGTATGTTAAACTAGCTACGAAGGTAGCGGGGCGGGGTAACAAAATCGGGGTAACAAAATCAAGCAAACCACGTGGAATAGGACACCGGATATGATGATGAACCAGGTCACAAATAAAAGTGACTGACTACATCTTGCGTCTTGACTCGAGGGAACAGATATCAATTAAGGCACATCTAGTAGAGTAGGGCGTCCGTGGCGTAGTTGGTTAAAGTGCGTGGCCGCTATGTCAAAGAACCTTGGAGACCCGGGTTCGAATCCCAGCAGCGACAGAAAATTATTTGAATTAAAATAATTTTTCTGTACGGCCGCCACCTCTCTGCAGACAATGGCAAACCTCAGAGAGTAATCAAAATGCCATGCAAAGCTTCTTGAGAATAAGTACATTCCGTTCATCGCCGTTCGGAGTCGGCGTTAAGCATGTAGGTCCATTTCTCGGTCAATTGTGTACAAACTTAATAACACGCACAACACAATTGATCATAAGAAGCTAGGTCAAAGTCCTTTCAAGGGCTGAAATGGCCAGTTATTTATTTATTTTTTTTTTAGTAGAGTAGGGCAGAGGCTGAAGGAGATTCCAGTTAAGTTTCAATATCACATATCTTGTAAACTTTTTCTGGACTCTTTCGATGCGCAGGGCTTCAGTGGGAGAAGTTGGATTCCATTAAATGGAGCAGTATTCTAAATGGGGTCGGACTAACGACGAGTAGAAACATTTGAGGGAGTAGGGATCCTTAAAATCCTCTGATTTCCTTTTTAGGAAGCCAAGCATCGAGTTTGACTTGATGATGAAATTGATATGATCTTTAAAGTTAAGACGAGGGCCTAATAGAACTCCAAGGTCTAGAATTCACTTGAACTAGTTCTTAGGGGTGACTAGTTCAAGTGAACACGGGTTAATAAAATACGAGTTTGTGAACGAAAGTGATAATTTACAGAAAGAGTATTTTATGCGGATATTGGGCGTTGTTTATACAGAGTCTAGGAAAAAATTATAATACATTCAAAATATGTGATTAAATCAATGAATTTTTCAGTGTGGATGAAAAAAAAAATTCAAAATAATATTGATATAAAATATATATTTAATTTCATTATTTTGGAATTTTAATGAAGGTTTGTCGCTCTAATGTTATACAAATTACCATGCAACCCAAGCCATTTTTTTAAATAATTTCCAATTCAAAGCGGTTACTTATAAAATAAAATGACAAAAAAACTGCATTCTACACATTGCGGGAAATCATAACAAAAATACAATTACATCATTATTACAAAATGTTCATTTTAAGATAACGCAGTTTAAATTTCGAAATGTTGCTGTTGACTAGCTATCAATTTTTAAATCTAGTTATCTTTCGAATGCTTTCCCTTACTTCACAAGAACGTAATAATCCACAAACGAGCAATTAAAAACAAGATTAGAAGGCCCACCCAACAACTAAAAACATTGTAAAGGTAAAGGTTCTGCCTTTTAATCACATTCTCGTTAAAAAAGTATCAAAACGTATTGTTGAATGAAAGTCATCTTGTTAAATTTTATAAATAACTGTTTAAGCATTTATTATAATTTTATATTTAATACTCCGAGTTTAACATAGTTGGAAAACATACATTTGGAATTTATTTTCGTAAACAATGTGTATTTTGTAAACATTTTGCATTTTGTAAACAGTTGCCGCCATGGCCGATTGCGTTAACCCTTTGATGTCCACTGGGTCACCAGTGACCCTTTAACTTTCGAATTTTTTCTGGAAAACTATGAAATCGATTTTTATTTACTTAGGGGATTTTAGATCCTTGGGCCTTATCCCCTCCGACTCCTCCTTAGAGTTATATTTTGTATATTTAATAGGTTTCACATGGATTAAATGCGTGACTAATGAAATTTTTTTCGGGTTATGTGAACTCCTTGGACAATAAAGCATGAATATCAATCAGATAAGTTCACTGGGATTATCTATGGAAATAGTTGATTCATTTCAAATTTTATTGGGTTGTGTGGACTACTCTGACAATAATCTGTAAATATCAGTCAAAAATGTTCCATTGATATTATCTAACTAGTTGGATAACACTGCATTACAGCAAAAAAAAAAACCCGTAGGGTTTTACGACTTTTTTTAGTGTTTTGGAGGTCGTTAAAACTGAATATGAAGTCAGTTCTTCGGGTTACGTCAGACTTTCGTACTACATCGGTTTTTGGATTTTGTGGAGTCTTTGAATAAAAACCTACGAATAACAGTCCACTGGGATTATATCTGTGCTAGTTGAGTTATTGAAACCTTTTTGACTTTTGTGAACTCCTTGCTCAAAAATCTATTGTTGCCACTCAAATAGGTTCCACTGGGATTATCTACAGAACTAGTGAGTTTTGTGGACTCCTTGAAAAAAATTTGTAATTACTGAATATGAATATGATGAACCTTATAATCACTAAATTATGCAATTAAATCTAAGAATAGCTATATGGAATGCCAATGGGGTTTCCAATCATACACAGGAAGTTGAGTTATTCCTCTATTCAAATCATATCGACATATTTCTAATATCAGAATCACATTTCACCACCAGGACATTTTTCAAAATTAAAGGATACGATCTTATAAATGCAAATCACCCTGACAACAGAGCGCATGCAGGTGCAGCTCTATTGATCAGATCAACTATAGAATATGAAACTCTACATGAAGTCTGTGAGCCTAATATACAGGCTGCAGGCGTTAAAGCCAAATGCAACAATACATTTGTATCTTACTATGCCATTTAATGCCCCCCTAGGTATAATATAATTTGTCAAGAGTATCATAACTTTTTTGGAAGCCTTGGAAATAGATTTTTAGTGGGCGGTGACTATAACGCAAAACATCCGTGGTGGGGCTCCCGCTTAGTTAATCCAAAAGGTCGTGAACTTTATAAATGCATCTCAAAATATAACTATCAAGTTCTATCCAGCGGAAGCCCAACTTACTGGCCAAGCGACCCCAATAAGATACCAGACGTTCATGATTTTGCGGTAATCTCAGGCATTTCTAGTCAGTTGCTGGATATAGCAGATAGCAATGAGCTAAGTTCAGATCATTCACCACTCATCATCAATTTTAACACAAACATATCCCGAATGCAAAATCCTCATCCAATCTTTTCAAGTAGAACAGACGTTGCATATTTTCAGGATTGTATTAACAGAAACCTGGATATTGGCACGCCAATTAATTCAGAGCTTGATCTAGAAGAAGAGATAGAAAAATTTGCTAGTATTGTCCATGAAGCTTCTTTCCTCTCAACTCCGGAAGAAATGACAGATCGAAACTATGGTAACACAGTTTATTTAACAGCCGAAATGAGAGATCTAATAAGACACAAAAGGAGATTGAGGCGAATCTGGAAAAATAATAGAAATCCTGTAGATAAAAGAATTATGAACAATGCTACAAATGAACTTAAAAAAAGACTAAAAGACTTAAAAGAGACTGTTATTGAAACAGACGAAATACAACTTTATTATGTAGCGTTTATTTCTCTGAAAATAAAATAATTACCAATGACAATGAATTTTTGTTTTTTGTAACTTACATTCTGTTTTTCCTTTTCTTTAATTTAAGCAAATAAGGCAAATGAATATTAAACAAATTTTAAGCTGCTACTCTGTGCAAAGATATGATAAGAAAATGAAAGTTATAGTGGAGCTGCCACCTTTCAAAAATAAAAATGCTGCCATATGGCATAAATAAATCTTAACTTAGTGCCCTCGCGGCAACATTCCACCCCCCGTGAACGACCCAGGGTCTTCACCAACGACATCTAGAACCGCGAGCTTCGATATTGGTCGACGTAGTGTACCGCTGCTTGTTTTGACTTCTACAATTCGGATCTGGCCATCTTTTGCAGGTACTGTAGATACTACCATGCCTTTTCTCCACTGGCTTCTCGGCATGTTTTCGTCACAGATCAATACCACATCACCTTCACGTATTGGCTTCTGTGGCGTGAACCATTTGGTACGCCGAGTAAGAGTGGGCAAGTACTCCCTTATCCAGCGGCGCCAAAATGTGTTCTTGAGTTGTTGTGCAATTCTATACTGTTTTCGCGGGCATAAAATGTCATCACCACCCGGTGTCTGTGTAGAGTTGGTGGTGCCAAGCAAAATGTGGTTCGGCGTTAAAGGTTCCAAATCCTTGGACGAAACTGGCACGTGTGTTAGTGGACGGCTATTTATTATATTCTCTGCTTCTATTAGTAGTGATCGCAGTGTTTCGACCTGCGGTGCCTGCTCCTTTAACGTCTTCGCTAAAACGCGCTTAACAGCTTGTATTAAACGTTCCCAACAACCCCCGCTGCTGGGGTTTGCAGGACAATTGTATTCCCATCTTATATTTTTGGCAGATAGTTCGTCTTGTATATACTGCATATCGAAAATATCGTTGACTTTGCGCAGTTCGCCATCGGCACCCACAAAATTGGTGCCCATGTCCGACCTTATTTTTACGGGAACTCCGCGGCGGTTTACGAAGTTGCGAATGCATAAAATGCACGCGTCGGTAGATAAGTCGGCTGCTAACTCGATATGAATCGCTCTAGAGGCCATGCATGTAAACAATGCCGCCCATCGCTTTTCCTTCCTGCGTCCTATGGTTACAAACATAGGGCCAAAATAGTCTAGTCCAGTGGTTGTGAAAGCTCTTTTAAATGGCGTCAGGCGGTCTCGTGGAAGCGGGCCCTCAATAGTCGGCTTCGGTACGGCTGCTTCATTTCTGCATTGTTGACAATTGATTTTCGCACTCGTTACCAATGAGCGTAATTCCGGGATCCAATAGCGTATTCTGATTTCATTGATAATAATATCCTCGTTTTGGTGATAAAACTTTTCATGATACCATTTCACCAACAACTTCGTAAAGGCATGACGCTTCGGTAAAATGATTGGATGACGAGTGGACTCAGGCAAACACATTGCATAAGTGAGCCTTCCATAAACGCATAGTAGACCATCATCATTGAATCGTGGCGTGAGCGAAAATATATTGCTACCTTTTGATAACATTTTGTTGTTGTTTAACTGCTCAATTTCTTCTCTGTAGACTTCTCTTTGTACCAACTTACATAAACGGACTTCGGCCTGACGAAGTTCATCAACGGACAAAGCTTCATTAACGTTGACAGCACCATTTTGTTTGTGGCGTAAGATGTAAGCTGGTCTCAATACCCATGCAATGGTTCTTTGAAGACGGAGAAAATTTGAGAACTTGGCAAAATTAATAATTTGATCGGCAGGCTTGATCTGTAGGCAGCGACGTCTTTCTACATCAGGTTTTTCAGGTTCATTTGGTACAATACTCATAGGCCAGGAATCCTCTTCGTTATATAAAAATTCTGGACCTCGTACCCATACATTATCTGGACAGTACTCTATAGGATATTTTGTTCTGGTTGCTGCGTCAGCAGCGTTGACTTTTGTGCTAAGCCAGCGCCAATCAGTTTCAAGTGTAGACTCCAAAATTTCGCTGACACGATGTGCCACGAATGGCTTGTACTGCCGATGGTCAGAGTTGATCCAACGGATGACATTCTGTGAATCTGTCCAAAAAATTGTTCTTGTTGGTTTAATTGAATGAGCCTCTACAATGGCAATCTTAAGACGTGTGCCTAAAACGGCGGCTTGCAGCTCTAAGCGCTGCACTGATAACATTTTCAGCGGTGCACATCGTGTTCTACCGGCAATAAAACTCACCTCGATGCTATTTGAAGTCACAATACGCCAGTAAGCGACAGCTGCGAAGGCTACTTGACTTGCGTCGACAAAAATGTGAAGTTCGACTATGACGCCTTGTTGACAAAGACATGTAGAGTGACAGCGTCGCAAACGGAATTCTTCACATAGTTTCAGCTTTGCGAGCCACTCGGAAAATTGTTCAAAGATGTCAGGTGGTATTTCATCGTCCCAACGGGATCCAGTGATCCAAAGCTTCTGCAGCAGTACTTTTCCGTATAACAATAAATTCGCCAACATGCCAAACGGATCATACACCGACATTACAAGACTTAGAAATTGCCGTTTGGTAGGGACCTTTTTTCCGCTGAGGATATCTGGATCCACTTTACGTAGATTCAGTTTGAACATAAATTCATCTGTACCACTGTCCCAGTGCATACCAAGTACTTTGTCGACTGCATGCTTATCATTCATATTTATAATCGACGACTCTTGCGGCACAATATCATTCAGTTCACTTTGAACTCTCAACGAATTCGAGATGAAGCCTCGTAGTTCAAACCCAGCATAACTATGTACTTCTTTAACCATACGTCCAATTGTCAAAGCTTCATTTTCGTCTTTAAAACTGGTTACATAATCGTCCACATAATGATTATTGACGATTTCTTCGATTATTCTTGGCTCTGCAGAAGCGATTTCACGCGCATTTTTATTTTTGACATACTGCGCGCTGCTAGGTGAGCATGTTGCGCCAAAAATCATTGCGTCCATCACAAAAGTCTCGATTGGTGTATTAGATAAGCTTCTCCACAAAAATCGCTGTGCGCAAGTATCTTCTTCTCTAATGCGAACTTGCGGAAACATTTCTCTTATATCTGCACACAATCCAATAGTGTGCTCACGAAAACGAAATAGAATGCTTAATAACGGCTGAATCTCATCTGGTCCTTTCAGTAATACCGAGTTTAAAGATGTCCCATTAATCGCTGCGGCGGCGTCGAAGACAAGGCGCAATTTTCCAGGTTTGTTTGCATTGAAAACAGCAAAATGGGGTAAATACCAGGTGCGCGGCGTTTTTGATGCTGATTCAGTTGGCGACAATTTCCGAGCATATCCCTTTTTGATAAAACTTTGCATTTCATATCTATAGGCTTTGGCAAATTCTGCATCCTTTCTCATTTTGACTTCCATAGACAACAAACGATTTGTAGCCATATCGAGACTGTCAGGCAATACGATATCATCAGACCGCCACAATAATCCAGTTTCATACCCTCCTTCAATCTTTTTTGTTGTGTTTTCTAAAATTGTACGAGCTCGAATAACATCCTTAGACTCCAGAGGCTGCTTTGGTATAAGGACGCCGAAGTTTTCTGTCGTGAAGTACTGCTCTATAACTTCATTGATGTTGTCTACATTTTCCTTCGTGTGCAATATTATTGACAGTTGATCTGAAGCCATGACGTCATCATTATGCGGTTTGCCGTAAACGACCCAGCCCAAGAGTGTATTGGCGGCAGAGATACTGGGTCCAGCAACGATTGACTTCAAGTTTGACATGATGTGGCAATTATCCAAACCAATAAGGACCTTAGGAACGGCATTGCTGTACTCTGATATCGGAAGGCTTTTTAGTGTGTGAAATTTATGATGCAATTCCTCTAAGTTAATAGTTTGCGTTGACAAATCCAAATTCGGTACTGATCTAGCTTTCAGCTTGTACCATTTGTGACGTTTTTTGACACCCTTGATTTCAACGTTCAATGACATGGACGGTACGTTTATTCCCTTGCCCCCAAACCACTGTAGCGAGAGCGGCTCTTTCTTAGCATCAATGCCAAGTTGCTTTGCAATATCTTCATCAATTAAAGTGGCTGATGAACCATCATCGAGGAACGCCATAGTCCTTACAACACGATTGTTTGGTCCTCGTAGCTCTATTGGTAGTACCTTAAAAAGTAATTTCGTTGTCTTCGGATCAATCGTGTTCAAGTGTGTTGTATTGACTTTCTGTACGTCATCGTTGTTGTTGCTATTTGCTACATTGTTTTCTACGTTGTTGTTCGCATTGTTGTTATGGTCGTTTGATGAATGCAATAAATTATTGTGTAGTTTCTTACACCCATCTACTTGGCAGCTTTTCTTACGGCGGCATTTCAAAACATTATGCCCTCGGGTCAGACAGGAAAAACATAAACGATTATTTTTGACAATAGTCCATCTATCAGGCAACGGCTTGTTCTTAAATTGACTGCATTTCCATAGTTCATGAGCGCCTTTACACTCCACGCAAGCGGCTGATTTCTGTTGTGACGGCGGCGGATTCTCGTTGACGGCTAGTACAGGCTTAGCGGCCATGCGCTGCTGTGTAGTTGGTGTCTTTGTTGCAGCAGTCATTGTAAGTGGCATGTTCAGTGTTGCCATGGAAATTATTCGTGCTATCTGACTAACCCACTCTCCAAAGTGTAATAACGTAGGGTATGGTCTTACCTGTGACGCATAAGCAGCCCACTCAATTCGTTTTGTCATTGGCATTTTTGACACCAGTTCTTCTAGCAATGTTGGGTTACTTATGTGTTGAACAGCGTTAGCATTTTGAAGGAATGTGGTTAAATTTTGCACCTTTGTGGCGAAGGCCACCAACCGTTCCAAATGACATTCCGGTATAGTAGGAATTTCTTTGGCCTTCAAAAGTTGACTTCTTATTAACAGCTCAGGCCGACCAAACCTGAATTCTAAATGTTCCATAATGCGCTGAACATTTTGAGGGTTTATTAATAGGCCTTCGACTTCTTCGCGCGCAGGTCCCTTCAAGCTTTTTTGTAAACGAAACGTATTTTCCAGCATTGTGTAACCATATGCGCTCGTCGATTCGTTAAATGATGATATGAAAACAGGCCACTCCTCTGGGCGTCCATTAAAAACAGGCAAATCATAAAGTTTTCGAGTTACTGTGCGACCATTATATACAAAGGGCATAATTTGACCATCAGTGTTATACCCTGGCGACGTTGTTATATATTGTGGCATGGCAGATGCGCTAACTACTGACGTCATAGGCGACGAAAAATATGGCGACGTGGCGGATGCGCCAGCTCCTGAAGATGTAGGCAACGAAAAATATGGCGACGTGGTGGATGCGCCAACTCC